>CAJFCP010000080.1:203133-285317 GCA_904066005.1 Synergus itoensis
AGCGAAAAAGTATTTATCTACAATTTTCGTTGAGTAAAATGGAGAGTGGGATTTTGAGCTTAATACTTGGGTCCAACGCCCTTAACCAGGAAAGTTGAAAAACTTGACCCGAAAAAACCGGAAATGAATTGAAAATTTGAAATCGTCCTCAGAATCTCCACCCTGTAGATACATATATATAATTATTTATAATAATTTGATTTACAATGACTTGAAATCGTTTTTTAATGCATGTTTGTAATGTCGCATCGTCTTCGTGATAAGAGTGATTAATTGGAGATTCATTATTTTAACTTGAGTTCATTGTCATGCCAATACGTGCCATGCGATTGGACGAACATACCTAATATCGAATGAGGGTTCGAGACACGTCGCGTTTTTGCATCCAATTATCCGACTGCATACGACTACCGGGTATTTTATTTTCATTTGCCGTCCATTGTTCCACGATACAATGAATTCCGAGTCGTAGGTCGTTTTTCGAATTTGCTGCACTTGCAATTGAATTCGTATCCATCGAAATGCGTTACCTATACATATAATAGAATAAGTGCCCTTATGGTACTCTAAAAAGGATTATAGAATAGTTACTACCTAAAATAAAATGAATATTTAAAATTAGTTGCTCCTCGACGAAAAATTGTATACCCTTTTCTGGATTTTGAATGAAATTAAAGTTTGAAACCGAACTGAATAATATTCATCTTTAAGGGCGTTGGACCCAAGTATTAAGCTCAAAATTCCATTCTCCATTTTACTCAACGAAAATTATAGATAAGTATTTTTTTTGCTCTATAGCGCTAATATTTTTTCAAATGAAAGACTGCATACAGAGCGAAAAAATATTTAATTTCGATACTTTTTGTATAAAATGAAAAATTCAAAATATAACTTCAAAATTGAATATTTTCATTTTACTTAAAAAATATTTGAATTAGATATTTTCTCGATTTGTACGCATAATTCTAGTAAAAAATTAATTAATTCTACAGAGGGAAAAAATTCCAAATTTAATATTTGTTGAGGAAAATGAAGAAATTGATTTTTTAGATTAGAACTTGACTCCAACACCCTTAAATTTAATCCTAATTTACATAGTAAAAAGAATGTTTAAAGTTTATTAACCTTTAGAAAAATGATTTATACTCAAATAGAATTCTGTTTTCATCGCTTGTCTAATTTAATTACAATAATTTTACTTTATGTAGTGTAGTAATGATTCTGTAATTATTAGAGCAAGAAGCGTATGATTTGCATGCTGCAATTACGACTGATTAATGGTTTCAGTCAGCAGTCTTGTAATCAATGCGTGGAAATGCGGCTGACTAAAACTGACCATATCTACTGCATTTGCATTATCACCAATAGAACAAATATTTTAATTACAATATCGGATATTTATTTCAATTTCGAATTAAAGAATCCTAGTTAAAAGAAGAAATTAAAACCTTTTATTACTGTACTGCATTTAGGTTTATAAATAATAATTAATTTTGTTCACAGATGGAAAGGAATGCGATGCTCTGGTCTGCTACCATGAAAAGGATTCCAATCTAGTTGTGGGAATAATAATTCCTACTTTAGAGGCGAGGCATCGATACAAATGCACCAGTTTGGAACTCTCGAATTTAAATTGTAATTGTAAGTAATTATAAAAGTTTCAATAGCTCAATATTTTTATTTGATATTTTCATCTTCTAAAATTAAATTTTTTTTACACGCAGGAAGAGACTTTTCGATATATACCGGCAGAACAGGCAAAAATAAAAGTCGAGAATAATCGAAGAATCGTAAAAGAGAAGATACCTTTCTTCAAGAATAATCAACGTTGTAAAAAAATTTTTCTCGTTCTGGAAGGATTGCTTTCATTCCACGATCAAAATTGACTCTTAAAAATTTCTACTAGAATATTGCTATGCAGGATCTCTGGGTTTACCAATTTCGAGAAATAATTCTCATCTAGAATTATTGGAAAATCCTTAAGGGCGTTGGATCCAACTGTTAAGTTCAAAATTCCATTCTCCATTTTACTCAACCATAATTATAGATAAATATTTTTTCGCTCTGTAGCCCTAATCTCTTTTCAAATATAAGACTGTATACAGAGCGAAAAAATATTTAGTTGCGATGCTTTTTGCATAAAACGAAGAATTCAAAATCTGACTTCAAAATTCAATATTTTCATTTTACTTTAAAAATGTTTGAATCAGATATTTTCTCGCTCTGTACGTATAATTCTAGTTAAAAATTGATTAATTCTACAGAGGGAAAAAATTACAATTTTAATATTTGTTAATTAAAATGAAGAAATCGAGTTTTTAGATTGGAACTTGGCTCCAAAGTAAAGTATTAAAGTATTTATTGCCTAGCTTTTTTAATTCATTTTAAAACTCTTGGACAAGAGTGAAAATGATTCATTCATTTAAAATTATATTGAAAAAAATAATCGCTCGAAATCCTGAGGGAGGCGTCACATCTCGCAAAGTAATTAATATTTAAAGACTAATAAACAATAAGTAAAGATTATAGTTTCAATACAGGGATACAAAATCGAGATCGGCACCACTGTTTTTTTTTTTTAATATGAACTACATTTAAAGCGTTTTTTTATTCTTTCTGAGAGCTTATAAGATTGTATCGAATTTTCTCAGAATCCGTGCTTTTGTTCGTCTGAAGAATAAATGCATTGCAATGCGCTTGCTGCTATATATCTAATGCTCCCAGGAGGTTCGTGAGATTCGAGTGGGTAATAGAGATCCTTCAAGATCGCGAAATCACGAGTTGGAACTTTGCAAATTAAATTAGAAAGTTACTCTTGTCTTCAACAGTGTCTCATTTGTTTCGGAATAGCTCTGTCTGTATAAACAAATATCTAGCTTCAACTTAATACGTTCTACTGACAATGAGACAGACTATTCTGTTGCTACTTTGTTAATTGTTTGAATTGAAATCGTCACTGTATACTAATTTTTGCAATTCTGGAAACTTTTGTAATTTAAAACTCATATAATTTAATTGGATTGACTTTTGTTTTTGGTAAAAAAAAGTAATCATTCATTTAAATCCTCTTTTTTGTTTCAGGGTCTTTGGAAATCGGACCACACGCAGGAACAGCAAGGAGAGTCATTTTGGTCCTCAGTCCACCATCTTTAAGCAACAACTGGTCAGATTCAAGCGTTGCATCTGTTTTCAAACAGTTATCGACGCTTTCAACTCGAACAATCGTCGTCACTTTGAAAAATCTTCCAAATATGGCGACAATGGCCAAATCTTCGAGACGCAGTCACGAAAAAGGAATCGTTTTCGATCGACTAAAGATCCTTCACTGGGACGAGGGTGGTGGATCTGGTGCTGGTGGTTACAAATTTTGGTACAAACTTAGACTCGCCATGCCACCAGTTCGACCTCCTGGTTGTGAATCCGGTTGCCAATCTGTTGCTATGATAGTCCAAGCTAATGGAAAGTCCAGTCAACAAAAAGCGCACTCGCGCGAGAGTCTTGAAGTTCTCGTTTAGAGGATTCACTTAAATTCCTCTTTCAAACTCAGGAATTTCGTTTTTCGAGAGCTCAAACGCTAATTTCAGATCTTTGGAATTCTAGGTCTTTGAAACATTTCATGAAGATTTTCAAACATTCATCTGACTTTGAAAATTTAAAGCTTATCAAAACTTCTCAAAAAAATTCCGATATTCAAGGATTCACTTCTTTTGAAATGTGTAATTTTCAAAGATAGCTGATCATATTTTTGTTGGAAAAAAATTTTCAGAGTTTCTACTAAAAGTCCATGAAATGAAATCTTTGATCTTAGAGTTATTATATATTTATTTATTAAATTGAAGCTATCTTGCAGATAGAAAAATAAAATAAAAAATATATAAAAATCAAAATTGAAGAAAGGAAATACAAATTTGCAAGCAAGGACTTCCAAATTTTATTGATATTCAACAATATTGATTTAAAATATAAACTTATTTTTCAACTTGAGAGTTTGCAATTTATTTAAATATTACTAATTCTAAGAACTTAGAATCCCAAAGGCGAGCGCATTTATTAAGGCTGCATTAGAAATCCTGTAAAAAGAATAGAAACGGATAGACTTTGTAAGGTTTTTGGTTCTCGTTGATACATTGTCGTTTCTGTATTTTCTGCGCGTAAAATCGCGTTAAAATGTGTTTGTACAGGAAAGAAATATAAACGAGAAGGACGTCCCTGTGAGTCTGTGACATTATTTTGAATTCGAATTAAAAGTCTCCCATTTCTTAAGAAAAGATTTAGTTAGAAATAAGAAAAAACGAAATTTTTATTTTATATTCTATATTATTACATTTTTATTTATGTACGTTATAAAATAAATTTCATTTTTTAGCTAGTCTTTTCATAGAATTTAAAATCCATGAGCTTAATAATACTTCAAAATAAGGTCACTATCGGTTTTACAATCCTAGAAAGAATGTTGAATTTTTTAAAAGATTTTTGTACTGTGAAGCACTGCCAAAACTTCTTTGTCGAGTAAACGTCTGTCGAATATCAAAATGTATTTTAACTGGCCACCTGGGAACGATCGATTGAATAAAATATTATGAGTCTTCCTTCTCGTTCGCACATACTTTATGATGAAAGGGCGAAAATGATAGTGTTTCGTTTTATATATTATACATATATATGTATATATATAATATATCTTTTTCACAAATTTTGTACATATTTATATTAGCGGCGCACAAAGAGGCCATTATTTATTTAGTTAGAACTAGTATTTATGTTGCAAGTTATCTTACTAAATTTGAAAAATTACATCGTAAAATTAAATTTACGATTTTTTCCAATAATGATATTTTCCAGAGCAATTATGATTTTATCATTCGACTCCTCTGAATAGTTCCACTTTTGAATAGTATTTTAACCGCAATTATATTTTTTTACTCAATTCTCCAATTTATTATTATCATTTGCAATTTAAAAAATATGCGTCTTTGTTTCAAGTCGCAATTTAAGTATTGTTCTGCAATAAATGTAACTGTCTTATTATAACTGCAGCGTAGACGTAATTGTATCCATAGAAATTATATGTATGTATAATGTGCATGTATAATATTAAGTTTAGTTAATGTAGGAAATGTTAAAGCAGTGAGCTTAAGTTTAATGATACGGTAATCTCTTTACTGTCAGTATTACGATACACTAGTATACTTGTCTCGCGACCTCCCGCTCGTTGAATTTCTTAACGAGGACCATTGCGAGCTAAGTAAGCAGAGTATAGTCTAGCTTTATTATTTAAACCCTCTTTTTTTCTTTCTATCGATAGATCTGAACGCGAATTTTTTGTATTAATGATTTTGTATGTATGCGGGTTTTTTTAACGTACACTGCGTGTAATAAAAAGGACGTGTGTACAAGACATTTTTTATAGATCAAACTTTACCATGTCCGATTACATATTTATTGGAAATAAACTATTTCGTATAATATTTAATTGAATTTGTTTCAATACTTTTTTCCAAATCCCGACTTTCTTTCAGAAATTGAGCCGCTGGATTCTATAAGGGCATATAAAATTCACATGGCCGTTCCGTTTAGCCTCTATTGTCTTTAAAATCGGTTTTTAAAATTAAATTTCTGAAATATATGGCTTTGTAGGAAATTTCAAAGTTATATATTTCAAAAATTTAATTTTCAAAATCGATTTTAAAGACAACAGAGGCCAAACGGAACGGTCATGTGAATTTTATATGCCCTTATAGAATCCAGCGGCTCAATTGTACAATTTTACAATTTCAATGAATTGATTTAAATAATACCGTAGAGATTTAATTTAAAATCCTAAAAATGTTTTTACCTATATTTTATAAAATATCAAAAAATATAAGTCTTCAGAACCTAGGGCATACATAAAATTATACTGTAATTTTTAGAATCATACTTAAATATAAAATTGATTTCAGAAATAGAAATGATCGTAAGTGTATCTTCAAATATTTATTACAAACCATCTCCCAGGAACATTTATAACATTTTGCACATCTTAAGACTTAGTAAGTTACATTAAAGAAAGTATTAGATCAAGAGTGAAAGTAATTTAAGCGCTAATAAATCTAGTACGATTCCCATCTGAGTATGACTGAACCAAGCGCAGCTGAACTTCTCAGATCAAATGAGAAGCATTAGTCATCCCTTTTAATGTAACGTACTAAACCTAACATTGGATAACTACATTAAAAATTACATAAAAAATACAATATATACAGTATATAAAAAATATATAACTCGAGCCAAAACCCCTTGTTTAAAATAAAATATAACGAGTATATTTGATAATTGACAACGAAAAAAACAGAACAAGTTAAAAAAGTCAAAAAGGCACGTTAATTACACTTGCGCGAATTTAATGTTTGTATATTAAAAACACGCGTGCTACAAAGATGCAATAGATTTATTTATCATATCAATACCTAATTTGAATTTCATTCAATTTTTTATAATCTTCCCTTTGTCCAATTAAATGCATATATATCACAATTTCGCACGAATCGTTTCGATTTTCTTAGATGCGCGTTTCTGCAAGTCAGGCAATTTCATTGCCAGACCCATATTTCCTTGAATTTTGATCTTTCCCTGGAAGAAAGCTTTCTGCGGATTCAATTTTCCAGATATAAAATCAACGATGTCAGTGTCACTGATCGTGAAAATAACATCTGGTTTGTCTTTTCCATTATATTCTATTTTTCCTTTACCAGTTTTGGCATTAATAACCCAATAACCTTCAATCCCACCAGGCCCGTTAATTACTTTGAGTCCATAAATTCCTCGAACACTTTCGATGAATTCTTCAGTATCTTCTTGCATAGCGACTTCAAGGGCTAGCAAAAGCGTATACGCCTTGAATTTCGAAGGATCGGCTGTAGCAGCCACATTGTTTCTACGAACTGCTTGTGGGAAACCTAGACGGTAAAGGGCAACAACAACTGCACCACCAAGGCCAATGTTGTGCTGGAGTGCAAGTTTAGCTCCAGGAACTTGTCGCTTTCCAGCTTGTCCTCTTAACTGCCAACAAAGTTCGGCACACTGAGCCAAACCAGTAGCTCCTAAAGGATGTCCTTTCGAAATTAAACCACCGCTAGGGTTCACCACATACTTTCCTCCATACGTGTTATTTCCAGAATCAATAAGTTCGCCAGCTTTTCCTGGTGCACAAAGTCCAAGAGCTTCGTAAGTGATCAATTCGTTGGCCGAAAAACAGTCGTGTAATTCTACAACTTGTACGTCCGAGGGTCTGTATTCAGTATTGGAGAAAAGTTTGTCTGCTGCGTTTTTTGTCATGTCGTAACTGAAAATAATGAATTTGAAATTATAAATCATGTAGTAAGTATTCAAAGAGAATTTCATTGAATTTCATAGCATTTAATCTGAAAGCGAATTTATATTAATAAAGTTTCTGATAGACGAAGCATCCAAGATTAATTTCAAGTACTCACCCAACTATTTTTATGCTGCTTCGTTCCTCAAAAGTGGATGGAAAATCTGTAGACATTTCCATACCAACAATTTGCACTGCTTGAGACTGAAGGTTGTGTTTTTTAACGAATTCTTCGTTGGCTAAAACCGCAGCAGCTGATCCGTCGGAGGTTGGACAGCATTGCAATTTTGTAAGAGGTCCAAAGACCTTTGGAGAATTCATGATTTGCTCGAGGGTGTATTTATCTTGGAATTGAGAGTAGGGATTGTTCATGGAATGTAAATGATTCTTGTAGGCGATTTTGGCAAAATGTTCGGGTTTCGTTCCGTATTTCTTCATGTGCTCAATACCCGCGTTTCCGAATAATTGTGCAGCCATTGGACTGTCGTTGATACCTAAAAGAAATATAAGATAATTAAATTGAAGCAATTAAATACAGTTAATATTAGAATAATCAATTTCAAAAAGTTTCATGGATGCAAATTACAGACCTGCTATTTCAGCCATGACAGTGATGTGTTTATCCAAAGGATTTGTACGATCGAAGAATTTGGAAGAAAGTGATCCTCGTTCCATTTTCTCGAAACCAAGAGCCAAAACACAATCGGCGTTTCCGCTTTCTACGATCTGCTTTGCCATTAATAAAGCGGTGGATCCAGTTGAACAATTGTTGTTGACATTGTAAATTGGACAACCAGTTAAACCAACTTCGTACAATGCTCTTTGACCACAGGTGGAATCTCCATAAACGTAACCAACGCAAGCAGATTTAATTTCTTTGTATGAAATTCCAGCATCTTCGAGGGCCTTTAATGTGGATTCCTTTCCCATTTGATTATAATCAAAGTTCTCTCGTCTGCCTGGTTTCTCGAACTTCGTCATACCCACCCCCACAACATAAACTTTAGGTTTCTGAGCCATTGTGCGAATCTAGAACAAAATCATTTTCAATACATTAATATTGATTTATGATCTTCAACAAAGGATAATCTTTTATTCAATTAAGTACACAAACCAATATTAAAATATTATTGCTAGTTTAACATTAAATTAAACACAAATTTCGATGTCCTGAATGTTGAGAGCTTCAAGTACATATTTAGTTTAAAATGCAAAACGCATAGAAAATATTACAAATTCTAAAAGTTAAATGGATGAGATAACTATTTCGTAAAACTAACAAGGCTATATACGACCTTTAATTAAACTACTTGACACTTGATGCAATTGCTTATATTACTCTAAGCTTCAATAAATTAATTTATAGGATTAATTCATCAAAATACCTCGTTTCGTTTAATGCTCTTTTAGATAATACAAACACAAATTTCTTATCTAATGTAAGTACCGACTGCAATTTACCGTAGAATATATGACACTCCCAGGTTTTATCTTCCCTCTTTCACAAATCACTCTGGGTGCAAAGTGCATAAACATTCACCAGATGGGAAAGATTGTTATAAAAATTTGGTCTCACTGTGAACTAAATTATTTGGCCTAATTATTAACTAGATACTTATTTCGACCAATAAAAGTCTAAAATCCATTCACAGAACTGTCAAAATGTCCTAAATTTTAAAAAAGAATTACTGCATTTGAAAATTTTGAAAATATACTTAGAACTGGATGAGCACAAAGTGCAAATGATAACAATATACATACAGAATGAAAGATAAATAGCTGTTTACTTACTTATATAAACACTATAAAGTCAAAGAAAATGCATTTACAGGAACTGGAGATAGCTCGAATACTTGGCACAATTAAAATGAAATAGTGAATATAATCTACTTACAAGAGATTTTGTTCTATATTAATTGCGGAATGTAAATCAATCGATTAAAACGATTATAAACTAAAAAAAATAAACTTTGAACTCTGAGATGACAAGGCTGTATTTTCGCGTGACATAGATGGATTTTTCTACAGCAACGGATGTCGTCAAGCAAAGCAGCTGCTCTCACGGATCGTTCAATTCATGGAGAATAGGTTCAATTCAAGGTTTCCCATCTTTCTTTTTATTGATAATTAAAATTTAAAAAAGCATTGACGCGGTCACTTGCGTATGTCAATTCAATTCAATAATAAACATTCCTATGAAATGATGAATAATTTATTCGCTGTCTTTACCAGTTTCTGATAAAATATTTTTCAGAAGCAAAACAAATTAAAACAAGTTATTTTCTGTTACCGGTAACTTTAAATGTCAACGGGTTTGTTTTCATAACACTTCCGAAGCTGAAGCTTTTCGCCGAATGTCAGTCGAAAGTTATAGAATCGTGAGTTGCAAACTACTTGTGAAATTTCCTTTGTAAAAGCGTATTTTATAAGTGGGAAAAAAAACTCATTTGATACTAAAAGTTTCAATTGTGATTCTTAACTTAGATATATTTTTTCTTGAGTATTTTTGTTAAAAGACACGTGTTATAAAATTATTGTAGAGTGCGTCACGTGCGAACAAAGAAATTTAATCGACGTAATTTATTCCTGGCTCATCATATTGTTTTCCTATTTTCAAAATAAACCACGTACTTTGTGAGTACTTTGTTATCTTGCTTCAAAGATAATTTATTTTCAAAAATAGTTAACATACCACTTTCTACAATATTTCTCTTTGTATTTTGATATTATTTATAAATGTTATTTCGACTGCAGTTAAATTCAATTACTGGGTAGCTGTTTAATTCTGTTGTGTTTAACTTTCAGCAGAAATTTGAGAACCATTATAGAATTAAAAGTTGATTTCTTTTGGAATAATACAGCGTGGATTGCTGCTGGATACTTACTGACTTTGTTAAAATCAGCAAGTACCCAGGAATCCACTCTGTATAAATTAATTAATCAGATTATGCTAACATTAAGGGCATCTTTTAACGTAGAATTATTTCTAGATTCATTCCGAATATCGAAACCTTGTCCATTTTATAATGTATTTATTGAAGCTCTCTTTGATTATCAAAGTATATTGCAGTTTTGTTTGAAGGAGAAAGCTCTTGTAGAACCCGTTCCAGGGGACATTTCTAAAACGATTTTTGGACAAATAAAACAAACTATAATCGTACTGAACTGCTGAGAGCTTTTAAGGTAGATCGTGCTCTTCGTTCCAAGTTTAGACACAAAGAAATAGCTGCGTTTAAAAGGAGTTCGTTGCCTTTCTGCGATTCATTTGTACACGAAAATTTCGCAGAAGAGTGTCCTCAGTGAAATTTAAAATTTAAAGATCCCATTCAAGTCTTTGTTTTCATTTATATCCTAAAAAGAACAAAAATTACGCGACCTCAAATGCATCAATCAGTGAAAATACTTAAACTTGGGTGTGACAATTTACTTTTGGAACAATTCGACAATAAACGACATTTATTAGATTTTCTGAACGATCGACTGTCATTGTAATTTTCAGGCTTTCTAGGTAAAAAAAAAAGTTTTATAAATATACATAATAATATAATATATATTTTATACATATTTTTATGTAAATATATTGAATTGGTAATTATATTTCTTTTAGAAAAACATCAGGGTGTCTAGTGACAAAGATATTACATAGTGATCAGATAAATTCCCGGTTTTCTCTCTGTCAATTTTTTTTTTCCTCCAACCAATTAAGATTTTTGAGGAAAATTTTTTTTTTAAATCTATAAAGTAGAAGTGTAATAAAAATAAGATAAAGTAGAAAAAAGTTGATTTTTTGATAAAATACAAAAAATTCTCGGTTCTAAATGAGATTTCCGGGTTTTTTCTCCAGTGAAATAAAATTTGAGTTTTTCCCGGTCCGCTAGACACCCTGAACATTAATATCTACTTTTAATATTAAAAAAATGATTTATACCATAGAAGTTGAATCGGGTTTTAATATTTTCGATATTTTTTTTGCTTTGGATCTAACCTAACAGTTCAATTTTTAACTCTTCATTTTTCAAAGAACATAATCAGTTTTTTGAATCCGAGTAATTGAATGCTTCTTAAATTGATATCAGTTTGTTAAATAGATGCAAATAGATGAAAATGATTGTTAAATATACCTGAATTATTAAAAATGTAAAATTTTGACAGATGAGAGTTTCTGGTCGAAATCTGCTGCAGCAGCAGCAGCAGGTGCAGGGTGATTTTTTGCCCAGAGGGCAAAATGAGGCGTCGGTTTTACAAAGAGGTTTAAACGGCTACATGCAGAATTTTCCAAGACCTCAAGATCTACCTCGAGGAAGCGCAGCTTCGTCAAGCGCACCACTCTCACGTCGGAACCGTACAACAATGCGTAGTATCAAAATGGGCGCTGCTACGAGAGAAAATCACAAGGAAAACTTCCAGCAAAAGTGTCTTGCGATTCAATCCAATTTTCACCATGGAGAAGTCACAAGCGAAAAAGAAATCGTTTATCAACACCCGGATCACTGTGCTCAAGGATTCCCGATTTTCGAGGATATTCGAAGGCAGGGCAAACTTTGTGACGTAACCCTCAAGGTAACTAACCTCACTTTAAAACATTTTTCTTCCAATTTTCATTTTTCAAGCCTAATTTCCTATATTTCGACATTTTGATGCTTTTTGTCGTTTCTTAGCAATAATTCTATCATTTTATAGATTTAAAATCATAATATTTGGACCCTTTGAAATTATACTAGTTTTGAAATTCCGAACTGTCAAAATTTGTTTATTTTTTTTCTTTCGAAAATTATCTTTGAGGGATTGGTCAGATAACGTTTTAAAATGAATTAGTAGGTATTTCAGGACAAAGAATTTTTTCTGAATTTCGAAAGAAGAATTTTGATACATATTATACAATATACATATATCCAGGGCCGTATCTAGGTTTATGGGGGCCCTGAAGCCAGCATTTGGTCGGAGCCCCTAAAATTTTTTCTGGATAAAAACAAAGATACTCAAGCATAACGATATGCTTAAGTACAATCCTATTGCAATCCTATCTTAAAAAAATGGTGTCACGAAATGTCTCGAAAATCCTATCTTAAGGGCGTTGGACCCATGTTAGGCTCAAAATTCTATTCTTCATTTTACTCAACGAAAATTATACATAAATATTTTTTCGCTCTGTAGCGCTAATATTTTTTCAAATATAAGACTGCATACAGAGCGAAAAACTATTTAATTTCGATACTTTTTGCATAAAACGAAGAATTCAAAATCTAACTTCAAAATGAATATTTTCATTTTACTTAAGAAATATTTGAATTAGATATTTTCTCCCCCTGTACGCATAATTCTAGTTAAAAATTGATTAATTATACACTTTATACACTTTATATAACACTTAAATTCTTTTAAAATGCCTTAAAATCCCTTAAGATTTCGTGAAATCCTTAAAAATCCACAAAATGTTTTAATAATCAGAAAAACCTCTTGAAATCCCTAAAAATTTGACGATAACTTTCAAAATTCTTTTAAATATAATCCCTTATGACATGCCACCCTTCATAATAAAAGACCTAGTTATAATTGATCACACATTTGTTACCAGGTTGATGACCAGAGTTTCAGCGCCCACAGAATTGTTTTGGCAGCGACAATTCCTTATTTCAACGCCATGTTTCTGAATAACATGACCGAGAGTAAACAAAAGGACATAACTTTGCAGGGAGTAGACTCCATGTAAGTAGGAAGTTTTCTTAAAAATTGATTTTATCATTTATTAAATTCTAAATTACCATAACCATTTACTTATTCTTTTTTCTCAGAGCCTTGGAAGCCTTAATCAATTTTGCGTATAGTGGTCGCATTACTCTGACGAATGATAACGTTCAGAGTATAATGATCGGAGCTTCATTTTTTGCTCTCCACAAAGTAAAGGACGTCTGTGCCGAATTCCTACAAACACGTTTTCATCCTCATAACGTTTTGGGCATCAGACATTTTGCTGACACCCTCAGCTGTTCGTTTTTATTGGAACAATCCAATAAATACATCCAACATTACTTCCAGGAAGTTTCCATGGCCGACGAATACTTAAATTTGTCATTTAACGATTTGAAGGAATTAGTCTCCAATGATGAATTGCAGATAAATTCCGAGCGTCAAGTTTTTGAAGCTGTTATCAGATGGGTTAAGCATGAAGAGCAGATCAGGTTAAAAAATTTGCCTGAATTGCTGGCTTTTGTGAGATTACCTCTCCTTTCACCAGAGTATTTGGCTGATCATGTTGCTAAGGAAGATCTCATCAGGAGTTCTCATCAATGCAGGTACGATAAGTAAATATAAGATTGAATAAGATTTTAATCTTGATTTAAAATTTTTAATGAAATTCAAATTATAATTTTAAATCTGTTTTCAGGGATTTACTAGATGAAGCAAAAGACTATCACCTCCTTCCACATAGAAGATATTTATTAGATAGTTTCAAATGTCGGCCTAGGTGTTGTAATTACACAATGGGTCATATTTTTGCAGTTGGAGGCCTTACGAAATTCGGAGATTCCTTGAGTACAGTTGAAGTTTACGACCCTATTACTGAAAAGTGGCAGACTTCAGAAGCTATGACAATGTTGAGGAGTCGAGTCGGTGTAGCTGTTCACAAAAACAAACTTTACGCTTTTGGTGGTTACAATGGTTCGGAAAGACTTTCTACTGTCGAAGTTTATCATCCAAACTTGAAAACGTGGAAGATTATCGCTCCTATGTTCTGTAAAAGAAGGTACAATTTTTTTAAGAGGCGTATGTTTTTATAGATAAAATCATTAAAACTAAAGCCAGTTTGCTCTCCAATTGTTAATTAAATATTTCTTTTGATAGTGCTGTGGGCACAGCAGCTCTTAATGATTTCCTCTACGTCTGTGGTGGATATGACGGAGTAGCATCTTTGGATACGGTGGAAAGATATTGTCCTGAATCTGACAAGTGGAAAAAGGTCTGTTCTATGAACAAGCATCGCTCTGCTGGCGGAGTCGTTGCTTTTCAAGGATATGTCTATGCTTTAGGTGGACATGATGGGTTGTCTATATTCGATTCGGTAAGAATATATTAAAACAGAACCAATATTAAAAAGTAAGATTCCTAAACTAATCATCTACATTTAAATCAGGTGGAAAGGTATGATGCTCAAACCAACACGTGGGAAGTTGTGACACCGATGCTTTCAAGAAGATGTCGCCTTGGAGTTGCTGCTCTTAATGGAAAGCTTTACGTTTGCGGAGGCTACGACGGATCAACTTTCTTACAATCCGTTGAAGCTTACGATCCCAAGACTAATAAGTAAGCAAAATTAACGATTCTTCGCTGAATACTTTTGTAGATACTTAAGAATTTTCTAGAGAGATAACTCTTGTTAAATTAAATTTTACAGATGGGAATTCCTAGCACCAATGACAGTGAGACGTAGTCGAGCAGCACTTGTAGCCAATATGGGGAAATTGTGGGCAATCGGCGGATATGATGGAAATTCTAATTTATCTACTGTCGAAGTTTACGATCCTGACACTAATTCCTGGTCTTTCGCAGCACCGATGTGCGCCCATGAAGGAGGCGTAGGTGTCGGTGTAATTACAATGTGATAATATCGAACATGATTTTGTTAATTTTGTTAATTTTAGCAAGAACTCTTGATTTTTAAGATCTTCAGTTATAGATTTTTGATTCTATCTTTTTTTAACATGAACAAAACAGTTAATTTTATTACGAGAACTCTTGCCATTGGCGAACAATTTTAATTAGTGATATTCATTAATTAATATCTCCCACTTTAATCACGTAAAGACTTATGATCATCAAATCTTAATTCACATTTAGTGAAAATTTATAGAGATTTGAACTCTTCTGTGATTTAATTTGTGGGTCTTGTTTTACTGATCTCAAAATTTTATATTCGCCATTTAAGTTTATTTATTACTCGTACTTCTTAAAATTTGATTTATTTATTACTTTACTACTGTAATTTAATTACATATAGTGTGTGAATGCATTTTTGCTGGGTCAATTTTTTGTATCAAATGTGTGGACTCTGTCTGTGGAATAAATAATGTATGGCTTAAGTGTAAATTAGTACAGATAAGATTAGAGAAGGAAAATTACGTCCATTGAGAAGATCTGATCTTCCAAGTTTTCCAGAAGAGCATTTATATTTACACTATTGAGTACTAGACACTGGGATAAACGGTATAGTCTCATAGTGCTAAGTCAACTACTAAACAATTTTATTCTGTAAAATATTTAGTCTTTGGATTTATTGATTAACTTGGTCTAGTTTAAAGTTTGTAAATCTGCTCATTAGTTTCTTGTAAAACCAACTTTGTAAAAAATAAAGTTGAAGAGAAAAAATCTTGATCGGTTAATTATTTATAATTTTATTAGAATTATGTTGGATCATTATTTTAAATTAATTGATAAATATAAAGTAATATTATATTATAATCTTATATTTTGAAGATTTAACTCAAACGTTGGAGTTTTGAATTTGCCGCCTAAAATAATGAATGGCACTTTATATGACGTCACTGATGACCATGACAGTGATGACGTAGGTGGAAATGAATCGGACTTTATTTACAAGAATGAGAACGGGAAAAGGAAAAGTGGAAGTGGAAGTGCTCGTGATTTTGTGATTAAAATTTATTTGTGGGGTTTTTTTTACACTTTTGTGACACAAACATATCAAGAAAATGTGGTTGGAAGAGTACGATAGTTTTGCAGAACTGTGTCGGGGTTACCTGCCTTATTATTTATTAATAGTTTTACCAATATTTATTATAATTTCACCGGCCAACCCCGTGGTTGCTTCTCACGAGTTTCCCGTTTTTCGGATGCACCAGTATGACTTGCATGGAGTTTCCCATGGTAAGAAAATCTTATTTAATAATAAATAGCCCTTCAAATGTTCTGAAAAATATGCTAACTTAAATAAATTTGGAATTATGGTCTGAAGGATTTTTTTGACCATAAAATTGTTTTTAATTTTCAGGTTGTCGCAGTGCTCCAATTTCTTTAGAAGCTAGATCACTCACAGGATGGAGCACTTCAAGGCACTGTGTTGTGACAAGTATCTTGGATTTAAATCCAGATAAGTTTCAAGCTATTCGAGCCAAAGCTGGAGCTTTGATTGTCGTTCTTCCGGAAAAAATGGACAATCTCAGTGAGGAACAGAAACAGGTTCGTTACTTTTTGTACTCATATTGATTAATTAGATTTTAAGGTACATTTATGTTTATTTTGTGTCTAAGTCTTATTCAAGATTCATAAAATATTTCCTGCTTACTTGAGAATACTATTCTGAAGAATCTTCTCTATTTTAGCATATATTGTCAGTGGAAGAATCGATGTTGTTCGGTCCAGAAACACCAATTCCTGTTTATTTTGCTCCTTGGAGTCCGGACCTCCAAATCATTTTAAACGACGTGGTTGGCGGTTTCATAACCGATGAAAAAGCTGGCACAGCTGCAGAAGTAATGTTCAATTCTATTTCTGCGAGTGGCTACCAAGTTGTCGTTGCCACGAGTCAGGCAACTGCTAAGACCAACGTCAAAATCGCCACGTTACAAGGGAAATTGACCGGCACAGGTGCTGAAGAAAAATTACCTACTATAGCTGTAGTCGCTCATTATGACAGCACAGGAGTTGCACCGGTAAACAATTAATAAAATCTTAAATTAAAATACTATATGATTTCAAAACGAAAAAATATATATAATTCTTGTTTTTCTAGGAACTGTCTTTCGGATCAGAAAGCAACGCCTCAGGAGTAGCGATGCTACTCGAATTAGCAAGGATATTTTCCGCACTTTATTCCGTTGGACGTTCACGTCCACGATTTAATCTAGTTTTTCTATTAAATGGTTCTGGAAAATTAAATTACCAGGGTAGTAAAAAATGGTTAGAGGACCAGCTTGACGGCTTAGAAGGCTCAATAATACATGTAAATATTACATTGTAAATTAATTTTTTAAAAAATATGCTGTTAAAATAAATTTAACTCAATCCGTTATCTAATCTCAGGACGCTTCATACGTAATTTGTCTGGATTCCGTTTCGGCGAGCAAAAATTTATACGTGCACGTATCCAAACCTCCAAAGGAAAATTCTTCAGGTGGACTTTTTTACAAGGAACTGAAGGCAGTAGCTGACGATTTAGGCTACTCAACAGTTGAAGGCGTTCATAAAAAAATTAATCTCGCTGACGAGACGCTCGCTTGGGAACATGAACGTTATAGTATTCGAAGATTGCCAGCAGCTACTCTTTCAAGTTTAAAGAGTCATGATGATCCTTTGAGAAGAACTTTTCTAGATATAGTCAAGACTGGACAGATTGATAGACTTTATGAGCACACAACTGTCGTTGCAGAAGCATTAGCAAGGCATATCTACAATTTGAGTTCTGGTCAAATTTTCGTAGAGCCATTGGTAAGTTTCTAGATTCTAGAATTGAAACTAACAAATTTTGATTCTTAACGTTAAAAATGAAAATATTGCTTTTGCAGAGTGTTTCCAAAGAATCTCTTTCCCTCTGGTTGGAATATTTGGCTTCGCAGCCAAGAGCAGCTGTTTTGTTATCAGATAAACAAAACACCCTAGTCAGTGCCCTCAAAGAAATAATGTTGCGATATCTTGGGGATGTTAAGGTGACCCTGCACAGTCCCGATAAACGGGACCCAGAATTTGTATTTTATGATGTCACGAAAGCGACATTAAATGTCTACAGGTAATTTATTAAAAGTTTAGGTCTTTTAAAAAGAGCATTTTGTTCAATTTCTCTTATTTTATTCTTTTCCATTTTTTCTTTAAATTTAGATAATAATTCTTGTTTAACGCATTTTGTATTTTTTATTACAGTGTGAAGCCAGCAGTATTCGACCTCTTCCTGACGATTGCCATAGTTTTGTACTTAGGAGTAGTTTACTTAGCAGTACATAACTTCCCATGTGTTTACTCCTTAGCAACCAGACTTTTCGTCAAGAATAAGGTATCATAAATTCGTGATCTATAAATACTTCTAAGCCTCGAACTGATAATGAAAAGTAAAGTCTTCAGCGTTATACACTGTACGTAATACTTAATTTGGGAGACGCAAATTCTTATAAATTGAAAGAATCATTAATTGAAATTTAGAAATTATGTATCTGTAATAAGATACACCCTATTTTTTCATTTGTTATACGCAGTCATTTTTTCCTAGTCTTTTACAATAATTAGCGAACAAAGTAAATATTTAGAATCGCTTATCTGGACGTTAGATTTTTAAATCACGAGATACCACTGTTCAATATTTTCAACTTTAGAAAAAAAGATGTTTAGGGAATGTAGAGAAAAGTAACGACGTTTAGAAATTTGATTCTTCCCAATAAAAGATTCCAAGACCAAATAAATTATATATCGTCCAATAAGACGTCGAAGTTTGCTCGTGTTGAGTAATTTAAGCGTTCAGGATGCATGTTTCTCTAGTTATTTAGTTGAAACATTTATACATATAAAATAAATCATCTTCTGTGACTTGCGCGAGGAAAATTCAAGGACAGAAATGTTTTTCATAGAGTTTTATTCGGATTTTGTCTTTATATTGGCAGGAGGACAAAACGATAGAAAAAGTGAGAACCAATGCAATCATTGTGAATAAAATCCGTAATTTACTGTATAAAAAGTAGAATAAATATTTAATAATGCTTTTTCATGCGTTATACACATCGATTAATTGTAAGCATTCCAATGGAACAATTGAATTGCTTTTTATAGAAGAAGCACGTGTTTCGAATACATGGAGGTAAAGTCGTAAATTTACTAATCCACTTGTTACATTTTATTGAGATTTAAGCGCGTAAAAGTCATGAAATGATTGTGTAAAAAGTGAGTGATTAAATATGTATTTATACATGTAGAATAAACGTTGGTCAAACCGAAAATTTTAATTTTTCTTCTTTATTATTATTATTAATTATTTAATTGCTAATTACTTTATTAATGTTGTTAATAATCAGTGATAAAAAATTAAACAAATCGGTTATGTAATATTGGAATGACAATAATTTATTTATGTATATATCGACTCTATTAAAGCTTTCACTCACAAGAAGGAGAAGGCAAACCAGTTTGACCAGTTTTAAAGAATTATTTTCATCTACTTTTGAGTGATTAAATCAGTCTTCGAAACCTTCTGTGTGTCGAGTGTTCAATAAATATTGAAGATAACTATGAATTGCATTTTGCTTAAACGTACGTAATTTCAAATAAATTATTTATATCGAAAATAAATTGATAAACTATTTATTTTTAATTAATGAATTACCACACTTCTAGGTACTTTGATAGACAAATTTTCAGCAAATGGTTTTAGACTTCAGCACACAAATAGTTTAAAATCCGTTCTTCTACCACAATTAGAAACGATTCAAAAAGCGGGCACGTGGAAAGCGGAAAGAATAATAGCTTCACCGCAAAGGACAGAAATTTTTTTAAGTAATGGAAAAAAAGTGCTCAATTTCTGTGCGAACAACTATCTTGGATTATCGGTAAGTTTATAATTAATTTGAATTTATAAAACTGTAGATTGCCTTCTAAATTTGAAAGTTTTTAAATTTAAGTTCCTAGTTTCGAAACATTCAAGTTTTAAACTAATAAACATTTTTTGCAGGATAATCCTAAAGTAATCGAAGCAGCTAAAAACGCCTTGGATAAATATGGAGCTGGATTAAGTTCTGTGAGATTTATTTGTGGAACACAAGAAATTCATAAGGAGCTAGAAAACAAGATCTCAGCCTTTCACAAAAGAGAAGACACGATAGTTTACGCCTCATGTTTTGATGCAAATGCAGGAATATTTGAAACACTTTTAACTCCAGAAGATACAGTTCTCAGTGATGAATTAAATCACGCTTCTATCATTGACGGTATTCGTCTTTGCAAAGCCAAGAAATTTAGATACAAACACCGAGATATAAATGATTTAGAAGAAAAACTTAAAGAAAGTTCAGGGTCCAGGTTAAAATTAATTGCAACAGATGGTGTTTTTTCGATGGATGGTACAGTTGCTCCCTTGAAAAATATAATAGAACTTGCTAAAAAATATAATGCCCTGACATTTGTGGATGATTGCCATGCTACTGGTTTCTTCGGAAAAACCGGACGGTGAGTTTTATCATATAAAAAAGCTAGAAAGCGATGTATTTATCAAATTGTTTCAGAAAGTAAAGAGTAATTTTTACAGAGGAACCGAGGAGCATTTTGATCATTTAGGTGATGTTGATATAATAAACTCAACTTTAGGAAAAGCTTTGGGAGGAGCTGCTGGTGGATATACAACAGGATCGAAGGAATTAATTGATTTATTGAGACAACGCAGTAGACCTTATTTATTTTCTAATTCATTACCACCTCCAGTTGTTGCCTCAGGAATTCAGGTGACTTAAGAAAGATTCTCAAATCAAGTAAGAAAATAAGCTTCCAAAAATCTATTTGGAAAAATTTAAGACCATTATTTACAGGTTCTTGATCTCATCACCAACAGTTCAGAATTTTTACAAAAAATGACGGATAATACTCAACAGTTTAGAAGCAGAATGACATCTGCTGGATTTATAATTAGTGGTGACAATCACCCAATCTGTCCTGTTATGCTTGGAGATGCAAAGTTAGCATCGGATTTTGCTGAAAAGATGCTGGGTAAGATTTATATTAAATCTCAAATTGAAATAATAACTATAATGATTTTATGTATTATTTTGAGTTGAGATTTTTTATTTTTCTTATACTTGCAGAAAAAAATATTTACGTTATTGGCTTCAGTTATCCAGTTGTTCCTAAAGACAAGGCGAGAATTCGTGTTCAAATAAGCGCTGCCCACACAAAAGAAGAAATCGATCGAGCTGTTGACGCATTTATAGAAATTGGAAGAAAGCTTAAAGTTATTAAGTATAATATTAATTGTCTCTAAGTTCAAAAGTTCGATCTTTAAACTTAGGAAAATTAATACAAATCCCGGGCAGATAATATCTCAAATAATTTTGTTAGTTTATTCTACTGTGATAGACATTCTTACTATAAAGAAAAATGACTCCCTTTTCTAAGAAAACTTTCTATTCGAAATATATTTTTACAAAGTGTTTTGTAAAAATTTAGTCTACTAAGTACATTTTTATTTTATATTCAGTTTATCCTTTTGATCAAGACTCTTGCAAATTTGTTGATTCCAAGGATTCACATTTTTAAATTTTCTATCGGAAATACAGTGAAGATTTCTCCATTCTTGGATTAAAATTAACATCTCGTCGTACAATCTGCGAATCGAAATAGAATTTATAGAAACTTAAGGGTGTTGGAGCCAAGTTCCAATCTAAAAACTCTATTTCTTCATTTTACTTAACAAATATTAAAATTGTAATTTTTTCCCTCTGTAGAATTAATTAATTTTTAACAAGAATTATGTGCACGGAGCGAGAAAATATCTAGTTCAAATATTTTTTAAGTAAAATGAAAACATTGAATTTTGAACTCAGATTTTGAATTCTTCGTTTTATACAAAAAATATCGAAACTAAATATTTTTGTTGAGTAAAATGGAGAATGAAATTTTGTGCTTAACATTTGGTTCCAACGCCCTTAAAATGCATATAAATATTTTTTTTTAATCAATTTACTCGCAGGATGTTCTTATACTTTCTTCGTCTTTTACAGAAATGTGTTTCTGCTCTGCAATCAATTTAAATTTATTTTCAATCTCCTGCGTTTGACAAATCAGAGAAGCTATGAATCTTGCCAATTTCCTTTTAGATAAAATCCGATTACTTTTCGAGTAGGAAATATTCCTGAAATAATTAGCTTTTGAGTCGGAATTTTTTTGATTGGGGAACTTTTGTGCTACTAACATACCAATAATCCGGTTCCTGAATTTCATAGTGAATTAAATCATTTCTTTCGGCAGCAGCATTCATAATTTCTATATTATTCATCCGAAAACTTCGATCTCAAAGTAAAAATAGATAAAAATAGATAAAAATATAATATCTCCGTGTCATCAGCGACTGGAAACAAATTGTTTAGGGAATAAAAAACCGAGTTAGTCCTATGTTTTTGACACCTTCGGCACAATTCACACAATTTGGCTTTTTAACCATGTCTTGAAAATGTAATAACACGTTTTCAAAATTAATTAAATTTCATTAAAAATCAAAAGAAAAAATTTAATTGTAACAAAATTAGGCTTGAATATGAATTTCTGGTTGGACTTCGTAATTAGGAATGACATTCAAATGGAATGAAAATGTTACCCAGAAGTTTTTGGAAGAATACAAAAAACACGAGTGTCTCTGGAATCCAAATTCTGCACAGTATTATAATTGCTGTTCAAAAAAAGAAGCAATAAGGGCAGTTATTGATAAATTAAATATACCATTTCTAACTCCAGCTGAGTGTCAACATCAAATAGAAAAAATAACAAAAAAGTAAACTACTGTAAACTTGGATAAAAATTGTTATCTTATCAGTATTTTTAATTTAAATAATATTCAGATATGAACAGGAGCAATCTAAAACTCTCTACGGTTTGTGCTCGGGAAAACCGTACAAATCGAACCTTCCTTGGTACCCTTTAATGCAAGATATGTTAACGAAAACTATTAGCAATGAAATCAACGAAACTCCCAAAGTAACAATTTGCACAAACTCAATACCAGATAAGAAAAAAAAGACCCAGATAAGTAAAAAGAAGAAAACTAAATCCGATGTCTTATCGCCAGCGACTCAAGTTACAATAAGTAATCCTTGTGGACATAAAATTATTAAAAAAGTAGTCAAAGAGAAAGATAATCATCTGAATAAAAAAAGGAAGAAGAAAATCATGAGTGATAATTATACAAATTACGTTCCATGTCCAGGTATTGGAAAGACCAATTTCATCACTAGATTGAATGATGAAAAAGAAACTGAAAATAATAGCAGATCTGAAACAGGTAAATTTTACAGAATTAAAGGTGTTAGACCCAAATGTTAAGCTCAAAATTCCATTCTCCATTTTACTCAACGAAAATTATAGATAAATATTTTTTCGCTCTGTAGCGCAAATATTTTTTCAAATATAAAACTGCATACAGAGCGAAAAATTATTTAGTTTCGATACTTTTTGCATAAAACGAAGAATTCAAAATCTAATTTTAAAATTCATTATTTTCATTTTACTTAAAAAATATTTAAATTAGATATTTTCTCGCTCTGTACGCACAATTTTAGTTAAAAATTGATTACCTCTACAGAGGGAAAAAGTTCCAAATTTAATATTTGTTGAGTAAAATGAAGAAATCGAATTTTTAGATTAGAACTTGGAAATAAAAAGTACTTTAATAATTGTATTGTATATTTTTAGGTCTGAACAATTATCCACTTGATTCCATTTGTATAAGGGAAATTAAGAGAAGAAGAGACATTCCGAGAATTAATTTGCCAACCAAATCAACCGAATGTTCTTCCTGTTGTCGACAGAACTCAGAAAATAATCATTACGCAGCAAAAGACAATTCCAATTACAATTATTTCTGCAAGCAAAACAACTCTGATTTGACTTATAATGAGTTGGGAAATCAAGGCTCATATGATCAACATAGAATTCGTACAAAATTTGTTCCATGTCCTAATAGTTTGAAATCTCCGGATCAACTTTTTTCTACTAATCAAAAAAATTCTTATAATTATTCAAAAAATGTGGAAACCTACTCCCCTGAGAGAACCATATGTGGGAATAATTTTCATAGAACTACAGAATTATATCCTCGACAATTCCAAGAATTTCCTGAACACGATGTGAATTTAAATAAGTATTCTTTTCAGAGAAATGTGGATCAATTTCTTCCCACCTCTGATGAACAGGGAATTGTTAAATTTACTCCGAGGGTTGCTACTAAATTCGAAAACGGAATATTCGAGGCTTTTTCTCAGTTTAAAATTAGCATACAATGTGGGGAAAAAGGTCAGGACAACAAAAATATCCATTTAACAACAAATCGTGAAACTCAAACTTTTCCTGATATAAAACAGCAATCAGTTTGCACAAATTTGGTGAATTTTGGTACAAAAGAGACTCAGTGTGAAGATGAAATGAAAATAAGTTACTCAACAAAGAAAATTGGAACAGATTTTGAAGATTGTAATAAAGAAATTCAAAATACTGTTTGTGTTCCGCATCACCAGGCAGATAAGATGAAAAACAATCCAAGTGACTATATTCTTTTAATGCCTGGGGGAAAGTCTTTAAGACTTGCTAAGACAGGTTCCGAAGAAAAGTTTGTTGAATGTCCGGGTGTGAGTGAAAATAAATTTGTCGATGGTAAATTTATTTTGTCACTTCAAAATGGAATAAATTATCGCGGTAGATTATAATTTAATTTATTTTTGAATTTAGATGAGGCTTTTTCTGTTTGTACTGAAGCTTCGTGCATGACTCAAGAATCAAGATTTGCAGATTCTGAAGCAATGACAACTCCTCAATTACTTCAATGTGTAGAAGAAATGTTGAATATCAGGACTAATACTCGAGGTATTTTAATTTTCAAAAATTTTTGATTGATAATTGTTAATTTTTGAAATTACGTATTTAAAATTTTTACTTTTTTTTTTAGAAATACAAGTAGAAGAAGTGGAATCAGTTACTTCATCGAGATCCGGAAATATAGAAGAGGAAGAAAAAGAAAGTCAATGTGAGGCTTGTAAGAATTTTGAAAACGAAGACGAGGATCTAAGATTTTGTTTTAAGAAGCTTTTTAATATGGAGTTATCAAAATCAGATTGCTTTCCTTGCTTGAAAGAGAAAATTGATAAGGAATCTACAGGCGAACTTACAAAAACGTTTTTGACCATTTTGAAATATGCTCTAGACTTGGACTACAAAGCAGAAAATAATTTGAAGGGTTCGTATTCTAAAGATCAATAAAGAAAAAATCGAAGATTGGGTAAAAGTGCAGCGAGGAATATAAATTTATATCAGAACTGATTTGAAATATCGTGTATGTTTTTAATAAACTCCACAACTCAAAATTAAATTCCAAATTTGGCTACGATTGTATTATTTTTTTTTTAATTCTTAATATAATTTTATTTACGAAATATAATAATGTGACCCCTCAAATATTATTCTAGGTTGCAGGTTTAGATCAAAGAGTAAAACGGAGATGATTGAAAGAATTTGTAAATGTATAAAAAAATTGTCAGAAATCGAGGCAGCAAGAGGAAGAAAAAGTAAAAAATTTCTATCAAAAAACATTCAGATTGAAGAGAATAGAAAATACTCAAAGGAAGTAGCTACTGAAATAGAACCTTCAATTTCTCGAAGTATGAATACATTTGCGGATGAAACTCCTGTCGAAATAACTCAGACTATTCTTGAAAATGTAGAAACAAATACAGATCTTCCTAATCTGCGAAAAGATGTTGGAACAAATCCCGTGAAAAATGTAAGATTAGAAGAGCTAAAAAGTATTGGGACTCAAAAAAGAGATCCAATTTTAGTAAGAGTTGTTTCATCAACCGATCCTCAAAAAATAAAGACTACACAATCGAAATCTTCGCAGTCCTCTCAATCTACTGAAGAAGTAACAAAATTTGGATGTAAACGAGTATGTTTCAATGAGAAAAAAGAGTTTGAAAATCCCAAGAAAGATTTTAGATGTCAGAAAGAGTGTAATAAGCAACTAAAAAATAATTGGTCGAAAGTTCGAATTGCACTTTCGGACAACAGCAGAATTAAAAAGAATGTTATGGATAAAAAAGTAACAGACGTTCCCAAGAGTAAAAGTTTGATAAATAAAAAGGTGAATAAAAATTAGGGTACTGAATTTTTTAAGTTAATTTATGCAGACTGTCTTATAAAAATTTATTATCATTTTCAGATATTTTTCAGTGACTTCTGCGTTTAGATAAAATCGTGAAGAGAACGAACATTTTTAGTATGTACTAAATTGTCCATAAAATTTTGTAACAGTGAGAAATGTAACAATAAATTTGTCTCAGATTCTTTAATAAAGTTCAAATTTCTAAGTTGGTTTTTGTTTCTTCTTGATCTTACTTCACTTTAGGTATATGACTTGGAAACTCAAAACCTACAAATTCAAGCAGTTTAATTAATAATTTATAAATTTCAAATATTTCTAAATATTTAAAATAGAAAAGTAAGTCTAAAAGTAAAAATTTGGAAAGGTAAGTTTTTAAAAGTCAAACAATTAAAAAACTACTCAACTATGGGGATTATTAATATAATAATTATTTACAGAAAAAAAATCTAAAATGGTAAAAGAAGAACCCATGGAAATTGAATATCAAACCAAATCCGAATTTATTTCGGAAGAATCATTTTGGTGGTTGAAATTCGTTCCCCAACCAAATATTTGGACGAATGTGAATATTTTTCGATTCCTGAGACTCTACAAAACTTATCCTCTTTTATGGAACCCTAATAATCCAAAATACTCAAAATCATCAGAAATATCTCGAGCCTACAAGGAAATTTCAAAAAAATTGAATCTTCAAGGAATTTATGAAAAAGAATGTATTAAGCTCGTAGAATCTTTGAAGCAAATTTATATTGAAGAAAAGCAAAAGAGGGAAGAAGCTAAATTTCATTTGCAAAAATATAAACCACCGCCTGTTTGGTTTCAGATATTGAATGATATTGTAGAAAGTATCGTAAATAATGAAAAAGACGAAACATTTTCTGCTAAAAATAATAAGGGTTAGTAAAAATCATTAACTTTTTTTGTATTATGCAGTTAATTCTTAATAATAAATAATTATTGAATTCGAGTTTGCCTCTTTCTTTTAGAAATAAAAAATGAATCCACAGAATTAATAAAATGTTCTAAGTATCGGAGAGACAATTTTTGGACACCAAATTATTTAAAAACCGATTTATGGAAACTGTTTGCACCAAAAATAACTTACGTAACAGAAGAAGAAAAGGAGAATATAATTCTAAATAATAAAGAGATGAGTATTGCTAGCAATAATCGAAGTTGTGAAGCCTTAAAGCCACCGAAACCAAAATATTATTCAGAGTTTCAAAATGTTTTACATTCTTCTTCACACAGTATTCAAAACATAAAACAATACTGCCCAGATTTTGATAGTCTTTTGTGTAATTGCTCTTCTGTTTCTTCATCTCCTGAGAATAATGAGAAAAAATATTGTCCAGAATTAAATATTGTGTGTAATTGTTCATCAGACTCTATTCAGAAAGAGAAGAAATATTGCCCAGAGTTGAAAAATATTTTGTGTGATTGTTCCTCGAAATCTAGTCAAAGTATAAAAAAATACTGTCCAGAATTAAAAAATAATTTATGTAATTGTTCATCAGACTCTGTAAAGAATGTGAAGAAGTATTGTCCAGAATTTGAAAATATTTTGTGTAATTGTTCATCAAGCTTTTTTCATAAAGTGAAGAAATACTGTCCAGAATTTGAAAGTATTTTGTGTGATTGTTCTTCGAAATCTAGTCAAAATATAAAAGAACACTGTCCAGAATTTGAAAATATTGTATGTGACTGTTCATCAGAAACAAACAAGTCATCTTCGGATTCTAAAATTAGAAAGGACTCTAATTTCAGAATGCTGATAGATGTAAGAATTGATATAATTGATTATTATTTTTTGTTTTATTGAATTATTTTCAAGTTACAGAAATTAAACTTTAACTAAAACTTTACAGAAAACTGCAAAGTCTTTTACGTGTACAAATTTACGTCACAAGAAGAAATATGAGAATCCTTTTGAGGCTGAATTGGATCGCTATTGTTATTATAAAGACTGGAATAAATATTATAATATTAAAACATGCGGTTCTAAAGAATATCTTAAAGAACCTCTCGAAACAGAAAAGAAAATAGATATCTTAATAATTTCTAATCAAAAACCTCCCCGACCTCATAAAAATAATATTCTTGAATCTGATATCAACTTATTCTCGGATATGAAACAAAATTACAAGTTTCAACTTTACGATTGTTTTGAAAATGAATATACGAATTTAAGGGAATGGTAATCTCGAAATTAGAATAACTTTCATTTATTACTTCCTTCGGTACATATTTTTCTTTCATAAAAATTTCACAAATAGTTTTTACTTAATGATGAAGTTGATGAAATATGATACAAGAAATAAAAAAGACGATGGTTAGAAGGAAAGAACGCATTTTAGACAAATGTATATTTACAATAAAATGAATTTGATCGAAGATGGAGAAAAAATGTGCTTCTTTGTACAATTTTCAATTTGTGAATATAATTCGAAGACTGTAGGAAGTAAAACTGTCTTTGGGAAGATATCGAGATAACACATCAGGAAGATTATATTATTTGAAAGATAGATTCTTAATTAAAAATTCAGTAAAGAAAAATTACTTTGAAAATGTAAAGATTTTTAAAGTGGTATTTTCAAAACTGAATATTAATTGCACACTTATACAGATCACAATTAAAACGCTTATAGACGAATATTCTTCAATTCGTCTTGTTCTTAAATATATTCTTCAGTTTAAAATAAATTAGCTTTAATAATGATTAAAATTATAATAAAGATCTTTAAGCTCGTGAGATTGAATTGCAATAAATTAAATATAGCTTCATGTAAGCCGCTAATATTTTTAAATTACTTTCAAAATACTTTGAAAAAGTATCTATTTAAATATTAAATTTATGAATAATACTTTTTAGCGTTTGCACGGTACGTTCGTTACATTAAAATAAAAAAAAATTACGACTGTAAATTAATAATAAATTGCACGTTTCCAAATACATATCGATGGAAATAGTTCCAAGAAACACAAACTTTGTAAAAAAATGTCTGTTCTGTTTGAAGCAAAATTTAAAACAATGCTGTTAGTAATATTTGATACGTAAATAATGTAAGAACACTACATTTTGTATAAAATATTCAATTCGTAGACTCTGTATGTGATGCTTGGAGTATTCGATTCGAAATACGTTTGATAATACATTTTTTGACATATTTTGGTTCTTAATTTGGCGATCAAATATTTTACAGGCAGAAGTACGAAAGGAAGCGAATCGCATATAAAATTATGCATCGGTGGGCATAATACTGTTTTCTTATATTAGCAGTAGAAATCCGCTATTCCTTTTTTAAATTTCGCCATTGTCAATATATTATATCTGTTTTTATACAGTATTTTATTGTACTTTGAATATATCAAGTGTTGACTAGTTTAAGTTTTCTGGTTCTTTTGGCAGCGAGATTTCATCAATGGTTCACATCTAAAAAACGAGTAAAATTAATTCTCAAAACGTATTTAAAAGTGAAAAGAATGTTTTCTGATTCTCTGATGCGTACCTTGCAAATTAATTTGTTTTTTTAGGATCTGCTTTTTCATCTTTGGCTTGACCACGACCTAATAATTTAGCTAGAGAATCCCAAATACCACCGAAGAAGAGGGCACAGCATAAATTCTCAAAGGGCACAAATGGATCGTGAATGCCCAGTAAAATTGATGATAACTGAAAAATACATTTTGGTAAAATTTTGGTATCAAAAGTAAAACTACCAACTACCGAGTAATTTACTTTAATTACCTTAAAGTAAACAAAGAAGATAACAATTCCGAAGTATACTAGAGCATGAGGTGCAGAAATGAGGTCAGTCTTTTTATCTAGGACAAAAATAATTGAAGCAACCAGCGATGCTTTCGTAGGACTGAAACAAAGTATTGAATATATTTTTTTAGAATCACCCTTTTAGAGAAAAAGATTTTGTTTTTATCATAATTGCAGACAACATACAAGCTTGGCTGCATGAATTCCATTGCTGTCGGAGTCCAAACCCCGCGAATAAGACGCTCAAATAGTTTGGTGAAACCAGCACCATTTCCTGAGAAAATTTAATAAGTATTTAACATGGTTTCCTTATTTATTTAATTTTATATTATAGTCCTTTCTCTTTGCAAAACTGACCTTTGAGCGTTCCGATAAGTATCATTATAAGATATGCATTTGGATATAATTTTCCAGCGTGAGTCACTCCATCGTAAACTTTTTTACACCTAAATTTTAATATTTTATGTAAAATATTACAGGCCGTATTTTTATGTTTTTATTTATTTAATTTGGAAAACTTGCCTGTATATTTCTTTCATCGCCGAGCATATAATCTTTACGGGTAAGAATTTGGCAATTTTGTATCCAATGTCGAAGGGTGTATAAAATATTATATACCTAGGGTAATAATGGTTTTATTATTAAACTGTTAAAAAATATACCGCAATATTTAAAAAGAATTAAGGGAGTTATGTAAGAGAGTTGCGTAACATACTAAAAACTACCAATTTCAAATAGTCCTTCAAAATTTAAAGCGTTCAGTATTGAACAAAATTAAGAATTAGAATATTTGTTATTAAAAATCTATGTTATTCAATTAAGAAAAGACGTAATTTAAATAGCTTTTCTCTTACAAAAAACTATCGTATATTCTAATAAAATAGAAGAGAAAGAGTGTTGCGTAATATATGAACGCTCTAGTCTATATTTAAATTAGAAGATGAATTAGCGATTTTTAAATCGTAAATATTTTAATCTCGAATAGTTAATTAAAAAAAATTCTGCAATTTGTTTTTTATTTTCAACTGACCAGACAATTGTTGCAAGAACCACTTCTTGTGTATTTTTTAGTGGTGCTAAAATAGGTTCTCCTAATAATCCATTGCATAGCATTCCACTCGCAAAAGTGACCAACATTGTGGAGAGCCAACATGATAAAGGATGCTTTCTTGAGAATGCATGAGCTCCTGTAAAATAAAAATTCGTCAAATTTTTCTCACATCAGTGAATTTCGATACTAAATTTCTCTCCTAAGTTCATCATCTATATTGTTTGAAGAGATTCTTTTATGTTTATTTAAACAAAAAATTAAGATAGATGTTATAAAAATGAAATATCAAATGTTTAGAAAACATTTTTCATTTGCTGAGAGGGACAATATAAATAGGTGAAAAATATATCATGTCATAATATATACCATAAATAGTACGCAATTACAAATAGATCAATAGGAATCCTTACAACCACTTACATGCAACGTATATGAGTATAAGCGGAAATAAGATTCCTAATATGAGGTAATCTTTTTAAAAAGAAAATAAAAATAAACAAATAGTATTTATAAAATAGTATTTAATAAATTTATTTTTAGATATCAATTGCTGCAGTAGTTAAATTTGTAACAATTATTCATTTATTTATAAACTAATTTACTATTTCTGAGGCTGCTGTATTTATATTTAAATACAAACATTATACCTTTATTTATTTATATATATACCTATATAAAAGCATAAAGCAATGAAAAAATTTAAAGTGCTGACGAGCGCACAGTCAAAATATTTGATATTTCAATTTCTTTCACAATCAAACTACACCATATACAATTTTTCACAATACTATTTGTCAGCGAATATTTATCGTTGAAAAATTTCAACCTTTTAATTTGACTGAATTTACTTATACATAATTTAAAAATTTCCTATCATTTTTTTTGCTTTGTTTGAAATAATTTTTCTGAAAGATGCAAATCAAGGTAACTTGAAGAAAAAGTCTTTCAGAGGAAGAAAATTTTGGCTTGATTTTAAACTGAAGTCCTGAAAGTCCTGCTTCAATGATTATTGACAAAGAAATTAAAACTGTCATTGGTTAATATCCTTCAAGTTTTAGAAAGCGATTTGATGCTTGAGTGATCATTGTCAAGGTACCGATTCAAATTATTACTTCTTCCATGACAAATCGATTTCTCTTTTACTTGGGAAACAAAGAGCCTCTCGGTGAATTTTTCAACTTACCAAGTTAGTTAAAAGTTACTTATTTGTAATAATTGTAATAATTGTAATAATTTGTAATTGTTTTCTAAAACTGATACCTATTTCTTTTTAAATACTGATACATACTTCATTCCTTCATTGTTGTAAGTAATTGACAAATTTGTTATGCCTTGTTTTAAATATCTTTAAATTTAAACAATAGTAAAAATATTATTAAACAGCAATTTTAAAGATGCGGACATAATTTTACAGCTGAATCTCGATCAAATCCGATTATAAATCCTGAGATATTCACAAAAATAGAATAGCTAGGTTGTCTAGGGTACAGAAAGGTAGATTCTGCCAAAAATGCACGTGTTCATGCCAGCTGTTTTGATGCTTTTGGTAAATTTCCAATATTTAAAATCATTTGGCTGAAAAAAAATGTATTAGGTAGATCCCAAAAGAAAATTAGCAGAATGGTTCAATCGATAAGTTTTTCAGATGCCACAAGACATGATTGAATTATCAAAGAAAAGTACATTACGTCAGTTCTGATTTATTGTAATTAAATTAAGAACATTTAGTATATAATACTTCCAGAAAATAGCAAAAATTCTATTCTATATTAAAGTGTTTTTGAACTTATCACAATTTGCTATCAGGAACGTGAAATCTAAATCTTAAACAAGGTTAATTCTATTTTAATTTGAAGCTAATTTTCAAAATTTGGCAGCTAAGCTAGCATCAATGAGGTGGAAAACTGAAGAAAGCTTAGCCTTAGGTATCAAGTGACACTTTTGAATGACGTGGTTTTACAGTTTTTACTTGGGAGTCTGGAGATGAAAAAAGCGACGGGTTGAGTATAAAATTCTAAATTAGGAATAGAAAGATGTCGTAGACAGAGGTTTGAGGCTTTCGAGTTATCTCAAAGCAGAAGCTCAGGGGACTAGAGGAGATTTAAATTTAGAATTTCCCCGGTGGGCTTGAACTTACCGGGTCCTAAATCTTCTTTGACGTGCAGCGCGCAAAGTACACAATTCGCGATGTCGAAGTATGGAAACATCTTCAATTTGATGACCTGGTTGGCCATATCCAGGAATGCCTCGGGATCCATTTTTCCAGTTTTATTCCCTCGTCCTGCTTATTAATAAAAACCACTTATTTCCTTCTTAAAAGAAACCTCGTTCCGAGGAAAAGTCTGTCGCGCTTTTCTGCTTGTTTCCACTTTTTTGACTTTTTGTCGTCTGCTACACGGACGACGGCGTCTGCTCGTCTGACATTCGTCCGCTAGCGCAGGCCACTCGTGGCGCAGGCTTTTTAAATGTACGACTCAAATGCGCAAACGCAGAGTGTTTACTTTTTATTGGCTCACACATTCCCGCGAAATTTTAAATGGGAAAGAGAAAGAGATAATATAGTTTGCGAGTTTAAATTATATTTATTAACTGATTTTGATTTTCGTTCATTATATTTAACATTATAGTATCGTTAAAATTTCTTCTACACCAACATAAATCCACAAAAGTCGTTTAATTCTTTTATATCAAATGACGATATTACTCGAAAATTGGATGACAGGGGTGGCAGCGGCAGGAGTGAATGTTTGTATTTTAGATAACGTATACAAAATTTAAATCATTGGTGGATAAATTATGCACATGTTTATAATTAATTTTAATTTTATTCACCAATTTGTAATTCGTCGAGAATTTTTTTGTAATGAACTTTGACTCGCTAATAGTATTTCTTGTAATCTTTTCTTTTTCGAATACTAATATCAGATAAAAAAAGTATTATTGAACAAATATCAAAGTTCACCCGTGATTCTTTCTGCCGATAAAAATAAATATAGATTTTTAATTTCGATTACGTGTTTTCAAATGTCAAAAATATTTAATCGCAATTTTTGTGTATTTCTAATTAAATTGAAATTCTAATTGACTGATAAATTAGGAAAAGTCGTTTACGACCTAGAAGATATTTTTTGCTTGCCGAAAAGCTTGTAAAGCTATTTTTAAAATTTAATTTAATAAAACTGTCAAATGAATTAATTTTTCGGAAAGTCGTCTGCTAGGTGCGTGTCTGCTGGTGTCTGCTCGAAATTGGAGCAAATGTTTCATTCTAATTTTTATTTGCGAGTCTAATGAGAACAAAATTCAAGGTTTTCAAGTGATGTGCATTTTTTGAGGAATATTATTCTTATATTGAGAAAATAAATACGTGTCTAAGTCAGCAGCTCGATTAATAAACGTCAACAAAACAGAACTGTGAATTTTTCCTGCGTTCGCAGCGCATTCAATGCGGCAAAATGCAGTAAATCTATTGTTTCAATGTCAAAATTAACTTTACATTTTTGATAATTTGTACCTTGTGTTCTGTGATAAGAATCAAGGACAATGGTAAGTGTAATTTCTATTTATTTAATTGCCTATCATCCCTTAAATATAATATTGTTATTAAACGTAACCTCAAAGTCTTAATTATATATACAATCATCTCTGATTTTTCCTTATAAAAAATAAAAATAGAGAGAATCGTATATTTAGATACTCATTCTTTGATTTTATGTATATATGCATCTTAAATTTTCTAATCTAAATTCTCATTATATTAGTCTCTTTGATTTGTTGTTAAATCGAAGTGAAATGCGGGCATAAATTATTTATCGCGTTGCTAAGGCTTTCTGTTCGGATATTAATAATCACGAAATTTACTTATTATTTTGAAGAATGTCATATTTAATTAATTGTTATAAAAGTTTAAATGGCAACTTTATAAAATGTATAGTAAATTTATAAATAAATGTATAACTTTATAAAATTCCTAATAATTTTAAATATATCGAAGAGAGTGCACAAAATGATAAAAATTAATTTTGATTTTAGAAGGACGGTGTAAGACAAAGGCAGCATTTATCCAGAAGATCATTAGAGGAGAATTTTTATAGTGTAAAACACATCCCAAAGAAATTGTATCCACTGCCAAATGGAACGCAACACTTGCTTTTCGTGTTGACGTTTTTCCTGTCCATTTCTCTGATCGTCATAGTCTTGGAAAAAATTTTACCAGAGCCACAGCTCATCGAATCGGAAGGCCTATACCCAGAACGATTCATTGCGGAAAGAGCTCGTGCTCATATCGTTAATTTAACATCAATTGGACCTCGAGTAGCTGGAAGCTACGAAAATGAAGTTCTCGCTGTTAGATATTTAACGTCAGCGATCAATGGGATAATTCGAGGTGCCAATGAGAATCATAAAATAGTATTGGATATTACAAAACATAGTGGAGCCTTTCCATTAACATTTTTAGACGGGTTCACGAATATTTATCAAAATGTTCAAAATGTGATTGTCAAGCTTGGGCCTCAGAGGCCTTCGAGACATAGCTTACTTCTTAACTGTCACTTTGATACTTTTGTACAAAGTCCTGGAGGTTCTGACGATGCTGCTGGCTGTGCTGTTATGCTTGAAGTTTTGAGGGTCATGTCTCGAAGCCCTAAGCTTCTTAAGAATAACATCATATTTTTATTCAATGGCGCTGAAGAAAATATACTTCAGGTATATTTAAATTTAAAAATTGTATTCTATAAATTGAATTTTATAAGATTGTTTTTAAATAGATTTGATATTTCAGGCATCACATGGTTTCATTACTCAGCATCCATGGGCAAAAGAAGTAAGAGCTTTTATTAATTTAGAAGCTTGTGGCGCTGGAGGCAGAGAACTTTTGTTTCAAGCTGGACCAGGAAATCCCTGGATTCTTGAGGTACAGTCAACATAAATTAAAAATATTGAAGTGTAACTTCAATTATAAAGTTTCTTTCATACTTCCAATGTATTATTTTTTATCAGGTTTACTCACAGACTGTACCTTACCCTTATGCATCGTCTCTGGCTCAAGAAATATTTCAAAGTGGAATAGTCCCCGGGGATACGGACTTTCGAATTTTCAGGGACTTTGGAAAAGTCTCAGGTAATAATACAATAAAATTAACAATTAAAACAATAAAATTGCTTTAAAATATAAGATTAAAATTCCATTAATTATATTATTAAATCGAAATATTTCAGGCCTTGACTTCGCTTGGTCGACAAATGGTTACGTTTATCATACACGATTTGACACAGTTCACCAAATACCGTTGGGATCTCTTCAAAGAACAGGAGACAACATTCTCGCTTTGTCTCGTGGCATAGCTTCGAGTCATTATTTACCTGAGTCAGATTCTCAGAGATCGGAAGGAAGTCTTGTTTTCTTCGATTTTCTGGGCGCATTTGTTATTCGATGGCCGTCTTACGTGGCGACTATTGTAAACATTATCGCTATTTTAATAGGGATTTATTCCATTTCTCTGAGCATGGAATACGCACGAAAAGGTGTGATTATTTTTAAAATTTAATATCTTTTTATCTATTTATTGAATACTTTCTTAAATTCTAATTTACTTAGCAGATGTAAAAAGCTCAATGTACGTAAGGCAATTAATGATGTGCGTCGCGATTGTGATATGTTCTTGGCTTATTTCGATGATCTCAGTTTCAATGGTAGCATTGGTACTAACAAAACTTGGAAAAGTCATGAGCTGGTACGCGAGACCAGCATGGTTATTTTTCCTTTACGTTTGTCCCACCACCACTGTCTCTATGTCTTTTCTACTTTATATGGGAAAACGACAACGACTGGTTAGTTCAGTAGATTCAATGGAGATTTAAATTTAAGTTCTTATTGTGATGTTAATTGTAAATGTGAACTTAATTTTTAGGATATTGGTTCACCTTGGATTTTGTATCAACTATATTGTGATGCATACAGTATAATTTGGATGTCAGTCCTCTTTGTCTGCGTTATATTGGAAATTCGTTCAGGTTTTATAATCTTACACTGGGTATTATTTCCAGCGATTGGAAATATAGTGCGATACAATTTTCTTAATAAGTGGAGAGGTAAGTAAATTAATTTCACGATTTAAAGATTTTAACTCACATGAGGAACTTTTCCTATATTTATATTTTGCATTATATCTTTCAGGTTGGAAATGGCTGTGCTTTAACCTGGGAATATTGTGTTTACCATATATCCAGTCGTTTTATTTATCTCTCGGTGCACTTTATTTATTTATTCCACTTATGGGACGATCTGGTGCTGGAATCAACTCTGAAGTCGTGATTGCTAACATGGTGTCTCTACTCTTCTGCCTAATATTGAGCTTCGTGGTAATTGGAATTTAGTTAATTATTTAAGTTCAAATTTGTATACTAAATCTATGCCAAAAATTCACGAATTAATATTTTAAAATATGTATTTAAATTTAATTGATTGGGAAGCTTTTAATTATTTGTAATAACTCAATTTTATTTCAGATTCCAATTGTTCTTCTGATAAGAAATGCGGAAAGAGTTCTCAGCGTTCTTACGGGAATATTTTTGATATCAATTGGAATACTAATCTTGACGCCTCTTGGATTCCCGTATAGTGGAGATCCAATGTCACCGGCGCCTGAGCGATTTATGATTATGGTGAAATATACTATCTGTTTTTATAAATATTATAAATACATAATTTAATTCTGAAGAAACTATCACAGAATCTATGAAACTTGGACGACTTAATTTATTTATTCAATTTATTTGTTGCAGCACACCCAAAGACAGTATTATAATGCAAATGGAACTCTACGACATTCAGGGTCTGGATATTGGCTAGTCGACCTGGATATGAATAGTCCTCATAGTGTAGAAGCTATAGTACCTGAAATAGGTGCTGCGACTCCAACTGTCAAAGACTGCAAGGAAGAATTATATTGCGGTTTACCCTATCTTTTACCAGTCACAACATTCTTATGGTAAAATATTTCTTTCTAGCCACGACGATTAACGTAAATTCTAAAAATAAAACCTACATATTCTGAAATTTTATATTTTTCTTCAAATTAGGAAAACTAGTTGGATTCCAGGACCTGCGCCTTTGATAACTATTCCGACTAAACTTGACTTGCTAGGAAAAATCACAAAAGGAAATGTAATTACTTACACATTTAATATCACAGGTATAATTAAATTATTATCTTTAACTCGATTCATATTTTAAAATTATTTCTGTTATTTTGTTTATCTGTAAGAGTTTACAAGTTAATAAATCAAATTATTTTCAGGGCCTGATCATATAAGTATGACTTTCTCACCATACAAAGGAATTAAACTACAAAGTTGGTCTGTCTTAGAAGAAAAACCATTGCTAGGACCTAAATGGAACGAGAGGGACACGTATTTTGTTTATTTCGCATGTGCCTCGAGTTGCTCACCCTTCACATTTTCTATGGAATTTATTGTAAGTTCTTAAATTCTTTTTGTGAAAAAATTAAAGTTTACTTAATAAAAATTTATTTTTAAGGTACTACCTAGACATAAAGGACCGTGTATGACAATTTCTCTCTCTGGTCATTTTATGCATGGAGAACATCAAACTTCTTTAAGATTCAAACGGTTCTTATCACAGTTTCCATCCTGGACTGTCATCACACCATGGACCGCGTCTTTAACTTCATGGGAATATTAAAAGGTACAAAGTCTACGTTAATTAGTTACATCATTGGAATATAAGTTATTGCATTAAATGGTTAAATTATGAATTGTTAATAAAGATAAATAATTTATTTCAGGCTCTGACTGGTTTCATAATGGTTTGAATGGTTAGCATTTCAATTCGAAGAAGATAAACTAAATTAAAAAGAGGTGTGTACTTAGCGAGCGAAACTTTTTGAAAATTCAATCGTGTACCACAAAATGATTACGGATTGTGGCAACCTAGCATATCAGTACACTCTAAAGCTTAGCTTTAGGACCTCAAATCGACAGTTTTTGAATGCGAAAGTGATAGAAAAGAACACCAGTTATTAACTAGACCAATTTACATAATACGAAGCTAGATATTAAGAAAGAATATAAATATGCACGCAAGCCATACCACAGTTAAGGCCATATAATAAATAATAGGTGCCATAATCGAATAAGCAGGTACAAAAACAATTTTCAATCTTCGTAGGAGCCTAAACTTTTATAGGCGATAGAAAAATAGAAGCTGCTTAGACGAGATATTAAGACATTCAATAAATTGCCAAAATATGAAAATTTTTTAATATTAAAAGATAGATTTAATGAATCTAGCTTGCGTAGTTGACGGGAAGATTATTTCAACAGGTACATAACTTCAAAAATAATATTTTTAACTTCAAAACGTTCAGAGGCGCCTAATAAAAAATTTTATGTGTTCAAATTTGAAAAATTTTTAAATCAGAATCGTAAAAATTAGAAACAATTTACATTGAGATTTAATAATCTCTTCACAACTGATTGCGACTGGTCGCGAATAATTGTAATAACTTATGTACATCAATTGCAGAACTCCTCGGATTTTTTAAAAGTAGTAATTTAAATAGAATTCGATATCGTTCATGACACTAGATTATTTAATGATCTCTATTTTTATTTAATAGACTGACAATAGCAGAAAAATGGCCTTAGTTTTTAATATTCTTTCTTAAATGGTTGTCTTATGGATTTGGTATACGATTCTCTTACTACTATAGTTTCCTTTTTGCAATTTTCACCAACTAGAATATTTTACGAGAACAGACCACATGAAAAGTTATTCTAATTACCAAAATCTTAAAAGATTTATATTTATACGTATGCATTCCAATATAAGATGATTCCTATGATAAATTATAATTATGAAAAAAAAGGTATTTAGATGTATAGTCTTTAAGGTAGTTATAAAGATTATTTCTTGAGAAAAATTTTTTCTGTTGTCTGTCCTCATAAAATACTTGCTTTAATCACGCTCAAATTATTTCTAATTTCTAGAATTGTTACACTTCTCGTAAAGCAACTTATTTTTGATCCCACAAATGTAGAAAGATGGTATAAATGTGTTCTTGCTACAGGGTCTTACCGAATAATGTTTTATTGCAAAGGGTTTGCTGAATATTCTTAGAAAGGCTTTGACGAATTCAGATATAGAAATAATAATCGCTTAAAGTAAAAGAAATATAAGAAAGAGTAATTGGCTTCACTTTACTTTTACTATGATTTTTAATTAGATTGCTGCTTTAATTTTTTCTGAGATATAAAAAATTTTTAAATACTTTTAAAAAAAGCCAAGGTTGAGTTATTTTTGACACAAAACAAGCTCAAAGTTTAAGTGGAATTTTTTCTGTAATTTAGTTTAATTCGCACAAAATCTGTACATCGATGAACGTATGAAATTTTGGACGTTTGAAATTAGATAATTACCATAGTGTTCTGCATTTTGCATTAGAAAAGAAAAGTTTGTGTAAAAACTTGTAATGCGATAGCGTTTTAATAAGAAATAAGACTGTACGAAGTGGCTTTATAGGAAGTTATCGCTACTGTTATTCATGAATAAGCCTAACAGAAGATTTGCCTTGATTCGATATAATCCAATGTTTAGAATCTTAGAAGACAAAATACTTTCCTAGAAGCGCCACTCTTTTCAGATTGTGATTAAGTTGCAGGATTTAGGTTTGTAAAAATTGAAAGATAGAAAAGACAACTTTAAAAAGTAGGAAACGTACTTTAAAATAGAATTTTGTAGAGAAACTTAGAGATTTATCCGTAAAAATCTAAGATCGAAACTTAGTCGACTCTAGACTTATTAAACTCGTACTTTCACTTAACAATCAAAGCTTTGCATTTTAGGAATATTTATACTTCTCTCACTATTTAAGAAATACAAATTAAGAAAATGTTTTGTAATTTCCAATACCACAAATTACTTAATCTTTAAAATGAAACTATTGCTAATTCTTTTTTGGAATTCTTACTCTTGGCGTAATTATAAAAAAGACAAAGCTCAAACGTTATTATTCATTGTTATTGAATGGTTGTTGTTATTATATGATTATTATATTAAATTATGGGTGGATAGAAATAAAAATTATTTAATTTCACATTTTAATTCTGTGGCGTTGTAACGATTTATCCTTGAATTATTTACATTTTTTAACGATTTTTTAAACAAAAGCTTGAAGCTGATTGAAATCTGGGTGTGCCTATGAAATCTGGTCATTTCTGAATCGCATTATTTAACGTGGTTTGCTAATTTCCTGCTTGGCAGTATGTTCAGTGACAAGTGCGAAGGAACTTCGATATTGTTGGTAAGCCAGTTGAGTTTTTAATCCGGAAGTTTAGTTAAAAAGCAGAAAACGAGGATTATAAGTTTTAAATTCCTATCATAATAATTAAATATTAATAAAAATGATCTAATGGATACTAGTTTCAACCATAGAAAATTTCACTGTGCAGTGAAATAATGAAAGGTAAATGAAAATCAAACTAATTTTAAACTCAAATAGAATTAAAAAATAGCGGTGATTAAAAAGTGTAGATTCATATGAAATTGTTAGTAATAAATTAATTTTATTATCTTTCAGTGTGAATTTTTCTTTAAGAAGATAGAATGTAAACAAAAACAAAGATTCTTTTTCACAAAAAAAGCTTTGTGATACAATAAATACACATAAATCGAAATTTAAAACATTAATTTATAAAATAATGCTTTTTAAATTTGGAGTTCGGTTGATCTTGGAATTCAAAGATGATCAAAGATGTATTAGTTTAACCGCCAATTTCAAATTCTAAATTTAACACTGCGCATGACCACGCGCATGCGCAGGATTTATTCGCGCCAAAAGTAGAAAATCCCCCACCCGTGACACAATTGATCGCGATTTTGTGGCGTCGCGTCGCAATTTCTGAATTCGCGAACTTTTCTTTAGTTTAATCATTGTTTTATTGATAAATAAGCTTCTTTTTGGATAAAGAGCCTCAAGTCTTTGCTTGGAAAGCTGATCAAACAATGGACGGGTCTATTTTAATAACATGTAGATCGTGTGAGCAGAAAAATAAAAAGTATAACCAAGAGGTATTTTGTCAGCCAATTCCGTCTAATTTTTTATATTAATCTCTCAATGTGTTCAAATATTTATTGTGCAATTGATTCGAGGCAAAAGTGTGAAATATTTTAAGCAATAAAATCATGTTTTGGTTGACCGGCGTTCCTGGCGCCTCAACAAGTATAAACTTGAATTCCCATCCCCATGGGGCCAAACTCCGAACAATGGCGACCTTGGCTTGACTTTCGCGACTCCATATTGCTGAGAAAAATCTCACAATCTCACAAATGGTTTTGAAATTCGGTTGAAAGTTTCTTATCTGGCAAATGTCCAATGATTTAAGAATGATTTATTCCACGTAAACCATACATAAATTACAGATTTTGATCTATTGAAAATAGTTTAAAAGCACGTTATTAAAAAAAGCAAATCAGATAGGTTACGTTGCAACAAATTTTTCATTTTCGGTTCGTTAGGAAATTTTAGAATATTTCTCAATATTATAGATGATATTTTATTCGATTAGGAAGTGCGTGAATTGTAAAATGCATTGAATAAAAGGGGCCTTGTATTTTATAGGTAAATATAAATTTTTAATTCTCATTTTATTAGAAAAAACTGAAAATTTTGTATTTTTATGTATCAATTTTTTCAAAGCATTTTCAAATTCATTAATACCTTCATTGACGAAAATTAGGGACTCTTATTGTGTTTGTAGATGTAATACCGAAATTTTTGTGTATTTGGAAAATCTGATACTATAGTCAAAATGTCTTGAACAGTTTTATTTGTTTTATTTATAAAATTTTATCTTTTTCAGGCAGGATATTAGAGGAATTGTCCTGGATACTGAGTAGACAAATAAATGTTAATAAAACTTCTGAGAAGAAAGGTCTTCCAATTAAATTGCTTGCAGAAAGCAGGTACAATATTATTTTTAAATAAATAGTATTGAATAACCTAAAAAACTAGATTTTCCATTTCAGAATTTATTTCTGATCATATAAATTTGGAAGTGGAGTTCTTAATATTTGAAACAAACTTGTCTGCCATGTTTTCTAGTCGAAAAAACTTTTTGGCTAGTATTTGTCCATGATGAATATTAAAATTGAGATAATTTAAATTTAACGTAGTTCCAAAAAGTTAAAAATCAATAAATTTATTTTAGGGTCTTCATGATTAATCAAAAAATGAGACTTTTTAATGCTTATTGTGTTCCAAATTGCAATATTGAACTTTTCGTTTGTCTAGAAATGTTTGTTCTGGAAAGAATTAATTTAAATAAATAAACTTGAAAATTTGATAATGTTAATGATATAATAATCTTCTATTTTTGTAGCTACACTCTAGAGTGAATGAATGAACAAATTGATGTGGAATTCGGGGTTACTAGAATAGCCATCTTCTAATCTAAATAATTGAATGTAGGTAAAATTCTATTTAAAATCAAGAACTATTTGCACTTGAAAACTAGTTTTTGTTATCCAGAATTTATTTTGAATCACATAAAATCCTCTTTAGTTTTCCTAGTTTTTCAATTTGAACCTCTATTTTTGTAATTTTAGAATAATATATTCACAATAATTTATCTTAAAAGTCATTCATTGTATCCATTGTATCCATTGTATTCGATAAATTATAAAATGCTATTTTTAACAAAATTTTAAATTACTAATACTTTTTAATTAGGAGTTTCACAAGATATTGTGATTTATCAAGGAAGGACGTAAATACGATTAAAGGGATGAATTTTTCTCATCCGCAGTAGTTTATTAAGGAAGGACTTAGGATTTTGCTTCAATGCTGTATATGTATTATCAAGACATTTATTGAAGGAAAGAGAGCCTTGTATTTTATAGGTAAATATCAACTTTTAATTTTTGTTTTACTAAAAAAAAAACACAAAATTTTTTTATTTTTATATATCAATTTTTTCAAAGTGCTTTGAAATTCATCAAATATCTTCATTGATGAAAATCTATAAATTATGAATTATAATTAGGTTATCAACCTAATGTATACGACAGAACATCGTTACTTCATAAAAATATAAATTATTACTTTTAATTCTATACTTTCCTATTTTTTGTCATTAAAAATTGAAATACTGAAATCATTTTGGCAGCAGTAGTTTTAATATATTTTGACTCTCAAAGTGTAAGAAAGAATTTTTTGCCCTGATGCTAGAAAAAAGGTCTCTTAGTCGTATTACCTTTAAAAATTATTCTATTTTTTACATTTATAAACATTTAACTTTCAGACCCGTAGAATTGTGATGGACATCGAATAGAAAAATAGATATTCGAGTCTGAGACTTTTGTGAAGAAATATCGTTCAATTAAATTGTTTGCGGAATGTAAGTAAAATATTATTTTTAAATAAATAGTATGGAATATAAATTAATTTAATGATTAATAAAATGATATAAACTCATGTTTTTCCTGGTCTCTCTTATCCTTGTAATTTTCGCAATTTCATTCACCTTAGATTTCAAAGCAGAATTTAATTTTGGAATTGGACAAATGAATTAATATTCAAATAAGTTAAATTATTATAAACAAGAAGCTTCAACAGAGGAGTGAATTCAATTTATTCCTTGCATAGTTGCAATTTACTGAAATAATTTTTTCTTGTAAAAGATCTAAAATTTTTGCAGTTATATTACAGTTTTGAAACAATTTTTATTTCGGTTTTAGGTGCTTGTGTGTGTTGAGGACTTCGTGAACTGCAGGCTGCAGCAGTTGGAAAACTCTGGAGCAGTTAAAATATCCTGGAATGCAGAAGGGTCGTATAAGGAGGAATCATGCTGTCATCGTTACAACGTGGGACAGTTACAAATGTAAGTAGACTTTTAATTCCCTCCTCTCTTCATCATGTCAGGGATGAATGGTCCAAACTGGCACGAGGAGAAGTTGTAATTAACATAGCAAAATTCATAGTGACCGTTAATTTAATTAACGAGTGGTTTCACCATTTTAATTTTTTAGAATAGGTCAGAATTTTCTTGGTTTGCGAAATGAAAAATTCCATTCATGAAGTATTAATTGTAATATGTACTTCTAATTATCAGAAATTAAAAATATCATCCAAAGTTGTTTCAGTTTGCTTTTAAATCAAAGATGTATAATTTCTAATTATTAAAATTAAAAATTGTAACCGAATGTGTTGCAATTTACTTTTAAAATTTGAAGTCCAAGAAAATACTGAATGGGAAAGCTTCGTATCGAAGGAAGTCTAGCATGTATTTTTCAGAATAGTAGTTGTCATTTTCCTTCGATGCCAAGACAACTCAACTAGGCAGTTTTTACATTTTTTTTTTACTTTATTTAACAATATCTGTTAATTTTATTTAAATTTAAAATTATATATTTCTCTGATTATAATTTCAATTTAAATATTACATGCTTAAAAATTACTTTGCTGTAGATTACATTTGTTTCAAGTAGAAGTTTCTATTTAAAACGAAATTTTGTTTATATAATTGTATTTATTGAATTCGCTATCAACATAAGAAGTAATTGAAGGTGTCTAGCGATCTTGAAAATCTGAAAATTTCATTTAATTTTTTAGAAAAACATTAAAAATAGAACTATTTCAAATCAAAATCTAATTTAAAATTCAAGTACACAGTTTTAATTATTAAACAGTGGAAGTCTTCACAGTTAAAGAATTTCTTTAATGTGAATTGTTTTAAATTTCGAAGTGCTAAATTTCTTTTATTTTTTGGGTTAGAATTTAATAATTGCCAATTGAAAAAAAAAATATCGACACTAAAGAAAATTAAGTTACCTTTAAGCATCCAGATAAATGTATTGTCCAAGCAGTGTGTGTGTCTAAACAATCTGTGATTATGAATTCGGTTATTGATTAATTTAGCGATTAAAGTATCATTGAATCTAATAATCCTAATTCCTCGAATTATTAGTAAAATAAAAGGGGAACGGAGAATTTCCAATTCATTTGAAGAATGAAATTGGAATTTAGATTCGAATGTTTATAATAGAAAATTAAATTCGAATCACTCTTTGTTTGGCAAGCTCTTGCAGCAATACTTTAATTATTAGTATTATTATTATAGCATTGTTTATATTTAAAATATTTTTAAAAAGTATTTTAAAAGTATTTGACAAATTTTTAGTCTGTAACTGTATGTTAACGAATTTTGTTATAGAAAATGAAAATCGCTAGACACCTTGAGAAATGTTTTCAGCTTGCTCTCTATTCAGTTTTATTTTGCAATCATTAGTCACAATTTTAGTGATTTAATTCAAATATCAAGTACAGTTCAAGTTTCTAATTACTATGAGAGATTTAGAGAATATTGAAATTTGATTTTGTTTTTAAAATAAATAATTAATCTAGAGTAGGATGCAACTAATGGTTTAACCTATGGAATATGTTGGCGTACACCGTTTTATTTTTTTTAGCGAGTAAGGCACAAAATCTGTGTGTGTGTTTTTATTTATTTGTGTCTTACTTGAAAATTTCAAAGAAATTGATCTTTTCATGTATTATTTACATTTTAAAAATACAATAATGTTTTTATTCAATTGAATTTATTTTATTCGATTAATACACAACTTTAGTAATAAATGTCATTTATCAAAATGAAATGATTTTGTTTGTTAAACGGTGTATGATTTCAGGGAAGGAGCTTTGTATGTGTGTGCCCTAACGTGGCCCCTAAGCTCAGGTGCTGGATGCATCCCGGGATGTTGTCCCTAGATTTAGGTTTTTTTTCTCACCGGAGCGGTGTGAATGAGAACCGTGGAGTGAGTCTGTTGGTGTGATTGCTTTTTTGAATTTTTAGTTATAGCTAGGCAGGCAGGTAGTTTATTTCTGGTATGAATGTGTAATTTTAAGTAGGTAGAGCCAGGGTGAAATATTTTTCGCGCTGGTACGATATTTTACCCTGGATAAAATTGATATTGTTCCACAAGTGAAGTTTCTAAGTTATGAAATTATTCACCTGATAGCAATATCGATTATTATGTCCAACATATTATATTATTATTATTATATATTATAAAAACGGAAACTGCGTTAAATGTTGGTCTATTTTTCAATATACGGACATTTAACAATTTTTATTTGTCACGCTAGTCACTATGAGTATTTGCGATTTTATTATTTACTTGCATTTCGTTTTTATTTGTGTCTGTGTGTTTTATTTTCTTTCAGGATTTAATAACTGATCATTGCAAAGACTAATTATTGGGTGGGATAAATTGAATAAATTAATAACTTTTCTTTGTTCCAATGGAACTTATCATTTTCTACCAACGTGAAATTTACTCTCTGATTCATTTCTGAATAGAAATGTTTGAATTATTAATTATATTTTTGAATTGCAAGATATTTCTTGTCTGGAAAGTAGAACTAGAAATTGAACTTCCATTTCAAATTGATTTTTGCTTAACAAATTAGGTTGACAATCCTTTTTTCCTCAAGTAGAAATGAAGAGTTGGAAATGTAGAAGTTTAAAGTGTTTGGGAGGTCCGTGGCCATGGGACATGAATTAGAAGGTAAAACCAGCTTCTGTTTACGATGACCATAAGTGATGATGGTTTAAAATCATAAATAATTTTTTTCTGGAGGAAGATTAAGTACTGCTGACATCTTCGTTTCACTCTTCGTAAGAAATGTGTCAATATTGACACATCGGAGTACCGTAAGGTGAGAACGATTTCCTGGTCAAAGCAATATGAGACTTTAGTGTTGCAACATATCTTCATGTGTAATCTATTGAACAATTTGTCGTTGACAGTTTCAGTTTATTCCAATCGATGAAGAAATTACAAATTTATCAAGTTTACTGTAGTGCATCAGTGTAATAATTTTTTTAAGAAAGAAGAAAAGAAAAAGTCTTCACTATTTATTCTCTTGATTGAAGTTTGCATATGGGAAAATAAAATTCAGTAGAACGTTATTGGTTATATTTTTAGAGTTTTGGGTGAGTTGAGATTTTTTTTTTTTACAACTAAACATAAAAAAAATCTTTAAAAATATAAAATAACTGCTTGCAAATTAAAATAAAGAAATCTATTCAGTTTCTTGCTTTGATTTCATAAGTCTCTTGTCATTTTGATGATAAACGATTTAAGTAACTGGCTATTTAAGGCAGAGGGTGATTAATACTTACTTGTAAAACGATTTGTTGACTGCCTTCAGCAGATGGTTTTAATTATCGCTTGTGTTTAAACTAGAGATAATTGACTTTCTTTAATTAAAAGCAAATTAACACCTGATTGCAAATACTGTATTTTTAAACTTTCAGATTGTATTTCGAAAATTACTCAAATTTGTGTTAAAAATACTATTAAACTCACATAGGTGCAATTATTATTAAACAAACTATTTTTGCATTTTAACCATCTAAATATTAATAATATTTCTAGAAATATTCAAAGTTGAAACTTTGGATCGCACAATTTAGAGGAATTCAATTTTCGAGAGTTTTCCTTTTTTTTTCTCATAGGAATTTTGTGGTATCTTTGTCCCTGGATTGTGTTCACACAGTGTTGAACTGTAGCTGGTTGTTTCTTTATTAACACCTTTCCGGTCATGTAGATGTGACTGACCACTTCATTTACACGACCTATTTCTATTTCTATATCTATTTTTTTTATTTTCCTGGCCCTCTTTTTTATTTCAAAAAAATATTTAATTATTTGACAAGTATTTTAGCGGAATTGGAAATTTCATTTAGTTAAAGTAATGTTAGTTGTACATTTCGACTTTATTTAAAGAATTGGTCGCATATATCTTCTTGAAAAAAGTTTAGGGTCCTCTACCGGTTGGAGGGACACTATATAAGAACGTTTGTCCAAAGCAGGAGGTTTTTATGGTCTTATGTGTGCGTTCTACGTGTTTTGCGTACCGATTAATTATTCGCCATTGGTTTCTTCCTCGACACTCGAATGCGGTGCCGATGGCAACGATCGTCATTGTTACGAGTCGCCAAACCCTGCAGGAAACTTTCTCTGCAACGGAACAGTCTGTTCGTTGGGGTGCTTACTAATAGCCTTTACTTTTTATTTTACTTTTTTATTTTTTTTTTTTTTTTGCTAAGAAAAAATCCCAACGTCTTGGCTACGAAAACCTGGAAGTGATAAAAAAGAGTTACGTCAAGGGAAATAGTTGAAATAATTTCTACTGGTCGGCTAAGAAACTTTTATTTATTTACATATTTAAAGTAGAAAAGAATGGGGTCGTTTTTGTAGAGTAAAATTAAAAAAAGAAAAATGAAATTCCTTCCTTCTGGGAAGGAATATTGTAAAGAGTGATTTATTTACATCAGTTGTGCAAAGAAATGCTACAATTTCTGATGTTTTCTTTGTTATTGAAATTGATATTAGTCATGTTCCTTGAAAATCAAAGGACTTGTTCTTCCTCGGTTTTCAAAAGCCCCCTCACGTGGGTTCGACTTTCATTCATCAGGTGAAAAAAGGGTCTTTTGTGACACAAGTTATGTCGGCTATTGTACTCGAGAGTCTAAAAACGGAGGTGTTGGATGTTCATATACACTTGTTTTTAGTTTTAACAAAATCGAGTTACATTTGAAGCAATGTACATTTTTAAAACTAAATTAGAATTTTTTGGTGGTAGAAGTAGCATTTTTATTTATATCAAGTATAATTATTCTAGTTTTGAGGGATTTTGAGAAGTGTCTTTTAATTTTATAGAAATGGTTTTCTTTGTAAAGTTCAAGGAACCGAAAAATTGAGAGGAAGAGATATGTGATCATGGTATAACAGTTTATTCAGCTGGTTTGATAAAATCGAATATTTTGTGACACCTGAAGCGCTTTGAAAGACGACACATTTGGCATATTAATGTATCTTATGAGATAATGTTCCATTCCTTTGAAGTCGATTGAACTTAAATATGCAAACTCTTTTTGACAAATTTTTTCAGTTAATTTTTAATTTTTTCCATTTAAAAAATTTTAAACTTGTTTTGAAATATTGATACTTTAATATTTAATAAATTATCCAATATTAAAAACTTGTTTTGAAATATTAATTTCTTGTCAAAAAAACTATTTTCTGATCATTTTTATAGGAAATATTTATAATATAAAATATATGATATCGGTATATGTAATATTACAAAAAATAATAGAATATATCATGTTGGTTACATTTTTCAGTTTTTAGTTAAATTTTAATTACAGTTTCATAATCTTGAAGTGTCATGAGTAAGAAATTCGATAGTTGAGGAATTTTTTCTTGTAAAACGAATGCGACTTTAAGAACGCGATCATTGATCGATTCACTACATTCCTCTTAGTGATGTGCCAAGAATGAACAATGCGAAAGTTAACGATCATTGAAGCTAAAATACATTCTGGAAAATAAAATTTAATATCCAACTAAATGACGCAGAGCAATAATAAAGGAATTAGCAATAATAAAATAAATATGTTAATTTAAATTGCCTCTTACTACTCTTAATCTTCATAATTAATTAGACGAGTTATTAAGTTTATAATTGAATTAGGATCTTCTGAACTATTGTTTCTCTCATATTGAGATAATATTTTAAAAGTTTTGTTTGTGCCTATCCAGAGAATTTAATAGTTGGAGATTTTTTCCAGTTTCTATATTTGCTCTCATGAAATCTGTATGAGAATCAGGATCCCTTGTTTACTACCAAATGATTCTGCATTCCGAAACGTGAGTGCTATAAAACAATGACGAAAATGTCAAGTTTGTTTGAATCTCGAGTCCTCATAATTAACTCTTAAATAATAAAATATAGCTCTCGTATTTTATTGTGAAGAAACTTTATTTCTAATACATACAAACAAAGCTTTGCATCTTCGTAGTGCTTTGTCAATCTTTCAGTTGGTACAAATTAATAACAATATTTTCTTGGGATCTCCTTATAAAAATTCGTTTTTGGTGCACAGTTACCTAATTTGATGAACATTTAGGTGGTGATTTAAGAATACTTGTATGAATGTATTACTTTCTATATGTGTATAATTTGGGAAGGTGGTACAATGAATATGATGTCATCATTCTAGGTTTGGTATTTGGTACACGATTTGCGTGATTCGCATAGGAAACTTCTTACAACGTCCTGGCAAACGACTTAGTTCTTTGCCATATCCGATCAACACCGCCACCGGAAGTCACGAAGTCGAGGGACTCTTCGGATTGTCGGTGCTTCCAGTGCCTCTTTCCAAGCCTTTAATTCAATCATGTATCATATTCGGTTACTTCAAATCATAAAAATTCAAAATCGATATACAATTTGCAATTTGGAAGAAATATTTCGTATAAATTCCATCCTCAAATTGTTAAAACACTCTTCTTTTTGTAGAATATCCTGGAATTAAAATCTGGATGATCTTAATTAATCTGATCTGGAAAATCTTAATTAAAATCTGAGAGATCATCAAACATTTTTCTCTAGAGGCTTTTAGTGAAACCTTTTTTGATTAGTGAAGTTTTTTCTAGGTGTTTTCATTTTTTTTAGAAGCATGGTTAAAATGACAGGTGTGTATGACGTCACAGAGGATAAAAGGAAAAGGTTGATTGCCTGGTTAGAAGAAACTGACAGGTCGATTGGTCGGACCAATAGAAGACGAGAAGAAATGAGACATCCTCCCCTCTTAAAAAACGTCGCGATGTCCACGTTCTTACTCCACGTCTTCAGCAGTTCAACGCCTACGCTACCAGTTCTTTGGCGAGTCTCTTCCCTTTAGTCTCGTTGTGACTTAGGACTAGTGCTTTTGATAAACTCGTTTCTTCAAAGTCTGGGTTCTATGAATACAAGACCCAATTTATAGTTCAGTTTCTTTTCACATTCTCACATGAGAAGGCACTTTTTTCAATATAATTGAGTCGTTTGGATATTTTCGAGAAGAAGTAAACACCCTGGATGCAGTGCATGGATTTACTTTTGAGTATTAAAACATTGTATAGTATTCTTCTAAGTATTTCAAACAAGAATGATTTTTTATATAATGGAAGCATATTTAATACAGTAGCCAAGCATTTAAATTTGATAAGAAGTGAGATATGTGTTTCAATTCATGAAGACATTTTTTAAACAATTGTTCAAGATGTAAGAATTTATCTTCTGGGAAGAAGAAATTATTTGAATTGTTTAGTTTTTCAGTTTGTGGACGAAAAATTAGTTGATGGAAAGTAGGGAAGACAGAACGCGTGTTTGAAGTTAAAGATAAACATCACTTGATCTTATTCAGTTCTTTTGAAATGTACACTTCACTTGAGTTTTTAAATCATTATGAACGCTTCTTATCAAAAAATTAATTCTTTACTTTATTGTACGTCTGCGTTGAATATAAATAAGTGTTATTTCATCAATTGGGTGTTTATAGCCCAATTTGCTGATTCAACAAATGTTTGCTAAATCAACAAATTAATTCTGCTATCGATGTACATATTTGAAGTACTTGTAAATAAAATTTCAAAATTTGTATAATGAATAATTTTTAAGAATTTATAAATTCAAGTTTTAGAAGTTGTAAATTTTAGAACTTGTTTTACTTTTAACATTTAAAAATTTTTAATTATAATGATTGATGACTTAATCACTCTCATTTTTGTAAATGAAGGTAAATATAGTAGAGCTATCAGGTTTGACAGCTTTAAAATAGATATCGCTTTTTAAGTCTAACACCAAGATAGCAATAGTCGATTTATCAAATAATGTCAATGGTATCATATGACTCAATAAAATTATGTACATGTTTTCATGATTGAACATAAGTCTCGGTTCATTTTTATGAAATTTTGTTGGTTTGAAGTTAATCCAAAAATCTTCCACTTGACCTACTTCAAAACTAGACTATCGTTTTGAACCTACATCCATTTTCTTTTAAAATCAGTCTTTAACAAAAGTTTATTTTTGTTGCTTGACAAATTAATTACTTTTGTGAATCCGTGTCTATTTAGTTTAAAATTTAGTTTAAAATTTTAGTTTAAAATCCTATATAGAATTTTCAAGAAATTCGTTCTATTAATAAAAATCGATTTTCTGATTTTGTTTATGCATTTCAGAAAGACTGAGTGCAATAAAAAAAAATAAAACTGGGCGCCTCGAAGGCAAGATGTCGGCATAGCTGATGTTTTTAAAAATTCGGCTGTGTCACATCCAGCCAGCCGAACGTCTAGGCCTCAACTTTTGCCAAATATTTATCTGAAGGTCCTTCATCAGAGGAAGTGTATAAAAAAATTTTATTAGCAAAATGTAAGTTGCTAATAAAATTTCAACTAAAAAGTCGGTATGAATTATTATTATTTGAAGGTATTTGAATAATTTTCCGAGTTACCATATTTATGTACTCTAATCCATAAAATATGGCTAGGGAAATAAAGTTAGGTGACTAGATTTCATTTTGCTGATATCAGAAATGTATTAGTCTGACTCGTTTCTAAAAAGGTATTTCACGCTTGTATGCAATAAGCATCATGCTTGTAGTTAGCATACCACGTGCTCAGTTTTTGAATGATCCGGATGTGACGTAAAAATGAAGAGTCTCGAGTATCGGAATAAGAAACTCATAAGTATTTCTTCTTGGAGACAATATTTCATTATGAATATTAATTAGGATTTCATAGTTAGAGGATAACTCCTTATGAAAAAAAGTGATGGAGTAAAACTAACTTTCAGAACTTTTGTGCTCGTTTATCTATAAGCCAATATCTGAATCGTGGATTTTTATATAAAAAATAAAATTTTAAGTGATTGATTAGAGAATGAATTTTTTTTTTTCTTTTAAGAAAAAAACAATTGGTTCTGCATTGTAAAAATTGTATTATAGATTATGAGCATCAGTCTTTATGCTATTGATAATAAGTCGATCATTACGGTTAAATTGTAGACTAAAACTTAAATTGTAAAATCCTAATTAAATTATAAAATCCTAATGGAATTATAAACTTAGAATAACGTCGTTATTATTTTTCGATTAAAAAAGTCTTAATTAATTCTAGTAGTGTCTGTGTCGTAAGAAGGAACTGAAGTTGGGACTTTATTAGGGCCAGCAATGAATCCAATGGAGAGGGGTGTGACAGTATTGATAATTTGCACTAGGACTTCATAATTAGTGAACGGAAGTTCCTGTCCATTGAAGGGCACGTAGGCAATTCTCGAATCAGGTTGAAGCTGTGAAAAGTTATAGAGTTAATTTACAATTAGAAATACAAATATTAGAATTTAGAACTGATTTTCCTTTAAGTTACATACACATTAAACAATTGTAAAACAAAATTGAAAAATGGACATTGTAATTTCTTACTAATCAATTTCAGAAGTATGTAGTAGGCTTTTTTTTAGGAAGTGAAGAGACTTACTTTTCCTACTATAATCATGCCTTCCTGCTTTACCCTAGCAACGTAATATCTTGGTTTTCCATGACGATATCCACCAATAATAGCTCCTTCAGGAACGTTGCCTAAGGACGCAGCCACCCACATCATACGACAACCGGTGAGTATCTTGAAGAAAAATAAATTATTAAAATCTAATCTAAAGGTTGCTGGGGAATTTTCAGGGTGGCCACATGTCAAGGAAGTCAGGGAAATTATAAATTGATATATTACTAATAATAATAATAATAAATTATCGTTCAATTTAACAGATTTTAGAAGATTTCCGTGGGTTTTGGAGGGATTATAAAGAATTACTAGGCATTCTTTGAGATTCAATAGGTTTTGAAAGATTTCAAGAAATTTTCAATCATTTTAAAGGATTTTAAGAGGTTTCTAGGAATTTTCGAGGGAATTTTAAGTGATTACAAGAGATTTTTATGATATTTAAAAAATTTTGTGGAATTTTAAAGGATTTCATGAAATTTACAGAGATTTTTAAGAAAGTTTAAGGAATTCAAAGAATTTTAATGAATTGTAAAGAATTTGTAATTTTTTTATGTAATGAATTGTAATTTTAATATTGTGGAATTGTAATGGATTTTAAAAAGCTTGTAAGAATTTTAAGATATTTTGACATTTTTAAAGCAATTTTAAGGGGTTTTAATGTCCCTCACGAAATTAAAAAAAAATTCAAGATATTTTTATCTTTTATGAGATTTGAAAAATTTTTAAGGATTTCATGGAATTTTAAAAGGATTTCAGGAGATTTTGATGATTTTTAAAAGATTTTGAGAAATTTTAAAGGATTACATGAAATTTTAAGAGATTTCGAAGGTTGTCGTGAAATCTTTAAGGATTTAAAGAGGTTTCTATTCATTTTAGAGATTTTTACGAATTTTAAGTGTTTTTAAAATTTCTCGTGGAATTTTAAAGAATTTAAAGAGATTTTTATATTTTTAAAAGATTCGCAGATTTCAAAAGATTTTATGGAGTTTTAAAAGATTTAAGGTGATGTTATGCGAAATTTTTTAAAAATTTCAATAGCACTGTTATTGAAAATTTATTTGCATTTTTAATAATTTTCTGTCAGGGAAATTTTTGTGAAAGACAGAGAAATGTCAGTGAAATTAAAAAATTGAAACTTGTCACCCGGATTGTTAAAGAATTTTTAAGCATATAAGAAATAGAATGTTATAAATATCTACCTCAAATTCAGGTTTATGATGTACAGTCAATTCGTAAGAAATATAACATTTTCCTTGTTGGTTTTCATCTATAATGTAACTCCCAGGAACAGTATCACCTTCATGGTTTGCTCGACAAATGTATATTACTCCATTATCGTGTCTTCCACCTCTAAACAGACCAGGTGGTAATTGAATTGTACCTTCTTTCCACCGAGCTGTAAAAAATTAAATTGTCTGTGCAAATTAATTCTGAATGAATCTAATTAGAATTAATCATAAAAAAATGAATTTGTGGTCAAACTTGATCAATATTAATTTTATATTATATTTTTATGTTACAGAATTGACCTGCACAATCCTGAGAGCCCTTGTTGTAATCTGGACCAAGTCCAAATTGTACATCAGCATAAACAGTGGGGTCAATTTCTTCTTCATTTTCCTGGTGCATATTGAAACTTAGGTATTGGGGAGATATAGGATTTGGATCTCTCCATTGCAAAACAGGATTTGAGGCACTTGTTCTTCCCAAAGTCACTAATCCATCTGTGGAATAGAGATCTCGTATTATGAAATTCGTTCTTTTTAATTACTATTAAGTAGGAGGAAATTAGTGGTTAGTATTGATACTTCATTAATCTTGAAAATTGGCTGAAAATGAGCTTAATTTAAAAGAAGTTTGTGAATAAGGCAGATATATTAGTTTAGAATTTATAAATTTGTATTCGAATCTAAAAATAGTTTGTTGAAAATTCATTTTTTAATTTTAAAAAATCCCAATTTTTTGATAATTTGGGTTGATTTTGGGTATTTGTAAAACTAATTTATGTAAAAATCACAATAGGCTTTTTTTGATTGTTCCTCACATTGAAAAACTATCTGATTTTTGTAAAAAAGATACCCTTTGAGCGACAAGAGTATTCTTTTTTTTTCCAAAGGGACTGAGATTTTACCTCTTGTAAGTTTTATCCAAAACCGGACTTTTTCTCTAGAATTCAAGAATGATGCTTGTTGAAAAGCAGCTTTGCTCTCTCCTAAATGACGATCTTTTACGTAGGCCCCATTTGCACGTATTCCAATTAAGTAGATGTTTCCTAGTGTACTCACATCTGGACTTAAGAGTACCTATGAATAAGAAAAAGCACATTATTTTATTTTAGCCGCAGGGAATTTTAGAGAAATAAATCACAAGATTCACAAACCTGTAATTCGAATTCAGCTTTCGCTGTAAAGTACAATGTAATGTCATCATCAGAGTGACTTACTACGTCTGATAAGTGGAAATATTGTCCAAAGCCTGTTGAAGTCACTATACTCGAACTTCTATCTTTAGAAATGCCTACAAGATTTGAAATTGCCATTCATAATATATTTTCAATATAATTAATTTAATTATTCATCAGGGTGGCGATTTGATCGGGCAACCGGGAAATGACCGTAAAAAAACCGGGAATTTAATTTAAAAATCGAGAGTTTACTTCTGATCGTCGTAAAGTTTAAGTTTTCATTCTTTTAATAATTATCTATAACTATATTCAGGGTGTCTACTTGGCGGGAATTTAAGGAAATCCGGATTTTGACCTTGGTTTTATTTTTGATTGATAAAATTGAATTATGTTAAAATCCTTTAAAAAAAACATTAAAATTTCGTCAAATCCTTAGTAATTCCTTGGAATCACTTGAATTCTTAGAAATTCTATCAAATTTCTTGAAATCCCTTAAACTTTTAAGAATTTTTTTAAATCCCTTCAACTACTTTAAAATGATTTTAAATCTTTCGAAATTCGTTAAAATCGATTGAAATCTCTTAACATCCTTTAAATTTTCTAAAATCCTTTAAAATCACTTGAAATTCCCTAGATTAAATTAGAAATCTCTTAAAACCCCAATACAGAGAAAGCATTTTTATTTTTTCCATTATAAAAAAAAAAATTATTGCAAATTTTTGCTCTATTGTGTTACAGAATGTTTAGAATGAAAGTTTATTAATTAAAATAAATATTTTCGCTTCACGGTAAATATAAGCATGTCACTTTTAGTGGACTGGGAAAATTGAAAAACTTGACCAGGGAAAATCGGTAAATGACTGAGAATTTGAAATCGTCCGCTGAATCGCCACACTGATTAGATTTTGTTGAAAAATTTTACCAATTGTGTAACTGGAATCTTTGAATCCATATCGCCATTCTCCAACAGTTGCAGATCGAAAACTTAAATATTGTGGTTTTAGGGGACGCGGATCTCGCCATTCATGGAAGGGTGTATCACTTTCTCCAAGGCCAATTTGGATAAAAGTTCTGAGTCTATCTGTTTTCATTCGAACCCAGAAATTTCGGAATTCTCTGGCAGTCAGAAGATTTACGGTTTTTATTGAAGCATTAGGTTCTTCTTGGCAGGGACATCTTCCCCTGATATGATTCAAGGTATTATTGTGAGCGCCGAGTACTATCTCGTAGACCGGTTCATCAGCCTGTTCAATTTAAAGTTTATTTTTCTGTCCTTATTGGCCAATTCAATTTGCATATAACTAAGTATTCACGAAATTTTAGATTATTTCTAAAATTATTTTAAAATGTGTAACAAAATAGGTACCTCGTGTGATGGTGCGAGAAGAATGTGGGCATCCCTTGAAGCTCTGACCGAAAATCGTAAAATACGATCGGGTGTTAAATTTTCCTCCAATGGGAAAAATTGACTGTAGGAGTAGCCATAAGTGTAGAGTTCCTTGATTTCATAGCTGCGAACTACATATATCTCATATTTTTAGAGAATAAGGAAAAGAGTGAGGGTTTGGTTTTCGGGAAATTACCCGTGCAGAAATTCCCAAACTTGGCCCAGATCGGTGATGGAACGCAGAACCTGATCGGGCCCAGATCTGTCCCGATCGGGCCCAGACTTAGCACGATCGAGCCAGATCTGGGCCCGGTCTGGTTCAGCGTTCCATCACCGATCTGAAATCATCCGATCTGGGCCCGATAGGGGCCACAGCAAAATTTCTACACGGGTATTGGGCTGAAGTTTCAGACGTCTACTCAGATGAATTTTTTTCTTCAAAGATTCTCACTAAAAATTTGTTTTATTTACTATAATTTCTTTATTGCAGCAAAAAGCATGGGAATTTTTTTTGCGAAGAATATTTTTAATTATTGATGAGAAATCTTTGATGACAAAAAAAATTCTGTTTCGGTAGACGTCTGAAACTTCAGCCCATTCGCGAAATTGTGCTTTGTTACCTGCTTTGTGAACAAATGGTATTAATTTAAAAAATGTAACTTAAAGGAAATTACTTACCCAAAGTAGAAAAAGTCGCTAGTAAAAATAGTACTGTGTTGCGTTTTTCCATAGCGTTGAAGAACACTTTATTTCATTTAAAAAGTATAATGATACAATTATATACTTATAAGTCACAGTTGAAAAAATTAAAAATTACGATTATATTTTAAAATGTCGTGTTAAATGGTTATTCAATTTATACAGAGGAAAGGAGACGCTGATCGAAGTGCCGGGGAAAGACTGACTTTGGATGCTGTGAATCTGTGATTCTCAGTTTACCGGTCTTCGATGAAAAACCTGACTGATCGACTTATGAGTTCGAGAGGGATTCTCAAGTTCAAAGTCAAGCGTTGAAGGAGTGATATATATATATTTTTTCATTTCTATTGATTTAGGTAGATTAAAATTTTCCATTCCTTTGTCTTATCATTTTCTAAATGTTTATAATAATTGAAGAAAAGGGAAACGTATATAAAATAAAAACTGATTGATTTATAGGGCTAAAATGAAAAAAGTGGATAGGTTTAAAATGACGATATTTAAAAATTCGAAACAAATTAAAAACTTAAGTCTTTAAACATTTCTCTATTTAAAATTCCAAAATTTCGGAATATAACAATTTTAATTTCATAATAATTTGGGATTATAGGTTTTGTAAATGAAAATTGATGTGAAGGAAAGTTTCACTAATGCTGAAATATTGCTCTTAAGGTGTAATATCCTTATCTTTAAAATATATTATATTTGTTAGAATTTAATAATAAACACATGCTTTTCCTTCTTAGGAGCCCTGGTATCGCGAGTTAAGAATTCTCTTCTTATTATCTGGAATCAAAACCGGTCGGTTCTTGTGGTGGCTTGTAAATAACATTTCAGGGTCGGTTATTCCCATCGACGTAGAAATATATAATATTTATATAAATTTTTCCTCTATATCTTTAAATTGAATGATCCATTTGAAAAAACTGACATTTTTTTATTTAATTAATCTTGCACTCCACACTTTTAGACTTTACTTTCAATCTCACTTTGCAATGTACTTGACCTCTATTTTTTAAATTCTAATTTGTTTTTATATTTATTCGCCAAAAATGAAAATACCTGATCATTTGAATGAGAATTTTACCAGGGTGTCTATTGCGTGGGAATTTAAGGAAATCCAAGAATTATTAATTAAATTATTAATTAAATAATTTAAACATTATTAATTTTACATGTTATATTTTTGTTTGTTTCTTAAATAAAATTATGAGATATATATCCTGTTTGAAAAAACTATTCTGAACCATTAACATAAATATTTTTATTTAACACTTGCAACTTTTGTTAAATCTCTTGTAATATTTTGAATTATTTTCAAATCCTTTAAAAGGAAACTATAAAATCCCGTCTAATCCCTAGTAATTCCTTAAAACCACTTGAATTCTTAGAAATCCTGTAAAATCTCTTGAAATTCCTTAAACTATTAAAAATTTTTTGAAATCTCTTCAACTTCCTTAAAATCATTAAAAGTCTTTCGAAATTTTTTAATGATAAAAGACCTTCAAATTCAAATCTTAAAACCTGTTTTAATTCTTTAAAAATTCCTTGAAATTCCATAAAATCTTAAAATCCTTCTCACTCTTTAGAAATCCCGTCAAATCTTTAGTGATTTTTTAACATCACTTAAAATCTCTTCGAAATCACTTAAAATTAATGAAAATCTTTTAAAATGTTTTGAATCGGTTAAATTTCCTTGAAATTCCTTAAAATCACATAAAATCTCTTAAAATCCTTTACATTTTTTAAAATCCCTTGAAATTCCTTCAAATCATTTGAAATATCTTGAAATCTTGTAAAATTTTTGAAGATCATTAAATTCTTCTGTATTATTTTAAAATCCCTTAAAATTCTTAAAATTCATTACATATGTTAAAAACCTCTTGATATTTCCTAAAATCACTTAAAATCTCTTGAAATCCTTTAAATTATTTTAAATCCCTAATTAAGAATATCTTGAAATCTTATGAAAATCCTGAAACTCTTGAAACCTTTTTCTCAGAATGTTACGTTTAAATACTATAATTATGACGTAAATATATTATAATAATTTTAATTCGCATAATTGGATCGAAAGTGTTTGTGTGTAAATTGCGTGACGTGTTTGCGTGAGCGATAGAACGATTGTGTTTCCGGCGATTCGTGATTTAGAAAGCTTCAGTCAGTTGCAATAAAGGGACGCTGGAATGATTTTTTAAAAATGAATTTACTGTTTGATAATAAGTACAAGAGTTTAATTTAACATGGAATAGTTAAAACATCTCTTTTATTATTTAAAAATTTATTCTTAACATTTTAAAATTACATATCGGCATTAAAGATTCAATAATTGTGTTAGAAATCTTAATAATAAATTAAGTTTATATTAGAACGTAAAGGTGGGAGGGCTTGTGATTAAGACTGTACATATAATTTGAACTAAAACTCAATAATCAATATATAAGTATAAAATTCTTGCAGTTATAAGTAAAGAAATAATCACAATTGAACACTTTCAAATACTGAGGGTTCTATTAATAAAAACAATACGAAATCTCATGTTATTTACATACGAATATTTTTATAAAGATTATAATTAAAATATAAATTGATACAATTGGTAAATACTAATCTTGTAAAGTAACATTAAAATATTTTGATTGTCACTAAGGTAACACAAAGTTAAAATAATCTTACATTTCTGTTTAAGTATTTATTAAGTCGTAGTGTCATTACCATAAGTCCAATTTTCAATTGTAACATTTTTACTTCGACGTCGGTTTCTAGTAGGTTTGGGAACACTTTCAATTTTTCCTGGTCTTGAACCAGTTACTGGTAACTTGGTATTAATTTGCGTTGAGAACTCGAAGCTTCCATTTCTACTTTTCCCAGAAATTTCTTGAGATATTTTTGTTAGTTTTATTCGTTTTCTGGGTTGATCTATTGATTTTTCGACCCTTTTTTGAGTTCTCGTTATATTGTTTGATGGAGGGTCTTTTTTAATATTGTCTTTGGCGATAGATCCCCTTTCATTGGGTGGAGGCTCGCAATGTAGGTAAGCAACGGGCCAACGTCGGCTGACGAAATTATTGTCTAGATCTGAATCGCCGTCGAGATGGCGAGCATTTTCCTGATTTTTTCTGTTATCTTTTTGTAATCGAACAATTGGACGTGGACTTGGTAGATAAGGAAAGTATTTTTCACTGCAAGGTCTCCACTGGTCTTCGGCTGGTCCCACGTAGCACCTGTTAGATAAGAAAATATCATTTTATTCTCTAATGGAGATAAGAATTGATTCAAATATTTGACAAGTGAACAATTTTATTGAGATTGAAGTTCTACTTTCGAAAAATGAGAAATAAACTTACCATGGATAATTAAATCCTTTTGAAAATCCACAATGACTAGTAGGCTCACAGCAGTAGTCCCAGGCTCCAAAATCACTTCCTTCCGTTTCACAAGACCAGAATCCAGCAATTTTATTTCTCTCGCATTTTGTGCCTCGCTTGCATGGATATCCACTTACTGAATAATGTTGGAATACCGTGTGTCCATTAGCTGCAATAAAAATAAATGGAAGTTAGGAAAAAGATCACGGAAATCAAAACTTTCAGGCAGTAGAGCATTTTGATTGATAGACTTACGATAAAGTGCTCCCAGCTTATTATCAAAACCATGAAATCCAAGTCCGTAATCCAATTTATCATCCGGAAATCCTCCTCCGTAGCCTCCATATCCTCCTTTCTCATCATGATGATTAGGTCTATTAGGTTGAGATCTATTAGGATCGAGTGGAATCACTTCTTGGGTGTCATCAGGTATAAGATTACCATCCAAGGGTCTATCATATTGTGAAGGTCTTCCATAATTTGGAGGTGGTCTTCCATAATCTGGAAAAGGTCTTTCATATCCGGGGGGTGGTCTTCCATATCCAGGAGGAGGTCTTCCATGTTCATGAGGAGGTCTTCCATATTCAGGTGGAGGTCTTCCATATTCATGAGGAGGTCTTCCATATCCAGGTCTTTCAGATTCTAGGGGAGGTTTTCCATAACCTGGAGGTCTTTCATATTCCGGATAAGGTCTATCACGATCAGGAGGGAGGTAATTATAATTAGGTCTATCGCGATCAGGAGATGGTGGGCCGTAACCAGGCCTTCCATGATCCGAAGGTGGAGGTCCATAAACTGGCTTGACCTGATCTGGAGGTCCATAACCAGGTCTCTCATAATCAGAAGGTCGATATCCTGGTCTTTCGTAATCTGGAGGTGGAGGACCTGATCCAGGTCTATCATAATTAGGTCTTCCGACATTTGGATAGGGAATGGGTCTTCCAGGAACAGATGCTGGGCCCACAATGTCAGATGTATCATCTAATAGCAGACACTGTGGTTCTAGTTCTTTCCAAGCGAATAATACATGATCATCATCGTAGATGTAATCGAGCCCTGGCCTTAAATCTCGACTGGGAACGTCACTCAAAAGGCAATTATTGTCTGATTCATCCCCTTTGATCCTGGGAAAATAATGTTTGTATTAGGATTCTTTGAAGTTGTAGAAAAGTTGAGATTAGTTTGTTGAAAAGATTAGATAGTTGAAAAGTAGAGATCACGTACTTGTAACTGAATGACCAACAAGGAACGTCATCTTTTACTCGCATTTTCGAACACCTTTGACGACAATCTGTTTCTGTCTCAACACGAATTGAAAGCACTACTGAATATGGAGAAAGTCTGCATGGCTTTTGGTATGAACTGTAACATACTGCAGTAGGAAATTAAATAATGTAATAGTTCTTTTCGTTTTCAATACTTATTTATTATTTGTTTACCTTCTTCCTCTTCTGGAATTTTTCTGTTAGATGGAGGAAAATTTGGTCTTCGATTAAAGGGGAAGGGTTCACATCCTCTGCCAAAACTACCTCTTTCATATAATTCGGCTCCATCAGCATCTACTAAATGTTCTGGATTGATTTCCTGTGTAGACCAATTGCTTAGGTAACAATTTGGTGAATTAACAGAGTCTCCTTGTCCATGTCTGATTATAATCATTGAAGGATATAAATGATTAGTTAGAATAGAATTATTTTTATTATTATTATTATTATTATAAAGTTATGTTACCTAAAAACAAAACTCCTACAAGTGAATTCTTGAGATCTAACACACACTGATTCACATTCTCCAAGACCAGTAACTGAAGTTGCTTTTTTTATTACATCTGCTGGCATTCCAAAGCCACTTTTGACTCTCCAGAAACATTCTACAATTAAAAATCGTTAATTAACCATTTGTTGGTGTATTTCTTCTAAATTAAAGTTTGGAAATGAAAGTACCATCAGGAGGTCGTTGATCAGGAACTTTAGAAGCTACACAGCTACTTGCGTCTTTTGTCATTGCATAGATGTCATAATTTCGATCTGGTTCTATGTCCACATAAAAATTGAGATCATTGTAAGAAACTGCACTGATGAGACAATTATTTGTCGGATCTGTAGCTTCCACATTGTATCTATAAAAAAAAATTCCAATTAGAGAAAACGTTTATAATTATCTTCCTATTTATATTTCAGTTTAAGATTTCCGGCACATATGTTATGTGACTAGAAAAAAGGACTGACAAGTGGTTATTTTCTGATGATTAGATAGTTACATAAAAAGATGGAGTGAAAAATGTATAATAACATATGTCGGAGGTGATTAAAAAAAGTGCATAAGTTTGACCATGGTATGAAAATTGAGGTGATCAAAATAAAAGATTATTGTAAGTACCTGTAGGAAAATGTTCTGCAAAGTAGAGTCTTTGTCTGGTGACATAACTTTTCGCACTCATCAACATTTTGAGCGAGATAAGTGCTGCCGATAAGACTCCTTCCTATTTTGAATCCAGCTCCAGTTCTTATGGAACATTCGCGTTCATTTCCGGTCCCTCCGTATAACACGTCTCTATAAGTCGGAATATAATTGTCTCCGTAACCAAAAGCACCACCATAATTATAAAACTGACCGTAGACGTGATCGTTATCAAAGGGCCGGGGACTTTTATGGGGATTGTGATCGATTTTTGGCGGTTCAAATTTGCTGATGTAATTGGTATCGTAGCCGTATGAACTCCCGTAAGTGCTACCGTAAGATCCCCAGTCGTCCTTCCGGTGGCCGGCTATGTAAGGTCCCACTTCGTTTGTGTCGGTCACTGTTGTATAAAAAATATAATTTAGAGCAGCGAGGATTTGATCACTGGAATTTTTATAGTGCGTCAGATTTCAATAGATTTCAAGGATATTTAAATTAATTCAAAGAGTTTTCAAAGATTTTAAAAAGATTTAATGGAATTTGAAGAATTAACGGGGTGATGACTTGACTGGAAAGTCGGGAAATGACTGGGAAAAAAAACCCGTAAATTTTATTGAAAATTCGAGAGTTTACTTATTTTATCACTCAGAAAAAAGTTTATTTGAATCAAACAAACGTATTATTGCTTTAGGGTCAAAGAAAAAATATCTTTGAATTAAACAAAATTTTTTTGATTCAAAGAAATTTTCTGTAATTCAAAAAGATTGATTTCATCATAATAAACAAAAATTTCTTTGAATCAAACAAATTTTTTTTAATTCAAACAAATTTTGTTTCATTCAAAGATATTTTTTCTTTGACCCTATGTCAATGATGCGTTTGTTTGATTCAAACAAACTTTTTTCTGAGTGTATAGGCGCAGTAAAATTAAAGTTTTCATTCTTCTAATAATTATCTATGTTGAATTTTAAGACATCTAGTCTGGCGATTTTTTTACATTTATTGGAATAAAAAATCAACAAAAATTTTCAATGTTCCCAAAATACAAATGTTTGATTTATTTACTAGCAGAAATTTACTCGGTGTTGACCGGGATTTTATTAGATTTCGTAAAATTTAGAGGAATTTTAGAGAAACTTTAAAGGATTGCAAAAGATTTTAAGTTATTTTAAAGAATTTCGAGGGATAAAAAGACTTTAATGGATTTAAACAAATTTCAAGGAATGCTAAGAGATTTTGATTGATTTTAAGGGCATTTAAAGAGATTTTTAAAAGATTTATAAATTTTAACTTATTTTAACGAATTTGAAGGAATTTGAAGAGATTTGAAGATATTTGAAGATATTTAAAGAGATTTTAATAAATTCCAAGGGATTTTGAAATATTTTAAACGATTAAGATATGTAAAAAAGATTTAAAACATTTTAAAGAATTTCAAGTAATTTTAAAAGACTTTCAGAGATTTAATTTAATTTCCTTTACACTAGAATCAGTTGCTTGTTTAACTTCACTTAAAATGTCTTGAAATCCATTGAAAATTTTTAAAATTTCTTCAGTTCTTTTAAAAATCCATTGAAACTTCTTACAATCACTTGACATTACTAGAAATCTCTTAAAACCCCTTGAAATTCCTTAAAGTCACTTAAAGTCTGATGAAATTCTTTAAGATGTTTTGAAATCTAGTGAAATCTATAGAAATTTCTGGAACATCCTTTTCATAACTCTTTTAAACTCTTTTTTAAATCCCTTAAAATCTTGTGAAAACTCTTGAAAATCCTTTAAAGTTCCTTAAAATCTCTTAATTGAATCCTTTCATTTTTTTTTCTATATTCTTAATCCAATAAATGTAAAAAAATTAAATAAAAAAAGTTCATTAGATTAGACGTCAGCAATTTTTAACCATTACTATGTGAGAGAAAGTATTTTTATTTTTTCCCTTAAAAAATAAAATATTTTGTAATTTTTTACTCTATTGTACTTCAAGATGTTTTGAATGAAAATCATGAATTAAAATAAATCTTTGGGTTTTCGGTAAATAATATAAATATTTTGCTTTTAGTTGACCGAGAAAATTGAAAAACTTGACTCAGAAAAACCGGGACATACTAAAAATTAGTTTATAAAAAATTAGTCTTAAAATGCTTATTCAAAAAATAATGTATTTGAAATTTTGTGTTTTTTATTTCAATTTTAATTTGCAAAGGTGGTTGTATTTCTTGAAAGATTCTTTAGGCTTCCATTTGAATTTTTATTATTTAAAAATGACACAGTTATTGCTTTTATAAACAAATTATTTTCAATTATTTTTATTTTCATCAAAAATTACCCAAATGGAGTTTTAGAGAATCTTTGAAGGAATAAAACCGAATCTTGTAAACTAAATTTGAATAACAATTACGTATTTTTAGTAGAGCAAAAGAAAAAAAGTAGGTAAATTTCAAATGAATATTTTTAAATAAATATTTTAAGACTTATTACTTTTTTTGTAATTAAAGCTTCAGTATATATTACTAATCATTTTAAATGATTTTTGAAACTTGAGGGGATTTTAAGATATTTTTAGTAATATCGAAAGATTGCGTAAATAAGTATTAAACTTAAAGATATTTCAAAATAATTCAAAACATATCTCGTAATTTCAAACTATTTAAAAATATTTTCAGATGTTTAAAAATATTATAAGGAATTTAAAGCTATTTCTTGAAATTTCAAATAATTTCCAAGGATTATAAGAGCCCAGCTTTTATTTTTTACATTAATACCTGCGTAAATGTAAAATGTCTTGAAATCTATGGTTACTAAAAGTATTTGGAAATATTTTTAAATATTTGGAAAAATTTCAAGTGATTTCTTTGATACTTATTCATTTCTATTAATGTTAATTTGTTGTATAAATCTTCCTGAAATTAACTTACCAGAGTCGGGATAACCATGATCAACCCTCCTTTCCGGAAGTTTCGGATAATAAGGAGCTTTAGGTGGATAACGAGAATAAATATCAATTTCCATGGGTCTAGTTGGTGGTCCATAAATAGGTCTTGGAGGATAAGGTCTTCCATACCCAGAATCTCTATAATTAGGATCATCAGGACCTCTTCTTCCACCTCCTAGATAGGAATCATCTCCTGGACCACGTGTTGCCTCGTAAGGTCTAACATTATAACGGGGACCTTCTCGAGGTGTTTCATATCCAGGACGTCGATCGTAATCTGGTGGCTTTCCGTAGAAATCGTCTGGTATCCGGTCTCCGAAGCGTGGAGGTGAAAATTCTCTATCCGGTTGGCGAGACCTCCAAGAATTGCTCGGGGGTTCGTAAGACAAATTCGGTTTTGAGGCTGGATATCGCCACTGATTTTTATTATTGTAAGTTGGACCGTAATTTTTTCGATAACAGGCAGCATCCCTCCCATGATAATCGAAACGAGAATCTGATATAAAATCTTTGCTGAGGTCCATTCTTGAGTATGGCATCGACGCTAGTTCACAAATTCCTCGAGATCCGGGTCCCATTCGTCTAATTTGATTTTTTATTAAGATTGCGCTTATTGCTTCTTTTTTATAATGTCCTAATCATAAGTAAACCTACCTGTAGCTGAAACCTTCACAAGGGAAACTCTTTTGCATTTCACAGTCCTGACGACAGTCTTCCAATCTCTCACATTCTATCGTACGTCTTATGTGAACTTCAGCGACTTTTTTCCCTGGGATTTTTCGATAGCAGGCTGCATTCACATAAAATGGAGTAATCAAATTCTAGTTAAATTATTTTTAAACAAGTTTTGTTGAAAATATATTTTGCTTGTTTGGACAAGAATTTTCGATTGCATTTTGTAGTAGACAAGTTTTAATTTAGTTTAAGGAATAAACTAATTTAATTTCTTATATAATATATGAATGAGTGATTAATTGATTAATTAATTAATTGACTCTTTCGCAGATGACTTACTCATGCAAAAAAAATCTGGCTCACTGACTACAATAATTGCAGTAGCCTCAGAGCCTCGGAAAATCGCTTGCACCAAAATTAAATACAGCCAGAGTGCAGACATTGTTTTCACACATTCACACATTTTTGATTTACACTTTAATGATCCTTTTTGAGAAAATTAGTCACTATCATCTCATTTTCACCAATGTAACTTTTAACAACTTCATTTTCAGAGAAACTATAATTTTATTTTCAAAGATTTGATTTTATTGTATTTTCCCTTTCAGTTCTTTTTGACAATTCTCACATAATTTTTGACACTTGATATTTCATTCTACACGAATTAAAGAATCGATTATTGCGAATTTTATACTCCGCGCGTAAAATTTGGTATTTCCCATCTTTTTTGGGTATGAGACGCGCAATGAAAAAAATAAGAGAAAAATAATGTAGTTGTTGGGAGCGCGGATCGTTTTATAGAAAAGTGAATGTTTCCGTGGGATTAGTGGGAGGACCAGCGTAATGATGAGGAGGGGTTTAGCGTAACACGATCATTACTATGACACCTCTATTATTCGTGTTTTATTATTCTTCTTTATTTTTTTAGTCGAATACGCGAAGCAAAAAGAGACTTATATGTTTATAAAGTTTTCCAACTTTTTTTTGATCCATCGTAACTTTGGATTGGATTATCATATCGGCATGTTTTTTTTTTTGAAATTCATGTAATGGTAGCTGGATTAACATAGGCATACTAAGATTTTCATGTGCTAAATATAGAAGAAAATATCCACGAAAACCATAAAAACCATTAAAGTTATTTTTTGATTCATCACAACTTTTGACAGGATTAACGTATCTAGATATTTTTTTTTAAATGCATGTAATATAGCTACATTAACATAGGCATATTAAGATCTTCATTTGGGAAATACATTTGAGGATAACATTACTCATATTTAATATTTCAGTCATTTTTGCATTAAAAATGTTAGAATTGATGAAAAATTTGTAAAAATAAATTTTGTATCAAATTAAGTTATGAATAAATCATATACTAGCTGTGATATGTAAGGGTTGTGGTGAAGTTCAAAAAAATTAAACTTATATTTTTCAAACTCTATACTGATGTCAGTGTATTTTGAAGCGTTAATTACGGATATAGTCATGAAAATACTCATGACTTTATGACTCATGACTATAGTCATGTAAATTAATATAATTAAACGATTTATAAAAAATAAAATTAATAAAATAAAACAATTTTATTAATCCAGATAAATAAATATTTCACTAAAAATTAAAAAAAAATTTTAATTTAAGAAAAAGTCAAATATGCTATAATTAAAAAATGAAGAATAAGAATTAATTATTAATTATACTCTATAATAATATATTAATTATTACTTATTATTGTATAAATAATAAGTAATACTTATACATTAATTAAATGTTTAAGTATTAAATTAATGAGAAAAAGTATTAATTAGTTGAGAAAAAATTTTTAATTATCGTATTCGACAGTTGTTAAAGTATCACTCGAAGTTAATCTATTAAACTATTAAAGGGAACTATTGTATTGTTAAACTATTGTAAAGGGACAAAGGAAATAGTAAAGGAAATAGAAATCATTTAATGAAATTGAAATTGTGAATGGAAAACATGGGGAATTGATATATCGACACTGTCGAATAAATTAAAAATTTTTTCTCAACTAATTAATACTTTTTCTAATTAATTTAATATAGTTAAACATTAAGTTAATGTATGAGTATTACTTATTATTTATACAATAATAAGTAATAATTAATATATTATTATAGAGTATAATTAATAATTAATTCTTATTCTTCATTTTTTAGTTATAGCATATTCGACTTTTTCTTAGATTAAAAAAATTTTTTTTTAATATGCGACGCTACACGCGAGCACAATGTTGCAATAATTACACATAAAGTGCACCAACCGCGAAGAGATCGTTTAATTTTTCGCGATACTAAAAAGATGTAATAGTTTCCTTTATTGAGCTTTTATCACTGCATCTTGAGAAGCAGAGAATATTGTGAGAAGATAATTATGAAAATAATTACTGAAAGTTATATGGTATCGAGAGTTAATAATTATTACTTAGTGCTTAACAATTATATTCTAGCCATCAATTATAGTTTAACAATAAGTATTTTCAGTAAGTAATTTCTTATATCGCTTGAATTTAATTTTGAGCTTATTTTGCCTGTTTCTCAAGTTGTCAACATCCAAATTATGTAATAGTCTAACTATGATATAAAGAGGGGCTTTCGCCATGAAATCGCGTTATGAGAAAATCGGTAGAAAATAATGCAAAAGTAATAACGATCACGCAAGGCTTCTTCGGTGACATCACTTTAGAAGGGAGCGCATCTTTGTCCTTGAAGATTTATCAGGGTCACAATTGTTTGAATAATTATTTCAGGAAGCCCAGTTTCCGTCGTAGCGTCACCTTCTTTACGCCCGAAAACGTCTAGTTTCCTTTCTTCTAGTTCAGATGTTTTTTAATAGCACTTATACTAAAAGTTAAGAATATTCACGAAAAATATTCTTTTAAATGCAGAATGATATCGCATGTTTCTGTAACTTTTGTAATACTTTGTAAAAATTACGCAATTTAGGTTTTTCTTGAGAAAAATGAAATTTCCAGTAAATGAAAGGAAAGATCTTTTAATTTTGACGTCAGTTTGTGCTTCATCAGTTAAATAATGAATTGCTGATACGTTGCGGAACTAATGTCGAATTGTTAAAAAATCCTTCACCTTATTGCTAACGGATTATGGTAGCTGTGGCTGAACGCATTGTGCGGCATGTGTGAGGCTACACCGGAAGTTAGTGATTGCAGTGAGTTAATTCGCACAGTGTTTAAAATCCGTGTCAATGCCGTTGCATTTGTTAATCGCAGATGGATTTACTCTGATAAATGCGAACTTTTAGGTATTTTCGTTCAAATCGTGTGCTGCCGCGTACAATGAACTTTAATGTCATCGTATAATTTAATTATAGTCATCACATTACACATAAACACTTCCAGTAGTTGTGGATCTTTTTGAAAGTACACCTGACTGTATTCTTTCTATCAACACTGCAAAAACTGTTTGGTAGGAACAACAAAATTTTCGGTTGATATAGAGTCAAAACAATTTTTTGTTGTTCCAGTCAAATTTTGGTTATCAGTTTCTTCAGTGAATAAAATCAAGAAAATATTTACTTTTGAAGTTAGATTTCGAATTCTTCGTTTTATGGAAAAAGTATCGAAACTAAATATTTTTTCGCTCTGTATGCAGTTTTATATTTGAAAAAAGATTAACGCTACAGAGCGAAAAAATATTTATCTATAATTTTCGTTGAGTAAAATGAAGAATGGAATTTTGAGCTTAACACTTGGGTCCAACGCCCTTAAAGATTTAAAACTTTCTCATGGACATAAGGTTTTAGGGGTTTTAGTAAAATTTTCTGGAAACTGGAAAATTGATAAAACTATTATTTTAGATAAACAGGGTGTGACGACTTGATCGGGAAACCGGCAAAGATCGAGAAATGACCGGGAATTTTAGTGATTAAGAAAAAACCGGAGTTTACTTCTGATTGTAGTAAACTTCAAGTTTTCATTCTTTAAATAATTATCTATTAAAGTTTCAGACGTCTAATCTGACGATTTTTTTATATTTATTAGAATAAAAATATTATAAACAAATTTAATACCTTTTCTGATGAGTGATGAGAATGTAAAAAAGTTTCCAATGTTCAACAAATCACAAAAGTTTTATTTATTTACTATTAGCAGTTTATCTTGCATTATTTGGGATTTTAAGAGATTTCATAAAATTCAAAGGGATTTTAAAGAGACTTCAAAGGATTGCAAAAGATTTTAAGGAATTATAAGGAATTTTAAGAGAATTATACTGATTTTAAGAAATTTTGAGATATAAAAAGACTTTAAAGAATTAAAAAAAATTTCAAGGAATGCTAAGAGATTTTGATTGATTTTAAGGATTTATTAAAGGGGTTTTAAAAAGAGTTGAAGAGAGTTATAATCAAAAGGTTTTTTTCACAGATTTGAATAAAAAAAAATTTTTAATTTGATAAAGTAGAAATTAAAATAAAATAAAACAGAAAAATGTCGATTTTTCGATAAAATACAAAAAATTCTTGGTCCTAAATGAAATTTCTGGGTTTTTCCTCTGTCAAATAAAATTCCGGGGATTTTCCCGGTTTTCCCGTTCGCTAGACACCCTGGATTTCACAAGATTTCAAGATATTTTAACAGATTTTTTATGAATTTGAAGAAATTTGAAGATATTTCAGGAGACTTTATTAAACTCCAAGGGATTTTGAAATATTTTAAACGATTTTAAGACATTTAAAGAAGTTGAAAACGTTACAAAGCAGTTGAAGTAATTTTAAGGAATTTTAAGGAATTCATTTAATTTCATCCATATTAGGACCAATTCCTTGAAATTTTTAAAATCACTTAAAGTGCATTGAAATCTTTTGAAAATTCTTAAATTCCCTTGAATTCTTCAGAAATTCATTGAAATTCCTTATGATCTCTTGATATCACTTGAAATCTCTTAAAATCCCTATAAATTCCTTAAAGTCACTTAAAATCTTATGTAATTCTTCAAGATGTCTTGAAATCTTGTGAAATCTATAGAAATCTCTGGAAAATCCTTTTCATAAATTCTTGAAAATCTTTAGACTGTTTTGAACGCTTAAAAATTCTTTGAAGTTTCTTAAAATCTCTTGAAAGTCTTTAAAATTTTTTGAAGTTCCTTAAAATCTAATGAAATTCCTTAAAATATCTTGAAATCCTCAAAAATCACTTAAGGGCATGTGATACTTTACCATAAGAGCAATTTGGTTTACCCAATTATACAGTCATAATTATAAATATTTTTAGCTAATAAGAGTCAATAAACCTTCGTCTATATGAGGCGAAGGTTTATTGACTCTTATTAACTAAAAATATTAATTATTATAAATGTATAATGGGGTAAACTACATTGCTCTTATGGTAAAGTATTACATGCCCTTAAAATCTCTATGAAATCCCTTGAAATTCCTTAAAGTCATTGTAAATATCCTAAAATTCCGAGTAACTATTTACACGGGACTACTATTTAAATAAAAATAAAAATAATTTTTGAAAACTTTTTTTGATATTTTTAAAGGGGTCTTCTCATCTAATATCTTATTTGTGATTCTTATTTTCAAAAATTTATTACGAGAAAATTACGAATGATTTTTGACGCGGTTTCGATTAATTTACTCGTTTATTCTTAACAAAAGCTTTTTTAAAATATTTTTATCTAATAAATTTTTACAACTATTAAAATAAAAATATTTTTCTGAAAATCTCTGAAATTTTTTTAATTTTTGAAAATGCCTGTTTCTAACCATAGCCAAGGGGATGTCAAAAAATAATTTCTGTGGGAATTTTGTTCCATATTATATCTAAAAGGTCAAAATCGTTTATCCCGTGGGCTCTGGACTTTTTTGACAAAGACGTAGTCAAGTCGTTTTTGACTTATTATAAAGTTTGCTTTTGTCTGCTTTACATCGATAAGTAAGTTTTGAAGTTTTTGGGTTTATTGCAATCAAAAATAATTATTTTTTAATAAAAGTGACTCAAATGTATAACAAAAATTCGTTGAATAATAATTTATAATAAAATTATGAGAAAGAAAAGCAAAAAAAGAAGCAAACTTTTAACAAAAAAAAAAAACTATTGTTCCCTGTATTATAATAGCTACATAAAAGAAATCAAAATTTGATATTTAGAACTCAGACCCAAAATTTGTGTTTACCGGCATAAATTATGCTTTATTGCGCAAAGAATAATAATTATTCTTTATGAAATTTTACGTAATTATAATTTATAATAGACTTTTTACTAACCTATTTCAAATATAAATTTTGCATTTTTCATTTTAAATATAAGATAGAAAACCATTTTCTATTTACCATTTTAAATGGATTTTGTAAATCTATTTTGCATTTTACATTTTAAATACATTTTGAGAACCATTTTCCCCAGCTCTGCTTCTAATTACAAATTCCTGTTAATGATATTGAAAACTTTTTATGGCTTTAGTGCATGCTAATTGTTCACTCAGAAAAAAGTTTGTTTGAATCAAACAAACGTATCATTGCCATAGAGTCAAAGAAAAAATATCTTTGAATTAAACAAAATTTGTTTGATTCAAAGAAATTTTCTTTAATTCAAAAAAATTGATTCCATCATAATAAACAAAAATTTCTTTGAATCAAACAAATTTTTTTTAATTCAAACAAATTTTGTTTAATTCAAAGATATTTTTTCTTTGACTCTATATCAATGATACGTTTGTTTGATTCAAACAAACTTTTTTCTGAGTGTTTTTATTTCGCATAGATGATAAATTCAAGTCGGAAAAGAAGAAAGAACAAGGCACTTATTAACTTACATTTAGTACTACCGATTCCGTGTCCTCCGTCATTCTCGCCAGTGGCATAATGAGGATAACTCCGTTCCGGTGGATACTTGAAAACGGAAGTGTCTGGTAGCTGAGCAGTCTGACGGAACCTGTCATTTTCGGGTTCTGTACGGATACTTACCGGTGTTGAATACCGATGAATCCCACGATCATTGTCCAAGTTTACTTTATACCTCGATCCGTTATCATCCGAATTTTCCATCGATTTAGCTCTATCTATCCCATGAAATTCAAGAATCGAAATAGGCCTAACACCCACATCCGTTCGTTGACCGGAACCACCAGAATTTATCCCAGAATACCCCACTTTATCAGCACCATGTTCTATCACAAATCCATAAGAACCCATCGGTGGTTTATCCAAAGATTTGGTAACAAAAGGAACTTCTGTGTAAACCGGCCTTCCTAAATCAAACCCTTTCCTCCCTCCTGTCTCTGGTTTTCCAGCAATAGTCAGATACGATTGTTGAACAATCGGCTTCGAAGATCCGGCATAATCGGTGGGGAAAAAATTCTTCCCTATGGAAAAACTTCCAAATCCATTGGTTCCATCGTCTTTCGTTGTTTCTACAGTTCCAATTTTATGTCCAAAGAAAGATCCATAGTCTAATTTGTCGAGAAATCCAGGAGTTTTGTCTTCCTCTCCGATTTTATCGAATCGGTTATAACTGTTGTAGTTGGAATCGTGTGTGGAGCTTTTCTCGTAGGTATCTTTTTGACTGTTTTTATTCCTTTCGATGTCGTAAGATCGAAAGTCGGCGTCGTTTGTGGGAAACCATCTTTGATTAAGTGTACTTCCGGTTCTTCTGTCCCCATTGGGTCGTGATGATTGAAAGATCACACCGGGTTGCATCGGAAACTGATTGTTCATGAAGTTAATTGTTGGCATGGCGGCGGTCATGTTGTTGTTGGGCATTTGCATTTGCATCTGTCCAGCATTGTTGAGACTGAATAATCGATCCGCCTCGCAATGTGGCGTTTTTTGAGTTCTGATGTAGACATCGTAGTCACCATCTGTTTGTAGAGTATCGGCAGTTGGAACCTGGTTGCCGAGCATGCAGGAGGCATTTCCTCTCACGCCAATTCTAGCAGAAGTCATTTGAATTAAAATGTACCTTTTGGAAAATTGATGACGCAAAGCATTCAATTCTCCAGTGAAAATGGGTTATAATGCTTTATGTCTTGGATGTTCAACATTGAAGCATTCACACTGAAAAAAATGGTTTAGTTGTCCGAGCTAGACGTTTAGCTGAATTTCGTTTTAATAAGAAAATATAGCTGTGTTACCTAAATTTCTAGCTGAGTTACCTCAATATCTAGCTGTTTCAGTTAAATTTTACCATCCAGAAATAATCTGGATGATAAATATTTCTTGATGGCAAAATTCAGCTAAAACAGCTATATATTTAGGTAACTCAGCTAGAAATCATAATCATAAAAATGTTGCGAGATTCTTTAAAATCACTTTAAAATAATTTAAATTTCTTAAAATTCTTACAAGTTTCTTATAATCCTTTACAGGGTGTCTAGCGGACCGGGAAACCTGGAAAAACGGGGAAAAACCCGGGAATTTTATTTAGGGCCGGGAATTTTTTGTATTTCATTGAAAAATCGACTTTTTTCTACACTTCTTCTTTTTATTTTATTTCTACTTTATAAAATTTAAAAAAAATAATTTTTTTTCAAAAATCAAAAAAAGGCAACTATAAATTTGGTCGGAGGAAAAAAAATTTGACCGGGAAAAAATTGGAAAAGACCGAGAGAAAACCGGGAATTTCCAATTTTCTGATCACTAGACACCCTGCTTTATAATTCGACGAAATATTTTAAAATCCCTTAAATACATAAAGAACTTTAAATATTTTTGGAAAACTTTTCAAAATTCCACAAAATCTTTAGAAAATCATAAAAATCTCGTGAAATCCTTTAAAATTCCATCTGTTTATGATTTTCTAAATATTTTGTGGAATTTTGAAAAGTTTTCCAAAAATATTTAAAGTTCTTTATGTATTTAAGGGATTTTAAAGTATTTCGTCGAATTATAAAGGATTATAAGGAACTTGTAAGAATTTAAAGAAATTTTAATTATTTTAAAGTGTTTTTAAAGAATCTCGCAACATTTTTATGATTTATAAAAGATTTTGTAGAAGTTTAAGAAATTTTAAAGAATTTGACGAGATTTTTATGATTTGTAAACGATTTTGTAAAATAATTGTAAAGAATTTCGTGTAATTTTAAATATTGTAGTGAAATTTTAAGATATTTAAAAATATTTCTCGGAATTGAGGGGTTACATGCAATAACCGGTTATAGAATTTTAGAGCTCGGTTTAGTTGACCCCTGAGAGGCTTTAAAATTTTTTTTCGAATTTCGATTTTTAAAACTCATTTAAATCGGAAATTTTCTTGCGTATCTTTTATTCCTCATTATAAAAAAAATTTTTTTAAAGCTCTCAGGGGCCAACTAAATCGATTGCTAAAATTCTATAACCGGTTATTGCATGTAACCCTTCAATTTCAAAAGATTGCAGCGAATTTTAAGGAATTTCAATAGGTTTCCAATAATTTTAAGAAATTTTGATGCATTTTAAGAGCTTTTAAAATTCCCCGTGGAATTTAAAAATATTTCACGAGATTCTGATAATGTTTTATGGAATTTGGAAGGATTACAGGAAATTTTAAGAAATTTTTAGGAATTTCAAAAGATTTTGAAGTTTTTTGAGGAATTTTAAAACAATTAGTGAAAATTTAAGGGTTTTCCTAAAATATTAACGAATTTGAAGGGATTTCGTGGAATTTTAAGATGTTTTTAGGAATTTCAGGAAATTTCAATGAATTTTAAGAGATTTCAAAAATTTTAAATTTGACAGATTTTTACGAATGTTAAATGTTGTGAAGTGCTTTAAATTTCACAAGACTTAAAGTTACATTATAGAAATTTTTTGAAAAATTTCAATAGTATTATTATTGAAAATTTATACGCATTTTTAATCCTTTTCTGTCAGGGAAAGTCAGGGAAATGTCAGGGAAATTGAAAAATTGAATCTTGTGGCCACCCTGGAAATTTAGTTAACACAGCTATATTTTCTTAGGAGACGAAATCTAGTTAAACGTCTAACTGGGACACCTAAACATTTTTTTCAGTGCATATCATAGATGTTGAGCTTCGAGTAATAAATTAATTACAATTTTAATTAATTAATTAAACTTACCCGAAACTAATAGATTTGCATGTAGTTCTGTTGGCCGAACACGCATCTTCACAATCGGAAACTGTTGCTACCTGAACAGTGGTTGTATTAGCTTCCGGTAATCGAGAACCAATTGCCACTCTTGTATAACAATCTAAAATGAGATTCAAGTCGAAATTCACGAATTTTGATGATAAAATAATTTATTTGTAGGGATTTTTAAACTTTATATTTTTTAATAGATTGTTGGATTATTAAAGGATTTTTTACTTTTTTTTTTTTTTAAATAAAAAGTCATTTGTGTGACTAAAAGATTTTTAAAATCTTGGTAGGGATTACAAATAATTAGAAACATTTTTGGAAACGTTGAGAAGAATTATGAAAAGTTATGAGAGATTTGTAATTACATATGTATTTTAAACGATATTAGGGAAAATAATTCTTAATTATTGATAATCCTTAAGAATTGAAAAGGATATAAATAAATGGATAGTGGATAAAGAATAACTAAGACTATAGTTATTTCTATCCTTAAATTTCAATTAATATGTTTAGCTATCACGTAAATATATTCACCATTTGCAATGACTGCCAGTTGATTGTTAAACATAAAACCTTGGCCATCTATTATCTCGATGTAAGTCAGAAACACAAAAATTCCTGTGATTATCCTCCTGTGATATCTCCCGCTTTTCATAGACCTCATCGTTCGCAAAGATCGTAATAGAAGGTATCGTCAGTCTCTCGGAGGAGCACATTTGTAACTTTCTCTGAATTTCAAACAAATCATAAGAATTAAAAATTAATTTCCCATCATATATTAATAATTACTATTCAAAACATTAAATATTAAATAATTAAATATAATAAACTAATTAATCTTTTTAAATTAATATTTTATTTTCTGTTTGGTCGAAAGTTATTAAAAAGGGGATGAAAATTTGAGAAAGGATCTTGAAGAGTTTCACTAAACTGTTAGTCATAAAATTCACAAGTCACGGTGAGGTTTTTTGTTTTTTTATTTACTTAATTCAATCACGTAATTCCGGCGATCTAATTAAATCAGTGTCGCTCATTTTTTTCGCGGATGAAGTTATGTCTCTTGCGACAGGCCGACGACTGGAGCTTCGTCTAACTGTAACAGTGTCTTATATGGGAAGTACAATCCTAGTAATACAATCCTTCTCCTTACTGTTCTGTGCACCTGCTTACTGTTAAACACTGCAAACTGCAAGTACTACGTAAGTACTCTTGCACCACACTATGCGCCCGTTCATTCTTCGATTAACGAGCAGTAGCGATGCACCGATAGCAATTCCTACGAGGGTCCCTAGTCAGATAAAACAACAGATTCTTATTCCATTCATTATTTAATGAAAGTTTTCCTCATCCTGAAAATCCAAGATTATCACTCCCTAAGTTTCAAACAGTAAAAACTCACTGATTCACAGTAAAATTTCACTGTTTCCGACAGTCTCTAGGCTTCCACTGTAAATCAGTAAAAAGTAACTGTATGCGCCAGTAAGTATTACTGTTTTATCAGTAAGACAAATTCAACTGGATAAACCAGTACTTTTTTTACTGTTAGTTCCAGTAGATTTGTTTTGAAGTGTTCAGTAAGTCTTTACTGGCAATCAGTAATTTGCCACTGAAATTCCAGTGAACATTTAAAAATCCCCCCCACTCACTACCTCTACAAAATTTTATAGGTAATTATGTATAATAAAGAACTATTTGATAAAAAAACAAATTTCTTATACATTAAAAAATAGAAAAATGAGTATAGCTATTACTCCCTGAATTTGAAACAGTAAAAACTCACTGATTCACAGTAAAATTTCACTGTTTCCGACAGTCTCTAGGCTTCCACTGTAAATCAATAAAAAGTAACTGTATGCGCCAGTAAGTATTACTGCTTTATCAGTTTCAAAAACTGTTCACTTTAGTACTTTTTTACTAATTCCCAGTAAACTCCACTGACAAATCAGTAAAGTTTACTGTCATACCAGTTATCACAAAATTCACTGTTTCAATCAGTGGTATTTTTACTGTTTCAAATTTAGGGAGCAGGTTCAAATTCTGCAGCATAATGATTTTTAATTTTTGAGTCAATTCGAATTTTCAATCCGAATGAGTACGAATAAACCTTTCAAGGTGGCGACTTGACCGGGAAATCGGGAAATGACTGGGATAAAACGGGAAATGATCAGGAATTTAATTTAAAACCCGGGAGTTTACTTCTCATCGCAATAAAATTCAAGTTTTCATTTTTTTAGTAATTATCTACATTATATGAATTGCATTGAATTCTCAGACTTCTAGTCTGGCGATTTTTTTACATTTATTTGAATAAAAATATCAAAACAATTTTCCAAATGTTCCCAAAATACAAAAGTTTGAATTATTTATTAGCAGAAATTTACCGGGAATTGTCCAGGTCTTTAAAAGATTTCACAGAATGTAAAGGAATTTTAAAGAGGCTTTAAAGAACTGCGAAAAGATTTTAAGTGATTTTAAGGAATTATAAGGGATTTTAAGAAATTTTGAAAGATAAAAAGACTAAAGAATTATGATAAATTTCAGAAGAAGCATATCGATTTTTTAAAAGGAGATAATTTAATTGATGTTTTTAAACTGGGCCAACTTATAACATCTCTGAGCTACATTTGCTTTTCGAATTTATGTAAGTTTATAAATTTTGACTACCTAATGTGAATATTGTTATTTGTATTAGAAAAAACTTGATTAAAAACATGCAACATTTTAGATAAGACGAGACAGTCACAAAAAGATAATCTCTCACGGTCTGTACCCAGCTTTTAATCTGCTGAATCACTCTTGAGCTTGCAACACTTTCACATATGAAGACAGGAACAGAAATAAAATATTGAGAGCATGCAAGAACATTAAGAAAGGGGTACAGGTTTGTACTGATTTGAAATTTTTTTTTGTAAAGAAATATTGATAATATTATGTGATTCCTCTTTTTTTAGATTTATGTCTCTTACATTGGATTCTCTGAGGTATTCATGACAACTGAAGAGGCTATTATTTTAATATTGTGAATACATATTTCAAATTTTTGTGTCAGAAAAGTTGACAGCCCTGTATTGCAAAAGTAGCTTTTTAAACAGGGAGAAGTTAAGCCCAAAATAATATCCAGACTGTATTAATTCTGATTAATTATTTTTATAAATATATTTTATTTACTTTTAGGTAAAAGATATTAAGCGTCTTCGATAGATTGAATTAAGAAATAAAAAGAATTTTACAATACTTGAGCAGGGTTCTTGATATCTAAAAATGTTATGGCGTTAAAAGCACGATGCTTTAATATGCGAGGTTGATAAGACTTAATGCGAAAAAATCACGCTAAAGAACAAGTCATTGCATATTTTTAAGAATAACATTATTTTTCGAGAAACAAACTCTTAGGATAGTAAATCATTGAAAGTAGGATTGAAAAAATCTTAGGATAGAAAATGTTAAAAAATGATGAATTTCCTTTGAGTTACAGACAAATAAATAATTTTCAGTATTATTATCGTTTTATAGTTTTGTTCGTTCCTGTGGTATAACAATGTATTCGAAAAATCATTTTGCTCTTTCAAATACTCATACTCATTCCGAAAATTGCGAATTTTTGTATAGAAAAATACGCTTTTATAGCAGCGTTCATTACTTTAAACATGTCATTTAATAATCTTCAACAGGAAATATGATTAAAAGACTACATTATATGCAATTTGAAATATCGAACGTGACATCTGATCATCTTCTGCAGAAAACTTAACTAAAAAACTGCATTATGTCTTCAAATATTATCTTTAAATATTATATTTTTTTATCGTGAAGAAAGTGATTATTCTTT
>CAJFCP010000080.1:304056-327624 GCA_904066005.1 Synergus itoensis
TGGAATGAAACTGTTTGGTTCGGATACAAATTCCGGAATGATTCGGAAAATTTCGGAATTAATTTCAATCCGAAGCTTTCGCTAATAATAGCAATTGGTTCCATTGATTCTTTTTTTCGAACTCTAATTTCTAATAGTCACATTGTAATTATAATAATACATGTTAATATAAAAATAAAGTACAAGAAACGCATCAAGAATATAATTAATTATTTATAACAGCACATTGTTTTTTTGTCATTTTCATTTACCAAGTTCAGTACTTCGTTGCGGTTGTTCAAATAGTCACGGATTTTCATGTTTGTCTTTTTTCCTTTATTAATTAATCCAACTAAAGCAGCAGCCGTAGTTTCAAAAATTTCATCGATTCCTATGTCCGCCAAAGCTGAAGTTTCATGATATGTAGCTCCAATTAATGAAGCATAGTCTCTTGCTTCATCTTCTGTAACCATTCGTTTCGTGCCCAAGTCGAGTTTATTAGCAACAAGAGCTAAAACAAAGTTGTCATCGCAGTTATTTTTTAAATCTTGATAAACGGATTTTGCGTATTCGAAGGTTTCATAATTGGTCATATCGAAAACCATTAAAACAGCGTTTGCGTCTCGATAATACATTGGTGCTATGGCTTTGAATCTCTCTGCACCTGCTGTGTCCCAAATCTAAAAAAATAATCATATTTAAACAAAGTTTTATATATTTAGATGATCCTAATTTTTTTAAAAACTTTTACATAGGTGTGAGTCGGGTAATATCAATAATATCTTTGGTAATATCGGCAGATTGAGCTTTTTTATCAATAAAACACGAATGAGTTATGTATCAATAAAACTCGATAGATAGCGCGCGTTCGCTTCTTGTTAAAATAAATTTGCGGTAAATATAAATGTTACTTTTAGTTGACCGGGAATTTGAAATCTTCCGCCGAATCCCCACCCTGCTGATAGTCTGAGAGTGAATTTAGATATCCCAATCAAAATCAACCAAATATTTTTTGTAGCTTTGCAAATATTTGATTGATATTTCACAAAATATACTTTTCTTTTCTAGAGACGAAATAATTAAACCTGATTTTCTTTTAAATTGACGAGAGATATGAGTCCAAATCCTTAAAATTACGCTTTGGGATATTTATGAAAGATAAAAATGATGATTTATATATTATATTATTATGGGATTCAATATGCGAGTAAACTAAATTTTTCGTTTACTCATTATATTTATATTTATATTATTATGGGATTCAAGTAAGGTAATAAGAAAAAGACACAGAGTTTCAATAAGAGCAGTTATTCTTTTAATTAGAAGTCTATATATAATACTTATTGAGAGCTGTCGGCAGGCACGTACCCAGGGAGGGGGGGGGGGGGCTGGCCTCTCCGAAATTTCAGATAGTTCAGTTTTTTGTAAATTTTTACGTATGATATTCTGAAGAATAACAAGATAGGCACGTCAAAGTGCTGTTTGAATGCTCGTATTTTTTTAACGATTCATTCTATTGAAGTAATACTTTTCAGAAAACTTCATTATACCCTAATGAACACTTCTTCCGCTGGAAGTTTGGGCTTGCTAAAAATTCCCTCGATAAACGAAGCGTTTGAAAGTTGTGTAACATTATTTTGATTCTGCTTGGTAAACAAATTAATAACTTTTTTTTATAACAAATGGAAAAAATTTAAAAGAGCATATCATCTTCAAAACAGTTTTAAGCTTAACTCCTTCAATTTTCATATAAAAATATTCAGAACTTTGCCTTTTGGAGCGAGTTGAAGTGAAAATATTTATTAAATTTTGTTTTTCAAAAAATCGAGTTTTTCCACTTTCTTTCAGAAACAGTAAGAGATACAACTTTCTTGTAAGAGGATAAAAGATGCGCCATAAAATTTCCTACAAAGCCATATATTTTAAAAACTTTATTTTCAAAATCGATTTTAAAGACAACAGGGGCCAGACGAAACAGCCGTGTGAATTTTATGTGCCTTTATAGAATCCAGCGGCTCAATTATCGATATTCGATGATATTACTTTTGAATCTTTGCCCCCCCCCCCCCCCCGAAACAAAATCCTGGGTGCGGTCCTGGCTGTCGAAGAACTATAACTACTCTCTAAAATTGAATCAGTGAAATTTCACTGATTTGCAGTGACTCTTTTCTCACGATTTCATTCAGTGAAAATTCACTGAGAATCAGTGAAAAGTCACTGAGAATCAGTGAAAAGTCACTGAAATTTTCAGTGATCGTTACTAAACTACTGAAAAATTCAGTGACTTTTCACTGATTTCCAGTAGATTTTTCACTGATTAAAATCGTGAGAAAAGAATCACTGAAAATCAGTGGAATTTGACTGGGAATCAGTGAAATTTCACTGATTCAAGTTTAGAGAGATAGAGATGCAATATCAAAATCGAAATATCGGAAATATCGATATTTTGAATTCGATATTCGATATTTTAATATCGATATTAGACTATTGATATATCAATCATACATATCGATATTGATGTCCGATTATCGATATCAACTATTTTCCATTTTTTGAATTGTTTCCAATGTGATGTTTTGTGCGTTTCAAAGTTTTCTAAAATTTCCCAAAGTTTCAGAACAAAATATTTACTTTTGTCACCGTATAATTGGTTGATTTGAAAATCAATAAAATTGAAAATTTTTCAAATTATCACGTCTAAATTTGCTCGTACTCTCTAAACTTGAATCAGTGAAATTTCACTGATTCCCAGTCAAATTCCACTGATTTTCAGTGACTCTTTTCTCACGATTTTAATCAGTGAAAAATCTACTGGAAATCAGTGAAAAGTCACTGAAATTTTCAGTAGTTTAGTGACGATTACTGAAAATTTCAGTGACTTTTCACTGATTCTCAGTGAATTTTCACTGAATGAAATCGTGAGCAAAAAGTCACTGAAAATCAGTGAAATTTCACTGATTCAATTTTAGAGAGTATAGTAAGTATTACATGCCCTTAATTTAAACTTTATATTTTACAGTTTTACACATACGTTGGACGCTGGTGTTTTTTTTTTGGTTGAATAAGATTATTATATTTATATAAATAAATTCTTTTTAAAATTGCTGTTACTTAATTGTTTATTGAAAAATATGAATTAGCAGTTATTAGCAAAATAATTTCAAAAATTAGTAAAATATCGATATTTTCATATCGATATTGCATCACTAACTAACTAGCCAGATCAACCTAGAGAGACATATTCAGATTCAAAAGCTAAAGATTCTTTGTCTCAGTTATTATCAACTGTTTAGTTTACTCGTATACAGTTTCATAAACACTCTGTGTTAGAGTTCTTGCAAATTTCTTTTTTAGATTCGTACATATAATGATAACATTTTATTCTAAATAAAATCTTACATTCCTAGATTATTTTTGCTTATATTCCAACAATTTAGCATCCATCACACCCAGAAAAAAAGTTTGTTTGCATCAAATAAACGTATATTTGATATACAGCCAAATAAAAAATATCTTCGAATTAAATAAAATTTATTTGATTCAAAGAAATTTTTTTTTGAATTAAATAAAAAATATCTTCGAATCAAATAAATTTTATTTAATTTAAAGATATTTTTTATTTGGCTGTAGGTATATCAAATATACGTTTATTTGATTCAAACAAACTTTTTTTCTGGGTGCAGGGTCATGGTTATTACATGTCAGGGAAATCAGAGAAATGTTAAGGAAAAAAAAATTGTCAACGAAGTCAGGGAAATGTCAGAAAAATGCGAGAATGCGAGTAGCTATCAGGGAAAATAAAAAATGAGAATTATGCTAATTATGTTATTTTTGTCGTATTACATACGTAGCTCTTATAGTTTATTTATAACAGATTTTATAAGCTTTTCAAGAATTTCGAAGGATTATTATGAATTTCCACACATTCTTTGAGATTTTCTGTGTTTCTAATGATTTCAAGAAATATTTAATAATTTTAAAGGATTTAAGGAGCTTTCTATAGAAGTTTAAAGGAATCACAAGGGATTTTTATATTTAAAAGATTTCGTGGAATTTTAAAGGATTTTAAACAGCTTTTAATAGAATTTTAAGAGATTTTGATTTTTTTCAAGTGATTTTAAGGAATTTTAATGTTCTTCATGGAATTTTAAAGGATTTCACGTGATTTTTATGATTCTTAAAAGATTTTGTGAAATTTTAAGTAATTTCAAAAGGTTTTAAAAAGTTTTAAGAGATTTATACGTATTTGAACGCATTTTAAAGTTTTTTGTGGAATTGCAAAGGATTTAAAAAATTTGGTAATAATTTTAATAAGTTTTAATATTTAAAAATTTTAAGGAATTTTAATATTCCTCGTGGAATTTTTAAAATTTTCAAAAGTTACTTTTAATTTCTAGAAGATTTTCTGAAATTTTCAAGGATTTCATAGAATTTTAAGAGATTTTAAGGAATATTAAATATTCTCGTGGAATTTTAAGGGCATGGGGTAATTAACATGTCCTTAAAGGTTTTCCTATGTGCCGTTAAGGGCATGCTCTGCGCTTGGTTGTGAAAAATTTTTTCGGCGTTCACCATGTCCAAACGGAATTTTGAACTACAACCAAATATACAAATGCAATTTAATGTCTCATTTCCTATATTCCAAATTTTGAGAGCGATATATGATTCCGTTTGGACATGGTGAGCGCCAAAAAAATTGGTTACGTCGTCTCCGTAGAGCATGCCCTTAAGAGGTGTTTCCGATTTTTTTTTTATTTTTTTTTTATTTTTTTAGATATTTTCATGTATTTTAGGGAATTTTGAAGTTCCTCATTGAAATTTAAAGGATTTCACGAGATTTTTATGATTTGTAAAGGCAGTGAAAGATTTTGTGAAATTTTAAAGGATTTCATAGGATTTTAATAGATTTTAAAGAATTTATGAGATTTTTTGGGATTTTAAGTATCGTAGTGAAATTTTAAGGAAATCAATAGGTTTCCAGTAATTTAAAGACATTTTTAGGAATTTTAAAAGATTTTGAAGCTTTTTGTGAAATTTAAAGGATTTCAAATGGAATTTTAAGACGCTTCTAGGAATTTCAAGAAATTCAAGGAAATTTTAAGAGATTTCCAAGGTTTTCGTGAATTTTAGAGATTTTTACAAATTTTAAATTTTTGGGTTGATTTTAAGATTAACACATTAATTACACGGAGAAAACTGGATATTAAACCGTAATATCTAGCTATTTAACTATGGGACGACTATCTAGATATTTAGATATAATATCTTGATATTAAAACTTAATATCCAGATATTAAAATATTGGATGTTAGAATATTTGGATTATATGTTTTAATATCAAGATATTATATCTAAATATCTAGATAGTCGTCCCATAGTTAAATAACTAGATATTACAGTTTAATATCCAGTTTTCTCCGTTACCTCCTCTTTGAGGAAACAGATCATATTTGCTTCCAGGAAGCAAAGTGCTCATTGAATGCAAAACAAAAAATTGATACAACTTCACAGCTTATTAAAGTTTATCATGAAATTTTAAAAGATTTCGTGAAAAATTTCAATACCATTATTATTGAAAATTTATTCGAATTTTTATTACTTTTCTGTCAGGGAAATTTGTCTGAAAGTCAGGAAAATGTTAGGGAAAATAAAAAATTGAAATTTGGGGCCACCCTGGCATCGCAGATAGTACAGTTTATTCAGTCACGAGTGGCAGGGTCTACGCGACTCTTCCCTATATTAATAAACTTAGAATAAATTTATTTGAAAGTTAAAGAAAAAATATGCCTTACGCTTAATCTGAGTTGAAAATCGTCAAGGTTTATTATGTATGAAAAGAAAGCTGCTGCTATTGTAGCCATAGTAGAAGCTTCAAATGATTTATCGACATATCTTTTAACAATACTGGTCTTTCCCACACCTGAAAAATTTTTTATTTTATATTAACTTCCCCTTTTCTGTAATAAATTTTTACTATAAAATATATTCAACCTAAAGTTCAGTATTTAAATGTAATCATGCTTGGACAATTTTTGTATTATGCTTACAGTGCTTGAAATCAGAGAACATAATGAAAAGTGTCAAGTATCACTTATAAAGTGAATTAAAAAATATAATATAATATAATATAAATATATATAATAATCTATATAATAATCTCTATTCTGCAAGGAGAAAAAATCTCATATATTATTATATTAGTTGCATTTTTGGTGTAATTTAGCATTATACGACATTATTGATTATATATAAATACTATATATAATATTATATTATTATATTATTATATAGCAATATTAATATTTCTTTTTTTATTTTTGAAAATATTTAGTCATGTGATTCATATGTATATACTTACTCCATTTGCCAGTGGTTACAAGTTTCACTTCTACGAATTTCATTTTTAATACTGTGCAGAATACATGCGTAGTAAATCAGCAAAACGGTAAATTAATTTAAACTCAAAAAGCACTTAATTTGAAAAATACTATTTTTTTTATAGCCTAGTTTGATATTTTTCTTTGTTTTTAAAGAAATACTATATAAGTTTTTAAAAAATATTCTGTTATGAACAAGGGTAAGAAATGCCGGCTGGTGCATACAAAGTATAAAGACTAGCATGAACTAAATGTAAAAAAGAAACCAACGAGTTCCATGTTATGATTTAGATTGTAACGCTCTACAATTCAATGACTTCATTGCGCACTAGTATAAGAATTTTAATTTTATTTGTTCGGTATCGTTCGCTGGTAAGGCTGAACACTGCGTTAAAAAACCAGATGTAGGAATCTACATTTAATTCGAAGATAAAATTTTTAAGTCTACATAAAATCTTACTTTCGTGAAAAAGATGAAAATAATTTAATAATCCGCGTTTATGTGTGATAAACTTAAGAATTCGTACTTTCCAAACAATTGCTTATTTACTACGAAAAAGATTATATTTTCTCTCGCAAAGTAGTTAAAAAAGAAATAAATGTTCTCTTCTTTCTTTCTTCTCCTATAATTTTTCATTATGAAAGGTATTAAATGCGTTGAATGTATAGTAAGTTTGAGGTTTCTAGTCACGTATTTAGCAGCTCTAGATGTCGGAAAAGAAGACGTATTGAAAGAAATATAACTAGAATGGCTAGAATTTCGGATTTAATGGATAGAATAAAAAAAATTCTTTATTTTTTTATAATAAATTTTTTGTTCTTCTGAATTGGTACTTTAAAAATTGCATAGGAATGGGGACTCGAACCCCTGAACCAAAATTGGATTAATATTGGTTCAATATTCAGCTGCAATCTTTCAGCTAAACAAATTTTTCAGTTGACAAATTTTTCGCTTAAATAGGTATTTTAGATTTTTTCCAAAATATCTCATACAGAACAAAGCAAATGTAAGAAACAAGCTCTCATTCTCGTAAGTTTGTCACTCATGCAATCAACCCAAAACCAAAAAATGAATTCCATCACTTCTTTATTTCTGCTCCTCAGATTTTGTATTGCTCTATTATGTCAGAAAGAAACTTTGATATACATCTTCCATTCGTCCAAAAACACAATCATCTCCCTCATCCCCTCATATATCGTAAATATTTTCCTTTTAACTTGATTAAACTTATCAATCTGAAGAAAAGGGAACCGCAGATAAATTATTCTATTCAACTAGGTATCAGTAACAACTTTGTTCAGAATGAAGGCGAAGTCCGTATTAATAGTGCTAGAATCGAGATCGCCTGATTCGAATGGGAGAAGCGTCATCCCTGCTGAGTGAGGCGTATTACGTAGCACGTATTATGAGGGAGGATGAGGGTGAGGGTGATCAACAATGGCGGCGCGACCTCAGGAGGCTCCACCGTTCTCCGTTCTCTGTTCTCGACGCCATTTTACGTTGATTACGATGCGGTTAGCTCCTTCCAGTTTGGTCTCCCAGTTTCACCCCCCCCCCCCCCCCCCCCGCCCCCCCCTCGCTCTGAGCTCGTTTCACCCACTACCGCAGCATCGCCAACCCTCCAGTCGCGAATCGGCTTCTCCTTACTCCACCCAACCCTCAAACCCTTACACACAATCAGCCCCGTTTGGTCCGCCACCCAGTCCTGTATTTTCTCTCCACAGCCCCTTTTCTCTTCCCACCTCCTGGGATGTCGATCAGCTTCTCTACGAGATTTTACACTTGGCAGAGTTCTCAACTTTTTATTGCCTTCATTACATTTTTCCTAGTACTCGATGACCCACATTGATCACTCCGCGGATGTTCGAAAACAAAAGCTGATTTTTAATTTTTTAATTCTCCTTTTGGTCTCAATTCATCCCAGTCGCATGGAAATCTGCAAAATGTTTTGTTGAACCAACATAAATTTCTTTCAGCCAACAAAACATATTTTGTTGCACAAAATATTTTTTTCAGTGCAGAAGATTTCACTGACTTCAAGAGATTTCGAGAAAATTCAAGTGAATTCACGTGACTTCATGTGACTTCACTGACTTCAGGAGATTTAAAAAAAATTCAAATGAATTCACGTAACTTCAAGTGACTTCAAATGACTTCAGAAGATTTTACTGACTTCAGGATATTTCAAGAAAATTCAATTGAATTAACATGACTTCAAATAAATTCACGTGATTTCATGTGACTCCATGTGACTTCATGTGAATTCAAATGATTTCAGAAGATTTCATTGACTTCAGGAGATTTCACTGACTTCAGGAGATTTAAAAAAAATTCAAATAAATTCACGTGACTCCAAGTGAATTCATGTGATTTCAAGTGATTTCAAATTATTTCAGAATATTTCACTGAATTCAGGAGATTTCAAGAAAATTCAAGTGAATTCATGTGACTTCAAGAGAATTCCCGCGACTTCAAGTGAATTTACGTGACTTCAAGTGAATTCACGTGACTTCAGATGATTTCAAGTGACTTCACTGACTTCAGAAGATTTCACTGACTGCAGGAGATTTCAAGAAAATACAAGTGAATTCACGTGACTTCAAGTGAATTCAAATTACTTCAGAAGATTTCACTTCAGGAGATTTCACTGACTTCAGGAGATTTCAAGAAAATTAAATTGAATTTACGTGACTTCAAGTGAATTTACGTGACTTCAAGTGAATTTACGTGACTTCAAGTGAATTCAAATTACTTCAGAAGATTTCACTGACTTCAGGAGATTTCAAGAAAATTAAAATTTATTCACGCGACTTCACATGACTTCAAATGACTTCACTGATTCCAAAAGATTTCACTGACCTCAGGAGATTTCAAGAAAATTCAAGTGAATTCACGTGACTTCAAGTGAATTCAAATGATTTCAGATGATTTCACTTCAGGAGATAGGTACATAAAAATTGTCAGGGAAATCAGAATTTTAGAAGATTTCCAAGGATTTCGAAGGATTGGAAAGATTTTCCAGGTGTTTCTTACTTTCTTTGAGATTCTTTGGGTTTTTAATGATTTTAAGAGATTTTCAATCATTTTAAGGGATCTTGAGGTTCTTAAAAGGTTGCTGGGAATTTAAAGAGATCACACTGAAAAAACTCTATGGTTGTGACAATCACAGAAATAGTAAAAAATGGTATAACTAATAATTTGCGGTTGCAACATCTACGGTTGTGGTTGCCAAAATCACAAGTCTTATGTGACAACAACCACATAGCCATGGTTGTTGTCACATAATAGTTGTTTTGGCAACCACAATCGTGGTTGTGGAAACCATAAATTGTAGTTGTACCGTATTTTACTATTTCTGTGGTTGTCACATCCATAACAGTTTTTTCCGTGGCACAGAAGATTTTTATGGTTTTTAAAAAATGTCCTGGAATTTTAAGGATTTTAAGAAGCTTGTAAGAGTTTTAAGAAATTTTGATTGCTTTTAATGTGATTTTAAGGGATTGTAATGTTCCTCGTGGAATTAAAAAAAAATTTCAAAGATATTTTTGATTTGGAAGAAGATTTTGTGAAATTTTAAAAGATTTTATGGAATTTTACGGTTTTCTAAATATTGTAGTGGAATTTTAAGAAATTAAAAGATGTTTCTAGAAATTTCAAGAGATTTCAGCGAATTTTAAGAGATTTCAATAGGTTTCCAATAATTTTAAGGGATTTCAAAGTTCCTCGTGGAATTAAAAAAAATTTCAAAAGATATTCTCGATTTTTAAAAGATTTTGTTAAATTTTTGAAGGATATTTTTATCAATATTGTATTAGTGGAATTTTAAGGAATTTAAAGATGTTTCAGCGAATTTTAAAGGATTTCAATAGTTTTCCAATAATTTTAATAATCTTGAAATTAAAAAAAATTTCAAAAGATATTTTCGTTTTTTAAAAGATTTTTTTTAATTTTTGAAGGATTTTTTCTACTATTGTAAATAAGAAATTTAAAGATGTTTCTAGGAATTTCAAGAGATTTAAGCAAATTTTAAGCGATCTTAATAGGTTTCCAATAATAATTTTAAGAGAATTTGGCGCATTTTAAGGGATTTTAAAGTTCCTCGCCGAATTTTAAAATATTTCATGAGATTACGTATTTTTTGAATGGCCCTAAAGGGCAAATGAAATAGACCTTTGGTAGAAAATAATTTCAAAGTACACGTCCGATATTAATTCAGATTTAGAATGTGTGAAAGTAAATTTTATTTCTCCAGGAATGAAAATTTGGAAAATAAGATGTGTCACTTTTTTGAGTTAGAATTCCGTTTCTCTTTTTATTTGTTTATATCGGTAATATTACTGATAGTGAGAGATACTGAACGGGGATAATAGAGGACTATCGTTATAGCTGTGATCTATCGCCTCTCATCATATTTACCCACCAACCTTCCGGAAGTTACATTACTCAACCTCTTACCAATCTTCACACTGCTTTTACATCTTCTATAACGGGAAACCTTATCCATTATCGGATTATCAAGGGCTGAGTGGATGACTTACCATCATCCCCTTTTCCTATCCTTTCATGTGTATTCTACTTTAAATATTGCTTTCTTAATGTTAAAAATTTTATAATTAGAGCTCCAATATTAATAAAGCAATATATTATCAATAGGGTGAATAAAAAAATAGTTAATTTTTTTAAAATCACTATAGCAAATACGATCCACGTACTAATAATTTCTCGTTATTGCACATCTTTTGCTAAAAAAGTTCAGAGGATTCTAAACAATTTCAAATCAAAGGATTTTAAGATATTTTAAGGGATTCCAAAAGTGTACAAAATAATTAAGAATTTTTAATTCTTGAATGAAATTCTTTGACTAATTTCAAGAATTTCCATAAATTTCATAATATTCTTTAAAATCCCTTTAACATCCTTCAAAATGTTATGAAATTCCTTTAAATTTTGTAAAATCACTTGATATTCCTTAAAATTCTTTAAAATTCCACAAAATATAGTTAAGTCCTTTTAAATCACTAAAAATCGCTTGATATTCTTTTAAATGAAATCTCACCAAATTTCTTAAAATTTCTGGAAGTAAAAGTCCTTAAAATTATTTATTATCTCATAAAGTATCTTAAAATCCCCTAAAATTACTTAAAATCCCATTAAATCTCATGAAATCCCTGAAGTTCTTAAAATAACGTAATATCCTATGAAATATATCGTAAAATCTCTTAAAATTGTTTAAAATTTAATTCAATTTCGTAAAATCCCTTAAAAGTCATTAAAATTACTTAATATCCCATAAAATATCTTAAAATCCCTTAAAATTTCATAAAATTCCTCGAATTACTGTGAAATCACTTAATTTCTTTAAAATCTCAATAAACTTCGTAAAACTCTTTTAAACTCCTCTCTCTAAAATTGAATCAGTGAAATTTCACTGATTTTCAGTGACTCTTTTCTCACGATTTCATTCAGTGAAAATTCACTGAGAATCAGTGAAAAGTCACTGAAATTTTCAGTAATCGTCACTAAACTACTGAAAACTTCAGTGACTTTTCACTGATTTCCAGTAGATTTTTCACTGATTAAAATCGTGAGAAAAGAGTCACTGAAAATCAGTGGAATTTGACTGGGAATCAGTGAAATTTCACTGATTCAAGTTTAGAGAGCTTAACATTATTTTTTATATAAAATTATTGACAGCAATCGTTTTAACAACGAAAATAATCAGAAGATAGTTTTCAAATTCGGTATATTCACACAATTCGCACAATTTCCAAACCAACCAGGTTTTCGAAAACAATGTATTCGATATTTTCAAGATATTTGACGACAAAAATGTGTTTGATGTATGATAACATCACTTTTTTAAGATAGGAAAATTATATTATATACAAAAGTTGCGTTTTTTGGGTAAACGATTAAACTAAGCGTAATTGTCATAAAGGTAAAAAAATATGCAGAAAAAATATAAAAATAAAAAGTCCAAAGAAAGGATCGACAAAAAAAAATATTCTCCAATTTTCTATACCTACTTATTTCACACGTTTACTGAGAAACTTAATATTTTGATTTATTTGACAATTTTTGCAATACGGTTGGAAACTGATGGAAATTGAAAAACATCAATTTTTTTATTATGACCGTCGCGCTTGGCTTTAACGTTAACTAAAAAAAAATGTATCAATTCACTCGAGAATAACTCAATAAATATCAGTTGATGATGCAGACTCTACTTCACTTTCATCCTAAATAAAAAATACCCGCAGAGACCTAGGAAACAGTGTGAAGATGTAAAACAGGTGGATGAAGGACTAAAAGCCTAATTGGATAAGAAGCTACAAGACAAAACGAGCATGAGAGGAATGAAGAATTTAAAGGAGCGAGAAAGAGAGAAATAGGACGAGAGGAAGAAGGACAAGGAAAGAGAGACATGGACGTAACGTGGCGAACGTCGCTATTGTTCACTCGCCCAAGGGGTCGGCGTCTCGACGCTCGTCGTTGGGTTGATTGTCGCAGATCTTATTATCCCCTCTTGTTCTAGGGAGCACTATGGTAGAACTGTGGGTGTATCTAGATGGTAGGGAAGGGGTTGGGTGATTTGGGTGATGAGGGGTGACTAGAGCGGAGAATCTACCTTCGGGCAGGTACTACCAACCCAAAGCTAACCTTGTTAGCACTAATGACAGCCTCTGCCGCGAGATGTGCGTGGACCAAGTTTCTCCTAATCCTCTCAAAATTCTCGTCCTTATCTCTACAACAATTGCTTCCATCTTCATCTCGAAACCACCTCTCAATCCCAAATAGTCGAGAAACTCCATTCCAATAGCGTATAGTGGAAATTACTATTACTTTCGGTAAAATGAATCCCAATAACCAGTATGAGAAATATTACCATACTCGTTTTAAAAGTCCACTTATACCGAAACCACCCCTCAATCCCAAATAATCGAGAAACTTCATTCCAATAGCGTATTGTGGAAATTACCATTACTTTCGGTAAAATGAACCCCACCAATAACCAGTATGAGAAATATTACCATACTCTTTTTAAAATATACCAAAAGTAGAACAATTTTAGTGGATCGAATGAATAAAAGCATTAAAGAGAGTTAAAAGTTGAGGAAGAAGTTGCCAATTCGACTTTATCTCTACAAAAATTACTTCCGTCTTCATCTTCAAAAGCACCTCTCAATCCAAAATAATTGAGAAACTCCATTCCAATAGAGTATAGTGGAAATTACTATTACTTTCGGTAAAATGAACCCCAGTATGAGAAATATTACCATACTCTTTTTAAAAGTCCATTTATACCGAAAGTAGGCCAATTTTAGTAAACCGAATGAATAAAGGACTAAAAGTTGGAGAAGAAATTGCGAACTCGTTCTTATCTCTTCAACAATTGCTTCCATCATCTCTAAACCATCAAATAATCGAGAAACTCCATTCTAACAGCGTATAGTGGAAATTACTATTACTTTCATAGTAAAATGAACCCCAAAAAAAAGCATTAAAGAGAGTTAAAAGTTGAGGAAGAAGTTCTGCCGTCCAACGTAAAAAGATACATAAGTGACATTGTCGCTTAGGTCGACTTTTCCATTGCTAGGTTTAAAGGAATGACCCTAAGCCACAATGTCACTTATGTATCTTTTTACGTTGGACGGCAGAGTTGACAATTCGACTTTATCTCTACAAAAATTACTTCCGTCTCCATCTCGAAAGCACCACCTCTCAATTCAAAATAATTGAGAAACTCCATTCCAATAGAGTATAGTGGAAATTACTATTACTTTCGGTAAAATGAACCTCAGTATGAGAAATATTACCATACTCTTTTTAAAAGTCCATTTATACCAAAAGTAGAACAATTTTATTTTAGTAGATCGAATGAATAAAGGGCATTAAAGGGAATTAAACGTTAGGGAAGAAGTTGCGAATGAATAAAGGGCTAAAAGTTGGAGAAGAAGTTGCGAACTCGTTCTTATCTCTACAACAATTGCTTCCATCATCTCGAAACCGCCTCTCAATCCCAAATAATCGAGAAACTCCATTCAAACAGCGTATAGTGGAAATTACTATTACTTTCATAGTAAAATGAACCCCAACAACCAGTATGAGAAATATTACCATACTCTTTTTAAAAGTCCATTTATACCAAAAGTAGAACAATTTTATTTTAGTAGATCGAATGAATAAGGGGCATTAAAGGGAATTAAGCGTTAGGGAAGAAGTTGCGAACTAGGAAATTGGTTTTATTGCTCTCGGGCGCATTGATATTATTATAGTAAAGGATATTATCACAGTTTTGAATATATCATCGGATGAGTAGGAGGCACTAGATTTCCGACAAATTCGTCGGATTAATAGTATACTATTCGCGCAAGTGGATCGTTTCCGCTCCCTAGGGCTGCTGGCTCCGTATAAATCCATTAGACCGGAAAACGAGGTAGAATCGTAGAACGCAATGGCGTCGGCGTCTAAGAAACAAACGACGCCCGATAGGAGTGAACAAGCAGTGAATCACCCAAGCACTTGTTTACCAAGAGAATCAGGATTCAGGGATGCCCTGCCTCACGTTGCTCGTCTCGGAATCCACCTCCTCGTTTTTCGACCCACGTCACCACCAGCCCCAGCATCACCATCATCACAATTCATCGACTCTAATGTTACTTTCATCCTCGTCAGACTACATCACATTTCCAATTACACAAAGTTCCACAATTTCTTTTAGGAAAGTCATGGCAAACCTATTCACTAGAGACCCCTATTTTATGCAAAGCGCATAATTGCATAATGTTTCAGAATTGAATATTACTCGAAATCTTTGCGATTTATGGAGTTTCTAAGTTAAGGGGTAACACCACTCTAGGATTTTCAAAGAATCGATTTATTTTTTTTTTAACTTAAACAGTACTTTAGAGTCTTAATTTTTAGGATTTTAAAAAGATTTCAAAGCGTTTTAAGGAATTTCCTGATATTTCGCGGAATTTTAAATGAATTTATAACAGTTTAAAAGATTTTTAAGAACTCTAGGCATTTCATGAAATTTCTAATAATTTTAAGGAATTTCAACCGATTTTTCTGATTTTTAAAAGATTTTATGTTTTCATGGAAATTTCATGGTTTTTAATGATTGCATGGAATTTAATATTTGGTATTTTAATTGTTATCTTATTAATGGTATTTTAATTGTTATCATAGAATTTTAAAGAATTTCGAGAAGTTTGTGGGAATTTTAAGAGATTTTCTCACTCCCTAAATTTGAAACAGTAAAAACTCACTGATTCACAGTAAAATTTCACTGTTTCCGACAGTCTCTAGGCTTCCACTGTAAATCAGTAAAAAGTAACTGTATGCGCCAGTAAGTATTACTCTTTTATCAGTAAGACAAATTCAACTGGATAAACCATTACTTTTTTACTGTTAGTTCCAGTAGATTTGTTCTGAAGTATATCCAGTAAGTCTTTACTGGCAATCAGTAATTTGCCACTGAAATTCCAGTGAACATTTAAAAATCCCCCTCCCCCCACTCAATACCTCTAAAAAATTTTACAGGTAAGAATGTCTAGAAAAAAGTTGGCACAATGCGCGAATTTAAAATTCTTCTTGCGCAACATATTTTTACTGTTTCTCCAGTACGAATTACTGAATTAACAGTTATTTTTCCAAAAACTGTTCACTTTAGTACTTTTTTACTAATTCCCAGTAAACTCCACTGAAAAATCAGTAAAGTTTACTGCCTTATCAGTTATCACAAAATGCACTGTTTCAATCAGTGGTATTTTTACTGTTTCAAATTTAGGGAGCAAACTTTAAGAGATTTCGAAGGTTTTTCGTGAAATTTTAAGAGATTTAGAAGGGTTTCTGGAATTTTAAGGGATTTAAGATTTTAAGACTTTATTTACTTAAGACTTTTTAAGTTTTGTGGAATTTCGAGGAATTTCGAAATTTTAATGACTTTTAAAAGACTTTATTGTCATTTGTAAGGATTTTATGTAATTTTTAAGTATTTTATGGAATCTGACGAGATTTCTAATACTTTTAATGGATTTTAAAGGATTTAAAGGGTTTTTAAATGTTATTGTAGAATCTTAAAGAATTTCAAGAAACTTCTGGTTATTTTAAGAGGTTTTCACAAATTTAAACAGATTTCAAAAGATTTTTATGACATTTAAAATATTTTATGAGTTTTAAAAGATTTTTTAATTTGTCAGGGTATTTTATTGAGGGATTTAAAAATTTTTTATGTTTTTTTAAAAGATTTTATAGAATGTGCGCGAGATTTTTGAGACATTTCATTACACCACTTTTTTAAGATAGTATTTTTACTTTATCAAATTTTTTTTTTCAAAAATTACAAAAAGGTCCAATTCACAAAAGGCATACTCTTTGGAGGAAAAAAAATTTGACCGGGAAAAGACTGGAAAAGACCAGGAGAAAACCGCGGGAATTTCCAATTCCCTGATCACTAATAGACACCCTGATCATGATGGATAATCATTTATAGAAAGATATGCACAGATATGCTCATCACATAAAACTCTTCAGATGGAAATCACATCTCCATATAACATCCTAAGCAAACATCAATATTTTAGCTATACACTCAGAAAAAAGTTTGTTTGAATCAAACAAACGTATCATTGATATAGGGTCAATCAAAAAATATCTTTGAATTAAATAAAATTTTTTTGATTCAAATAAATTGTCTTTAACTCAAAAAAATTGATTTCATCATATTAAAAAAAAGTTTCTTTGAATCAAACAAATTTTTTTTAATTCAAACAAATTTTGTTTGATTCAAAGATATTTTTTGATTGACCCTATATCAATGATACGTTTGTTTGATTCAAACAAACTTTTTTCTGAGTGTAAAATGCAATTATCAACTAAAATTCGTTGAAGCGCAACTGCAACTATATACATAGCTTCTAACCATTCTAGCTCTTTAAAATTGAGTATAGTAATTTCCTAGCAAACTAAACCTTCTCTCAACTCGGTCTCGCAATCAGACCTGCGGAAATTCGTTTACTTACAGCAACATTTTGAAAAGGAGTTTCAAGTTTCACGAACAATTTCGAACTCGATGTAAGTGCATAGCTAGCAGCGAAGCGGCAAAAGTTGCTCCATGAAGGCCTTCGGGTATGCCTGGGCACCACCCCTTCGAGATCGAGGTCCGTTCACCCGTGAACTTTCATCAAAATCGTTGTCCAACAAACCCAACCCCCGCTACCAAATTCCGCGCCCTCGCTTCCCTTGCCATCCATTTCAACGATCCATCCTTGCTAACCTAGCCTGAATCTATCCTGAAAACGTTATAGCTCGGTTAAACTCTTAGAGGAACGAGAATTGTATCCAACCATGGGACTCTTTCCTTCATGGGTCTTCCTTTATCCCCAAAGTCGCGATTCCAGAATTACTGGAGGGTGAGAGAGGACTCGAGAGCCAAAGGGAGTCAGGAGGCAGAGCACTCATGTTTATATGCATTGTATTGCTAAAACCCTTTTAACCGAATTACATTTAGCGATTCTACTGCTCCTCTTGTACTCGTGCGTGAAACTGTATTCGTAAACCTCTGCATTTCTATGTGTTTTGCTATATATGTGAATTTGTAAGTATATTTACACGTGCACGTGTTCACGTGTTTATTTCCAAATATACGTGCACACAGACGTAGGAGTGTATGGATTGGTAAAAAATACATACGTAATAGAATTTGCCAAAAAATTGTGCGGATTCTGGTAAAGTTATATCTTTAAATTTTGATTACATTATTTTAGACGATCTTGAGTGAATTTAAATTACAGCGTGTCGAATACACGGAAAAACAAGGTCGGAAAGTGTTTACAGTTTAAGTTAGTTTTTAGACTGAATTTAAGTTTAAGTTTAAGTCAGTTTTTAGTCTTGTTTTAAGTTTTCTTATTCTTAAAACAAGACTAAAACTGACTTAAACTTACTCTCTCAATCTGAATTAGTAAGAAGTTACTAATGAAATAGTTTCGATTCGTTTACTAACTAGTTAAAAACTACTAATTCATTCAGTAAGGCTCACTAATTGATTTAGTTACCCTTACTAAATGAATTAGTTGTTTTTTACTGTGAATTAGTCCACAGAATAAAAAAGTTTTGAATCAAGCCCGAAAGGTCTAGTTTGTGTTACAATTTAAGCCAGTTTTTGGGCTTAAAACTAACTTTAAACTAGACCTTTCGGGCTTGATTCAAAACTTTTTTTTTTTCTGCGTTTTTAATTAATTGATAGTAAAAATGCTTACTAAATGGAATTAGTAAACGAATCGGTACTAATTCATTAATAATTTCTTACTAATTCAGATTGAGAGAGTAAATTCAGCCTAAAAACTGAGTTAAACTGTAAACAATTTCAGATCTTGTTTTTTTGTGTACTGTGTGGGAATTTAAGGAAAACCGGGAATTGAGAAAAATTCGGGAATTGTTCTTGATTTTATTTTTGGTGTGAGAAGAGGATTTTCGGTTTAGGAAAACTTTTCCGAATATGTAATCAATCTAAATATTCTTATTTGACACTTGAAACTTTTTTGTTATATCTCTTGAAATCTTTTGAATTATTTTCAAATCCTGTAAAAAGAAACTTTAAAATCACTTGAATTCTTAGAAATCCTGTAAAGTTTCTTGAAATCCTAAAGATCTTTTGAATTTTTCTGAAATTCCTTCGACTTCTTTATAAAATCACATAAAATCTTTCCAAATATCTAGAAATTCGTTAAAATCGGTGGAAATCTCTCAAAAAGCTTTTAAATTTTCTAAAATCACTAAAAATGCCTTGAAATCTTACGAAATCTCTTCAAAAAATTTTTAAACCTTTTTGAATTGTTTAAAAATTCTTTGAAATTTCTTAAAATCTTAAAATCCTTCTAAGTCCTGTGAAATCCTTCAAAATTCTATGAAATTTTTAATAATTCTTTAACATCACTTGAAATCTCTTAAAATCCTTTAAAATCCTTAAACTCGTCTGAAATTTTTTGAAATCCCTTCAAATTCACTCAAAGCTTTTTAAATAACTTTTAAATAACTCGCTTGACATCATTTAAAATAACTAAAAATGCCTTGAAACTTTATGAAATCTTCTGCAAATCCTAACACCTTTTTGCATTTTTTAAAAATTCTTTGAAATTCCTTGAAATTTCTTAAAGTCTTAAAATCCTTATAAGTCTTTTGAAATCCTGTGAAATCTTCAGTAATTCTTTAACATCACTTAAAATCTCTTCGAAATCTCTTAAAATCCATTAAAATCCTTTTAAAGTTTTTTAAATCATTTATAATCTCTTAAAATCCTTTAGGTTTTTCTAAAATCCCTTAAAATCCGTTAAAAATTTCTTGAAATCTTGAGAAAATCCTGAAACAGTTTTGAATTCGTTAACAATCCCTTGAAATTCATTAGTCACTTGTAATCTCTTGAAATCTTGTGAAATTTCGTGAAATTCATTAAAAATCTCTTGAAATTATTTAAAGTCTCTTCGAAATTTCTTCAAATTCTTTAAAATCCTTTAAATCTTTTTAAATAGGTTTAAATCATTAAATCGCTTGCAATTCTTTATAATAATTAAAATTTATAAATTGAAATTTTATGAAATCTCTTGAAAATCTTAAAATTTCTTAAAATTCTTACAAATCCTTTGAAATTACTTTAAATCACTTAAAGTATCTTGAAATCATTCGAAAATCCTGAAACTCTTTTGAAACATATTTTAAGCAACTTTCAACTATTTAGTTAGTCAATTCAAGATTAAAGTATAAATTAATAATACATTCTCTGATGAGAATGTAATAAATGTTATATTTTAAAAGAATTGAAAAAATTGAAAGACTTTAAAGATATTAGAAATTTTAAACTGTGTATTAAAAAATAAGCATTGCTTTTGTTAACAAATATATAAGAAAGTTCACAAATTATTAATATAGATAGAAATCGTTTTTTTTTTTTATATTCAAGAAAGTGTATTTGTTTTTATAAATTGTAGAGGGGAAGTCTATAAAACACTTTAGTATCTCAATCTCATTCAATCTCAATTTATTTCAATAAATCACTTTCAAAAAATTGATGATTTTCGTATATTTAGATTCTATTTTCTTTAAAACTATTTAAAATAACATAAACTACATTATAGAATCGTATTATGAAATTATGAAAAAACTGATAGAAGAGCTAAATTATTTAAAGATGGATTCACATCAATAAATATAAAGAATTTAAAAATGAATTAAGAAAATTGTGCAGAAAATGTCTTTCACGCCCTTTTTCGATGATATCCCTTGCTTTTGGTAATGTGTTATGTATTGAAGCCAAGTGTCCAAATGGAATGTAATTTAGGAGCGAGTTAATGTCGATCTGCTACATGTAGGTGATTCGCATCGAATTCCGAAAAATTAGTGTCCGTAATTGCAATAATAATGTTAGCCTCTGATTAATTCTATTATTTCTATTGCAGCGAAATTGTTGCATTGGAAATTAAGAGCTTAATTGAAGCCTAATAATTCTACAATATTTCACAAGTAAAAACGTCTTCCCTATTGAATTACATAAAATTGTTCGCGAAAATTTAATTACGAAAATTGACTTTCTGTTAGACAAATCCTTTAATTTTTTTTTCTTCATTCTTCCACTAACTTCTTTCAATAGAAATAACAGATTTATCTGCTGACTGGGCTTTACTTCGCGTACAGATGAGGAGATCTGGCTCACTGCCATATTGCCCTTTTTTATAAATTGTCTTATCTGTATTCCCTTGAAAAAATATTGTTTTCATTGGAATTTATTATCATTTAAAACAAATGACAGCACTTAGAAATTTTGTAATTAGTCATTAAAAGAATATTTTTTGCGCAAACTATTTTAGGTGACTATTTAGGTGATTATTTAGGTGACTTTTTAGGTGACTTGAAGCCAAAGTTACCAGTCAGTTGATACATTTTTTTAACTTTAAAGTTTTAAGATCCATTTAATATGAAATATATCACTTTTTGCAAGAGGAAAAATTGAAGCATTTTTATCTAAAAAGAATTTGAGGAAAGGAGTACAGACATTGATCTGCACTCGTCAAATATCAGTCCTGATTTTCTTTTTTCTTCCGTGGTATTTCCGAACGAGTGGCTCCCAGCTTCCGGTTTTCGGTTTCGTGTACCAGCCCACCGAGCTTTGCGGAATTCGTAACTGGAAATTAGCATGTCATAAATACTAATAGGGCTGTGAATCGCAAGACTTACTTCTCATTTCGAAAACGCTTGCTTTTTCTTCTCTCTAGAATACATTTTTAAATTTTTATAAACAAGAACGAACGCGCGCGCATTTACTTTTTTTAATTGTTATAATTTATGATATTTTATTTCTTCTTTTCTATCCGTCATAATTAAAATTTTATTTTAAAAAATTTGAGTTTTATAGGAATAACAGTGACATGATATGAATTTTAAAAACTGAACCAATTTTCAAGAATAATATATATTTATAAAAAATGTTTCCTTATATTTTATAAATTAAACAATTACATGTGATTTGCTTTATAAAAAATAGTAGTTATTAGATTGTTTTCAAAATTAACTAAGTTTACAGTTGTATTGATTTTTAATTGTGGTTTCTTTTTTTTTTTGAATACCACATTTATAGTTGTGTACAATATTATTTGAAATAACCGACTAATTAATTATCATGAAATTAATTAATTGTTTATTTTAAATATTATTATAAGACTGCTTTTTTAAAACCAAGATTTTCGATATATTTCGAGTGACTCGTGATTAATATTCGAAAACAATCATTAAATCGAGAACAAATTTTTAATTTATCCTGAAATTTGATATTTGATTTTAGAAGAACTCATATCAAACTTCCATAAATAATTAGTAAATTTTTTAACTGTCAGAAACTAAATAAAAGTGGGATTATTGTTTTTATTAATTTATGTGAATGGAAATAAAACGAAAATTAATGGAATACATATTTTCATGATTGAAGAGGATCCGAAGGAAAATAAAGTCTTGTTAGAACTAAATTTTTTAAATTTATTTAGGAACTTCTTGTAATATATTATGTATTAGGTTTTGCATCACATTCGCTATCTTATCCGTGCACTTAATAGATATTATGTACACGCATTTCACATATCATAAATATTTGCTCCTCAAGTTGAATGTATGGTATTTATATATATATTTTTTCATTTTCTATGTATACCTTATGCGTTTAAAATAAAACGAAATCGCATGGAATGCATCGACATAGTATTTTAAAAAGAGTAAAATATTTTTAAGCTCAGGTTTCTTGACTAGTATAATTATTTACATTTTTAAAAAAAAAGGAATCAATACAACTATATTTATGTATTTCCAATTTAGAGGCGATTTCAGTCAACAAGTAGCTAAACAAAATGGCAAAGATAACTAAAACGCATTTAAAGAATACAAAATCTTTTGTTTTCACTATTTTTTCCACAATCTTTGTAAAGCGAATGAACAATAAATAATTGATTCCTACAACAACAATGGATATTTATATATAAATGTATATTTACAGTGTCTATCTAATAGGCGAAAAGATCATACAGCTTGTCTCTTACATTTCACGAAAAATATTAATTAAAGGAAGAATACAGGAGGAAATAACATATATAAACTAATTGTAATCAGTAAAGAAGCGAGTGAATTATTTTAAATTTGTTCATAATTTTGAATAGGTAATTTTTTAAACAGATCACTTTCCACCTATTTTCTTCATTTTTAAAAACACATTCTTCATTAATATTCGTCTTCTTTATACTCTAATTTTTATCCATTTAAGATCGAATATCTGAGACCAGAGGAGATTTTTTTATATACATTATTATATTAAACTATTCCTAATTATTTACACGTCTTTGGATTTTGCGAGGACATTTAAAAATCTATTTTACGATAGTATAACAACCAGAATAACTCTTGTGGATTTTCGTTTAAAAGAAAGTAATTTGTTTCTATCTAATCTCATTCTTGAAAAATATTAACATCTTATTTTTCCAGTAAATAAATTATGAAGTTTTATTACTATTGACAAAATAAGGTTTTAACTAATTTCAATTTGAAAAATTCTCTTTTTTTAAAATCTTATTCTTGTGCGACAATTTGAAAATTAACAGAAACAGCATTTTCTATATGGGTCATTCCATTTCAAATTTACAACCAAATTTTTGATTGCGCTGAAACTTTTTTTTT
>CAJFCP010000080.1:332624-342783 GCA_904066005.1 Synergus itoensis
AAAAAAAAAGTTTCAGCGCAATCAAAAATTTGGTTGTAAATTTGAAATGGAATGACCCATATTTATGACACTTTTTACAACAAATCGTTATTGAGCACACATTCACTATCACACATTTTGCTACACTGGTTTTTTTTTTTTAAACCGAAAGACTTTTTAGTTTCTTTTTTGTTTGTGCACCGTCTATCGAATTTATACAACATATGGACGATAAAGTGGTTCTTGAAGTTCAGAAATGTTTCTCGAATTCTCTTGGGAAGTTTCTCTCGTATCTTCGGTCGTGCCGGACACGTTTATCGAACCACCACTTCCAATGTTACGATCCGAACTTCGCGAATTTTCGGTGTCATCGACTTTTCCGCTTGCTCGTGGTTCTTGCTGAGCTTTTTTGCTTCTTTTCCATTTCATTCTTCTATTCTGAAACCAGATCTTCACCTGTAAATCAGAAAATAACATTTTTCTTATTCCAAAAATCGATTAGAGGTTGAAAGTAAAATTGAAGAATTTTTTTTTTTTTCATATTTTCTCTCGATTTCGAGTGAATCAGTTAAACGATATCTCAGTCAGGAGTATATTCCAATCTCTCACGATCTAATCGCCCAATTAAGTGTCTAATTCGGTCAAGAGATTAATTTTCTGAGATAGGACTGACTTATCAATAATGTGATCAATGTCATATGTTTCAAAGTCTATGCTTAAGTGAAAATGTTCAAGGGCCTAGTAATTTGCACAATTTTTTATCGGTAGATCAAAACAACTGTGACTAAAATGAGAGATAAGATATAAGTGTAATCAGTATTATCTTGAATGGCTATTTAATAAGAGTGTAAATAACTGTTTATTGTTTAATTATTATTTATCAGGTTAAATAAAGTGCCTGACTAATTTTTTTATATTTTTAACAATAATAAGTATCATTTTATATTTAATTGAGGGAAAGATTCACCTGTGGTGAAAGATGAGAATTGCACCCCTCAATAATGCTCATTCGTATTCGTACGAGCGCGAAAAAAGGTACATGTTCGAAGGGTGAAGGTAGTACAAATGGAGTCGGGGATAAGATAGGGGTTGGTTTAGACATGATATGTTGTCCAAAAGATTTACATCGTATCTTTGGGATAAGGGGGGAAAATCGAGTTCCCGTATCTGTCTCTTTGATTTACGTCTTTTCTCGCCTCACATTCTGATTTTCTATGTATGCCATCACATAAGCAGTGTTGAATTCATTTCTCATAATATGAAGAACAAAGAAGCCATCGAGAAGTCGAGAGGGAAAAGTAAACTGGAATTAGAAAATGGGAAATCATTTTTTGCTATTCTTAGGGTGGCGATGACTGAAAAATTAAGAAAAGCGGAGAGATGACCTTGAATAACTTAATTAAAAACTGGGAGTTTTACTTCTGATCGCAGTAAAATTAAAATTTAATTTTTCATTCTTTTAATAATTATCTGTATTATATAAATTGGGTTGAAGTTTCAGACGTCTAGTCTGAAAATTTTTTACAATTATTACAATAAAAATATCAAAAAAAAGTTCTCAAAACCCAAAATTTTTATTTATTTACTAGCAGTAATTTATCCGTACGGAGAGAAAGCTATGGTTGGCCCAACCATAGATTTCTCTCCGTTCGGGGTTGCTCGGAATTTTATGAGATTTTGTAGAATTTAAAAGAATTTTTGAGAGACTTTAAAGGATTGCAAAATATTTTAAGTGGTTTTAAGGAATTTCAAGAGATAAAACGACTTTAAATGATTTCAAAAAATTTCAGGGGATGGTAAGAGATTTTGATTTTTAAGAGTTGGAAAGAGTTATCATGAGGTTTTTTTAGAAATTTTATAAGATTTCAGGATATTTCAGGAGTCTGTAATAAACTCCAAGGGATTTTGAAATATTTTAAACGATTTTAGGCATTTACATAAGATTTACAATGTTTTAAAGAGGTTCCAGTAATTTTAAGGGACTTTATTTAATTTTCTCCACATTAAGATCAATTTCTTGAAGTTTCTTAAAATCACATTAAATGTCTTGAAACTTTTTGATTCTTAAAATCTTTTGAATTCTTTAGAAATCGATTGAGATTCATTATAATCATTTAAAATCTCTTAAAATCCCTTCGGATTAATTAAAGTTGCTTAAAATCTGGTAATATTCTTTAAGATGTCTTGAAATCTTGTGAAATCTATAGAAATCTCTAGAAAATCCTTTTCATAATCTTTTTAAATCTATAAACTGTTTTTAACACTCATAAAAATCGTTTGAAATTCCTTAAAATCTCTTGAAATCCTTCAAATTCCTTTAAAAACTTTTTGAAATTTTTTGAAAATTCCCAAACTCTCTTTAATTTTTCAGAAATCCATTAAAATCATTTGAAATCTCTTAAAATCCCTTGAAATTACTTAAAGTCGCTTAAAATCTGATGAAATCCTTTAAGAGTCTTTGAAATCTTGTGAAATCTATAGAAATTTCTGAAAAATCTTTTTCATAAACTCTTGAAAATTTTTGAACTGTTTTGAACACTTTTTAAAATTCCCTTAAAATTTCTTGAAATCATTTGAAATTTCTTGAAATCACTTAAAGTCACTTGAAATTTCTTGAAAGTCATTAAGTTCTTCTGCATTCTTTTAAAATCGTTAAAAATCTCTTGATATTTCCTAAAAATCACTTAAAATCTTTTAAAATTCTTTAAACTCTCTTCGAAATTTCTTCAAATTCTTTAAAATCCTTTAAATCTTTATAAATTGGTTTAAATCGTTTGCAATTCTTTAAAATCTTTAAAACATCTTGAAATTCCCTAAAATCACTTAAACTTTCTATGAAATCCCTTAAAATTCCTTAAAGACATTTGAAATGTCTTAAAATCCCGAGCAACGTGGAGTAAATTTCTGCTTCTATAAAAATAAAAACAAAATGGTTTTGGGAACCTTTTTTGCTACTCTTAATCCAAGAATTAAAAAAAAAAAAATTACAAAAAGTTCGTCAGACTAGACTTCAACAACTTTAACCCAATATTATATGAGAGAAAGTATTTTTATTTTTTCCATTTAAAAAAAATTGCAATTATTTGCTCTATTCTGTTAGAGGTTGCTTAAAATTAAAGTCATGAATTAAAGTAAATCTCTTCGCTCTGCGGTAAATATAAATATGTTACTTTTCCTTCACCCGGAAAATTGAAAAACTTGACCAGGAAAAACCGGAAAATGATCGTGAATTTTCAATCGTCCTCCGAATCGCCACCCTGATTTTTGAAATTGTTTCTGAAACTCTCAATACCTTTCTTTTTATAAAATTGTTTAAGTTTAAAATTCTACAGCTTATAGGTGGAAATCCACATTATCAAATTCTTTAGTACATTTCGGTCCGACTTCGGATTAATTCGCTATTGTTTGAATTATCTCACAATATATTAATGAACTAATCCAATAATTATCTCTTGCTTTTTCTTAGCATTGTAAAAATAGAAGAAAGGAGAGATAGAATGTGATATAAATACGAATATAAAGTACATGCTAAAGTTGATTTTCATCCCCTTTTCATGCACACTTTAAACCTCTCTTTTTCTGTCTGATTTTGATATAGGTATGCTCTTCCGCCCTCCGGTTCCGCAAACGAAGGCGAGGAAGCCGGAAAGGAGGAAATCGATGGCTTAACTCTCGAGAGCTCGAAGCAGAATCGGTAAAATATCGAAACAAATCAGGGACTGAGCCGCCATAACTCAGACTTTTAGGTCTGTTTGCCGAGCGATCCGTCAGTGCTCGTAAGCTTCGGAGTTATGTTTAAGTTGTTGAACTATGCGAGATTCGGAGGGACGGATTATTCCGGGATTTCTCTCAAGAGTCTTTTTCCCTCTGCACATCGCTGTTCCTCTATCTAGCTGCTAGACTTCCCCTATTTTCCCTCTCCCTCCCCCAGTTTCTACCCACCAATTTCCCTTCCATATTCCGTGTTCTCCATTCCTCCTTTACCCCCTCAACCCAAACCCCCTAAAACCCCACTTCATCCTCCACCAATTTTCACACTCGTGGTATTTATCGTCTCACGTTATTCATTTTATAGTAAGTGCACGAAAGAGAAAGAATTTCACTGCTTGAGCTCAAAAGAAATTGAGACCATTTAGAAATTGCGATTTTAGCTAGGCTAAGACTAGGGTAACATTTAGAACCGATATTGGTAACTAAATCCTAGCCATAGCGCTCTATAAATCTGAATTAGTCAAAAACTTGTAATGAAATGATGAAAAGTCGTCCACTGATTGCTTTAGTAAATATTTATATTAATAACTAGGAAATGTTTATTTTTACCTAATATTTCGTAAGATTATAGCCACCCTACTGGAAATAAAGAGATGGAAAGATTTTGGAGATGGAAAGAGATAAAACTTTTCTATCTCTTTCAAGTAGCCGATTTGCATCCCCAAAACTTTCACTCTTTCTATTCACCATTGTATTCCCGTGTCCGGTGATATCTATCCCTTTCTATCCGTATTTTTACATTTTCCCAAAAAATTACTCTATAGGGGATAACCACCCTTAATTAAGTGCATTTTATTATATTTCTAGAAAATAAAGTAAATTTCACATAAAAAACCAAGTAGAAAAAATTCATTCACAAAGAGGGTTGAAAAATATAAACTTCTCAATTTAGTCAAAACATTTTATGGAGGTGAACTACCCCAAAAGAAGTTACGATTATACAAGAAAATTACCAAATAGGTGTAAATTGAAGCTGAAAAATCTGCAAAAAATATATGTGACACAGGATAATAAAATAAAGTTCACGTATTTTTGCATTTTTCCAAAAAATTACTTTATAGGGGGTAACTACCCTTAAGTGCATTTTATTATATTTCTGCAAAGTAAAGTAAGTTTCGAGTACAAAACCGAGCAGAAAAAATTCCTTTACAAAGAGGGTTGAAAAATATAAATTTCTCAATTTAGTTAAAACATTTTATGGATTTCGCATATGGGAAAATTATGTGCGACATTTTTCAGATTCAGTTATACTTTTAGATCTAGGGTTCCTTGTTAGTCTATCTCTACGCAAAAAAAATTCTATTTCTTTCTATCTCTAAATCTATTTCCCTCGCTAGAAATTTGAATCTCTTCCTATCCCTAAGGCTATCTCTCCTTTATTAACTTACTAATTTTCATATTTTAAACATACATAATAATTTTATAACTACAATATTTTGTATACGAATTAATTTAAGAATAAATTGAGGGAATATGTATGGTTAAGGTCACGCCTCTCGTATGCCCTCAATTAATTACAAATAACTACTTTTTTAAAACGAAATAATTGAACCGAAATTAGATAGAGAAGAATGGATTTGAATAAAAAAGAGTTAAGCTAAGACAGAGAAGAAGACATTGAAAAAGATATGTTTAGAAATAGGCTGGAATAGAAATCTGGGGTGTTTATTGGACCGTAAAACCGGGAAAAACCCGAGAATTTTATTTGACCTGGGAAAAACTGGAAAAAAACTCGGGAATTTTATTTAGGACCGAGAAGTTTTTGTATTTTATCGAAAAATCGACTTTTTTCTACTTTATCTTCTTTTTATTTCATTTCTACTTTATCATATTTTTTTATTTATTTTTTTTTTTCAAAATCACAAAAAGACATCTATAAATTGGTCGGAGGAAAAAAAAATTGATCGGGAAAAATCCCGGAATTTCAAATTGCCTGATCACTAGACACTCTGGAATCAAGAGATTGAAACAGATATAGGAGTGAGTTTCGATTGACAAGAAGAGAGAAAGAGAATAGATGGGGATAGGGGAGAGATTGAAAGGAAGAGAAAGTTGGGGATTAAAAGAGATAGGAGCGAATTTTGATTGACAAGAAGATAAAAAGGTATAGACAAGAATAGGAGAGAGATAGAAAGGAATAAAGAAGTGGCGCTTGAAAGGGATAGGAAAGAATTGATTGGAGGGGAGATAGAAAGGGATAGACAAGAATAGGCGAGAGATAGAAAGGAATATAAGAGTGGGGACTGTAAAAAACAGGAGCGAATTGAGATTGAAAGGTATAGACAAGAATAGACGAGTAATAGGAAGGAATAGAGAAGTGGGTATTGAAAGAGATAGGAGTGAATCGAGATTAACAAAGAGATAGATGAATATAGAAGAGAGATAGAAAGGGATATAGTGGAAGTGGGATTGAAAGAGATAGGAGTGAATTGACATTGATAAGGAGATAGAAAAGGATAGACAAGAATAGTCGAGAGATAGGAAGGAATAGAGAAGTGGAAATTGAAAGAGATAGGGGCGAATTGCAATTGACAAGGAAATAGAAAGGGATAGGCAGGAATGGGCGAGAAATTGAAAGTTATAGAAGCGAATTGAGATTGACAAGGATATAGAAAGGGATAAAGAAGAATAGGCGAGAGATTTGAAGGAATAGAGAAGTGGGGATTGAAAGAGATAGGTTGGAATAGACAAGAGATAAAAAGGGTTAAAAAAGAGGAGTTTCAAAGATATAGGCGTGGGTGTGGATTAATATGGATGTAGAAAGATATACGGGGATAGGCGAGAGATAGAAAGGGATAAACAATATTTATCCTTTTCTATGATAGAGATAGAAGGAGATAGAAAGGATTAGGATTTCTATCCCTTTACTATCAACAAACAGGATTGGACAGCTCCCCCTTCTCCTTTCCATTCTTTCAATCCAATTTGATTTTGGTTATTCTTACAGAATATTTCGTTAAAATAATCGCGTAATATAATATCCTAATAACTAATGTAAAACTCTTAATTCTCAGACAAATTCTACTGATTCAGTCTGTAGTTTTTAAAGTTTAAATGAATTAGTAGAAATTGTATTACTATGAGTTAGTTTGATGTTTCTTCAGTTAAAAATCTAAATGAAGGAAAAGAAAAATTTCTCATACAAAATTAAGAAACTATTTTATTATTTGACATGTGACACAAATTTTATAACGTTGAAAGAGGAGTTTATAAAAAAGGGGGCTTTTAAAAGAAGATTGGAACAGAGGGATTGAAACACGTTTAACGAGTTTAAGAAAAGGGTTTTGGGAAAAGGGATGGGAAATTATTTTGAAAATTATGATTTACCTGCGTTTCAGTCAACATTAAGGAGGTGGCAACTTCGAACCTTTTCGGTCTACTGAGATATTTATTTTGTCGAAATTGTTTTTCCAATTCTAACAATTGTTGAGATGTGAATGCTGTCCTGGGCCTTCTAGTTTTTCCCAAAAGAGCATGTTGAGCAGCACATCCTGTAACAAAACAATTTCAAAATTACATATTATTGATTTTTTCTTTGACGTTACTTTCATTGAGCAACACTGATCAGATACAGTAAATTGTACAAGTAATAAATAAAAAGAAGTAATTATAGAAGTAAACTTTCCACCCCAATTGAAGCCCCTTTTAGTAAAAGATTTAGTTAACATTATTTCGCAGTTCACGTATCGCAAGATCAGAGTGTTGAGCGTTCATTACGTCCATTCGGGATGATCCAATAAAAATCATTGAATGCTAATGTAATTATCGCGAGCATAAATCCCTTCGGGTTACGGGGGGATGATTTGGGGTTAGGAGCAGAGGCAAGGGAGCACGCCGCCCCTGCAATTAGTCCTGCCAATGACTCTTGGTCAGGGGTTCCAGTCGACTTCCGTCTCGGCCCCAATACACTCAATACTATTCAGTTATTAGGTGAAATCCACGACTCGTTTCACGAGGCTAATATTTGTGTCATCGATGAAACGATGCCATCAAATCAAACTCTCTCATTACGATTAAATTTACTTTAAAGGACTCCTTTTTATTTAATTTTCATGTCAAACTACATCTGATCTTTTATTTATGTAATCTCCTTTACCTTAGACAGAGGGTCTATTTAGCGCGAATTTAAGGAAATAAGAACGAACGCGCGCTCCGCGCGCGCATTTACTTTTTTTTTAAATGTTATAATTTATGATATTTAATTTCTTCTTTTCTATCCATCATAATTAAAATTTTATTTTAAAAAATTTGAGTTTTATAGGAATAATAGTAACGTGATATGAATTTTAAAAACTTAACCAATTTTCAAAAATAATATATATTTATAAAAAATATTTCCTTATATTTTATAAATTAAATAATTACAACATGTATTTTGTTTTATAAAAAATAATAGTTGTTAGATTGTTTTCAAAATTAACTACGTTTACAATTATATTGATGTTCAATTGTAGTTTTTTTTTTTTTTCTAAAAAAAATACCACATTTATAGTTGAGTACAGTATTATTTGAAATAACCAACTAATTTTTAATCTTTCGAAATTTCTCGAAATTCACTAAAATCGATTGAAATCTCTCAAAATCGTTCAAATTTTCTAAAATCACTAAAAATGCCTTGAAATCTAACGAAATCTGTTGAAAAATCCTAAAACCTTTTTGAATTTCTTTAAGATTACTAATAATGCTTTGAAATCTTATAAAGTCTCCTTCAAATCCTAAAACCTTTTTCAATTTTTTAAAAATCCCTTGAAATTCCTTGAAATCCCTTACAATTCCTTAAAATCCGTTAAAAATTTCTGGAAATCTTGTGAAAATTCTGAAACAGTTTTCAATTCTTTCAAAATCCCTTAAAATTTCTTAAAATCACTTAAAATTTTTTGAAATCTTGTTAAATTGCTTGAAAATCATTAAATTCATCTGTATTCTTTTAAAATCGTTAAAAATCTCTTGAAATCCTTTAAAACCTCTTCGAAATTTCTTTAAACTCTTTAAAACCCTTTAAATACTTTTAAATCAATATAATGTCTTGAAATTTTATGAAAATCCTTAAACTCTTTTGAAACCTATTTCTCACCTATCTTATTTATTTAGAAAATATATCCTTTCACCTTTTTTAATGAAAATAGGTACTGTCATGACTGATATTAATTTATTTTTTGAACATTCTTTACAACTCAAATGCGTCACTTATTTTCTTACCTCAAATTGAAATTCTTAAAAATTATTAATAAATTTAAATTGTCCGGGAATTTCGTTGGTAAAATTTAGTATTAACCCTGCTTATATATCCAGAGAACTCAATATAAATCCAATTAATAACCTAACTGTATTTTAATTCCATTAACAAGAATTTTGACTGAATAATTTTTTACTGTTTATCAAAAATTGTTCATTTTTGAATAAATTCTCGAATACTCTACCAATTCTTACCAATTTATTCATAAATCATATGCATAAATAACATGAATAAATAAAAGAATAACAACCGGAAGTTACTCTTCTTTTATTTTGATTCATAATTACATAATAGATTTCTCTTTTTCTGTTGATCTAGAATTATTTTATTGATATTGGGACAAGTTCGATATTCTTTGTTAATGGTGGTCCTTGGGGTGTTGCGTCATTGGCTTAAGCCACCCCCTAAGTTAACTAGCAAGTGCGGGACCGGCTGTCAATGTTTGTACACATGGCATCGTTTAGTCGAATACATTCGCGGATTAACGCCAATAAGAGTGAGTCACTTAGCAATGCCAGGTATCGCCTTTCTGGTTACAAGGGGTGCACTGTCGACGATATTTTCATTTGGGGGCGCCAATTTCACGCCTGATAAACAAATATCACACACCTGCACCCCCCGTATCTAAGCACACGCGACATTCAATATCCACGTTTCACAAACCCTTCTCACTGAATTCAATGAATCTGGATCTTTATTCCTTGCTCGATCAACCATAAAGCTCATCATGGCAAACGGTTTGGCATTATTTCCCAATTGAGAAAATATTTCCCTCGTGGCCATCGATCACTATTTATTTTCAATACAACAATTCCATTTTGTTCCCAATTATAAATACATACTTTATAAATAATCATAATTTTGTGAGTAGCCCTATCAGATATCAGCTAATTAGTTAAGATAACAGGGATCACAGCCGGTCCTCTATTTCCTCTATTTTCTCTATTTTGAAAATTTTCCTCTATTTCCTCTATTTTTAGGCAAAAACTTGAAATTAAAAAATAAAATTTTAATTTTTACACCAAAACGAAAAATTGAACAAATAAAAAAGTATAAGTTTGGAATAAAAAAGTATACCATTACTTGGTAATTTACAGTAATCTAATATTTTTTTCAGTGTTCAATGGAATGTGATACTAATTTAATAAATTATGAAGCCGTAATGTGCTGTTA
>CAJFCP010000080.1:343183-359208 GCA_904066005.1 Synergus itoensis
TAATTTTATGTTTATTTCTAGCGATGTATTTCATGGGACGATATAAGGAGAAATTTTGAGCATTTCTACTTCAAATCGTCCCAAATGCATAACTATGTACGTTTATAATTAAAAATATATATCGAGGGGAACTGATTAGGGCCTCAGCAGGGCCCTTTCTTTTATAGGGCTGTGTAAGGGCGATTCCCACAAGGCCCCTATTAGAATATCTAGTCGGGGCCTAACTGACAAAATCGTTACGATCTTGCTGGGGCCCCGATTATTTTTCCCCATCAGGGCCCAACTAAAAAAAAGGGAAAACTAGTGAGGCCCCCACTAGACCCCTATCGAAATTTCTACACGGGGTATACACACTGATGAATCAGCGGAATTTCGCTGATAGAGGATGTGACCTTCACTGGTTCATATACTGATTGGTATCAGTGGTATGCTTATCGCTGATTACCAATTTAAACAGCAATTAAAGAATAATTGCACCATATAATTAATTAAGTTTTATTAAAAAGCTTTACAATTTTACAATTACGACTATATAATTTAATTACGACTGTATAATTTAATTATGACTGTATAATTGAATTATGACTGTATAAACATGAAGAACTTAAAAGATAAAGAAGGTTTCTCAAACTTTATTAAAATCTAGCATTTTCAAATCGTAGGTTGTAGTTATGTAACATTTACAGATGTTATATAACTCCTCAGTTTAGTATTTTTCATTTTTTTAGATATAGCAGGCCATAAAGTTAAGTAATTATATGGTTTTAATTATTTAAATGTTCAATTAGATGGTTTTAATGCACTAAACACATTTAGTAAAATTTTTTTTAATTCACATTCATAGTTTGACTCTTTAAAACTTTATTTCACCTGAATATCCTATTATAAAAAAGTCACGGCATGAAATCTCGAATTGAACTAAGTCGAATATCGAAAATCTCGAGTGAAACTCGAAAAGTATCGAATTAAGAAAGCATTGGCATTGAATATAGGAAAGGACATAGAAAGGCATTTTTTATAAAAAGCAAATATATTATTTAGTTGTATAGTTTAAGGAATTATAAATATTTTTGAATTTTTATGAATTTAAGAATTTTTTGGACAAAAAAGTCTTTTAATTTGAAAGGCGAAAAGTTTTTCGCAAACATTTAAGAAGAAAAAACAATCCCATTTCACCTTCCATTTCAAAAATATTATTAATTCAATTAAATTGATGGACTTATTTGTTTCAATATTTTGTGCAAACTGCGCGCATGCGCAAAGTTATTTACCACCCTAAAAAATGAGTTTCTATATATGTAGAAATTCCGATCGGGGTTTAGTAGGGCCCTGGGTAGTTTTCCCTATTTCTAGTCGGGCGCTGGTCGAGAAAAATGGAGAGGGCCTGACTAGTTCTGTAACGCTGTTTTAGCCAGGTTCTAGCTAGAACTTCTGAGCAGGCCCTAATGAGAGTTAGGTAGGGCCCCGTCTAGACTCTTTCTATTATAATATTTTGATTTACCATATGTGAAGTACCAAAATTCAAATTAATAAAGAATAAAAAATTCTTAAATGTCAAATCAAAAGTAAAGTTGGTGTATTTTATATATTATAAAACTATTATAAACATAGTAATAGCACAGTTTTTTTTCACTCTTACAATTTTATTTTTAACTGTGTTTTTCAATATCTATATCATAAATATTATGATTTTTTTTTGTTAGAATTGGAAATATTTCAGTAAAATGGACCATACTGGCTAAGACCTGAACAGTTCCTGCGACTAGAACTTCTTTGTTCTTTTATTCGAATCAGGGCCCATCTAAAACCTGCTTAAAATATAAGATTGGGGCCTAACTAGACGTGCATAGATTTTCTATTTACAAAGAATGGAAAATCCTAACAGTGCCTTAAGGGGTCCTGACTAGAACTTACTATTCCAATTGTTCTAGCATGGACCTGACTACCGCCCTAATGAACATAGGGACAAATGGGGCGATTTCTACTGTATGTAGAATGTAGGAAAAAAGTTTGAAAAGTGTGCCTTAAGATTGATTTTGTAACTTTTTTTTTTTTTTTAGAGAAAATGACACTTTTCGTGGATATGCCCATATACGCTGATTAGAATCAGTGGTATACTTATCGCTGATTCAGATTAAAAGAGTAATCCTCCGTTTTTTGTGTCTCAAGTAATAATATTGACATTACAAATTCAAGGACCTGAGACCGTCAAAGGACGATCGTCAATGCCGACGCATCACGTGTCGATAGTTGAGGAATCGAGGGTTTCAAGGGGGTGGAACGCTGAACTATGATGGAGGGTTACATAGAGCCTTGAGTACAGATAATGGGTGGTGTTTACCGCCGCGATGATCGAAACGATTTAAGGGTCGCTTGGCTTCAAGCGGCTAATGGTAACCCAAATAAATTAAATTATCATAATAAAAGAGGTGTGGTAGTGGGGCTAGATTGCCCCTCTATTCGATCCCCCTTCGCACCAGCTAAGAGTCGCCAACAGGAACCCCGTGGCTAGTGCGAGGATATTTCGAATAAGAGTCTGAATAGTAATTGCACCCTCCATAATGCCGCCTCCCTTGTTTACCGACATCTGTTACTGTTTGCCGCAACGTGCTTTCATGCTCCTCTAACTTTATTTCGAACTATGCAATTCATACATGTCACGTCTCTCCCTCACCTTCACCTTTTTTTTATTCGATAATTGGCTTAAATGCTCTCAAGCGAATAAAGTCATATAAATGCTTCTTCCTACAATTAATGCACACTGAATCTGCTTAGGGCAATCAGTTCAATAAAGTTTAAAATTTACATATATTATGAAATATTATCCCGTGTAGAAATTTTTCGATCTGTCCCTATTTGAAGTAGGGTTCTAGTATGGCGCGGACTAGAAGTTCTAGTCTAAAAAAACTAATCAGGTCCTATTTGGTGCTTTGTTTGGTAAGGCTGTGAAAGATACTCACAAGACCCTAACTAGAAAAGTTAACACCTTTCTGGGACCCTGACTAGGTTTTCTAATTGACCGACTATGAAAAGGGAAAACCAGTATGGGCCCTAATAGAACCTTTTCGAAATATCCTACACGGATTGAAATTGCCCTAGTAGAAATTGGTCTAGTTTTTCCTTAACACTCTCAAGTAACTCGTAGGGCTGAAATGGGAAAAACTAGACTAGAGAAACTAGATATTGACTAGTAATCAATGAAATTTCCTCATTCAATACGAGAATAGTTTTTCCTTGCCTGTATCTCGATACAAACTAACTAGGATTTTCTGCTCAGTTTTAACTCGAAAGATCCCTCTACTGATTTCTACATTTCATACTTGGGTTTGGATATGAATATTTATATTTGTTTATATTATATAATAAAAATTGAATACAAAGAAATAAATGAAAAAATCTATAATTATTAAATAATAATTAATAAGAAGTATTTTATAAATGATAATTTATTAAATGATTATTAAACTAATAATTTAGTGCAAATACTTGTAAAGAAAAACAACATGCGGCCAAGGAATGAACGAGGAGTGGAAAATATATAATTTATTTTATATTTTTGCAAATAAAAGAGTTTATATTTCATTTCAAAAATGGAAATAATTTTATTAAATCTGCGTAAGTACCTCGTAACAAATTAACCAGATTCCTTCTAGATTTCCTAGTCAGTTCCCCACTCGAAGCAGCGTTATATTCCTCACTAGTAACTGACAAGTTTCCTAGTTGGGTGCTAACCAGACGTAGGGAAAAACTGACTAGAAAATTTCCTAAAACTAGGACCAATTTCTACTATATGTATGTAGAAATTCCGATCTGGCTTTAGTAGGGCCCTGGCTAGTTTTCCCTATTTCTAGTCGGGCGCTGGTCGGGAATAATGGAGAGGGCCTGACTAGTTCTGTAACGCAGTTTTAGCCAGGTTCTAGCTATAACTTCTGAGCAGGCCCTAATGAGAGTTAGATAGGGCCCCGTCTAGACCCTTTCTATTATAATATTTTGGTCATTTACCAACTGTAAAGTACCAAATTTCAAATTAATAAAGAATAAAAAATTCTTAAATGTCAAAAGTAAAGTTGGTGTATTTTATGCATTATAAAACTATTATAAACATAGTAATAGCATAATTTTTTTTCACTCTTACAATTTTATTTTTAACTGTGTTTTTTAATATCTATATCATAAATATTATAATTTTTTTTCTTTGAGAATTGGAAATATTTCAGTAAAATGGGCCATACTGGCTAAGAGCCGAACAGTTCCTGACTAGAACTTCTTTGTTCTTTTATTCGAATCAGGGCCCAACTAAACCCTGGTTAAAATATAAGATTGGGTCTAACTAGACGTGCATAGATTTTCTATTCACAAAGAATGGAAAATCCTTACAGTGCCTTAAGGGGTCCTAACTAGAATTAACTATTCCAGTTGTTCTATCAAGGATCTGACTACAGCCCTAATGAACATAGGGACAAATGGGGCGATTTCTATAGGGTTCCTGACAGTAGACACCTTGATCAACTGATAGAAAATTTATTAAAACCCACTAACCGAAGCGTTACGATCTTGCTGAGGCCCTGACTAGTTTTTCCCATTAGGGCCCGGACAGTAAACTTGAAAACTAGCGAGGGCCCTACTAGTACCCTATCAACATTTCTATACATTTCTATTTTATTTTTTTTTGTAAAAATATCGTCCTGTCCATTTTTAAAAATCACTTCTTTTTAATTTACTTTATATGTGCATAGGTTCATGAAGCACATAGAAAAAATACGAAACTTCTGAATGGAGTATATAGTTATTGCCAACAGTTTAATTATTATATATTTTTTGTATAGCAGAATGTAAGATCGTGATTTATTTGCTAACATTGGTATCACAGCAGAAATTGCAAAAGAGGGTCAATGACAAAAATACTTTTCAGAGACGTTACCCCTTCAGATTTTTCGCTTTGATATACAAAAAAGATTTCCATATTTTCGGAATAGCAATTCATACAATCCCAAAATCAATTCGTATATTAGAAAGGGTGAAACCGTGTAGAGTGGAGACATGCAGGTTTTACGAAGTAGCCAAGTCTGTGTCGAAATGGAAAATGGCCACCCTCTAATGGATACCAATTACCCAACGGTGAATTGCAAATTGGACTTCCCGTTCTAAATCGGCGTGTAGGTATTATTCCCGTAACCGCGCTTCGTGGTTCCGCATGTGGTACAGGCGTGAAACGCAAACGACCAAGGATATACTATACACATTTACACAACGACTTCGACCCCTCACACACAGACACATTTACTCTCATAAATTCTGTGCACATTAACGAAAAACTCTGTGTAGATTTCAAATTAGGTATGTATGGAACTAAATGCGTGTGCTTGTGCCTAAGTAAGCGTAGATACATTACCTAACAGTGAATACGAGAATGCATTGAATATTGTTTGTAGGTGGATAGTAATGTGTACGTGATTAAGGGTTTGTGTGGGTTAAATGCGAGGGTGTATGTGTTTCTGTATGTGCATGCGTGTGGGGGTGCTAGAAGCTCCGCCCACCCCTGACTTGCCCCGCCCCAGAATAATTTATCCCTCCGTACAACGAGCTAAACGAATCTAGCAAGTATATATATATGTAGCCAGCTATCCACATTCCACCCACCCATCCACCGGCAACCCCTGCCACGCGAGAAGTTAGCCAAGTTTTATCAGGCTATTTTCCTTACCCGGAACGGCCAAATTTAATCCCGAACTCGGCTCACAGGCCGCCACAAATCACACCATAAACATTCGCGATGTTACTTGTTATTCCCGAGAGGAATCTTACACAGGAAACAAAATATTACTCGAATCAGTAGCGAGAAAAGGTATACATCAAAGCTACGGTTGTGTTCATACTGTGTTGTTGCACGATTTTTGTTAGTGACTTTATATGAAGATTGAACATTTATTTTCAATATGAGTGTTTTATATACGCCCGTGTGGAAATTTCCCCACGTCCTTATTTAAAGTTGGATGCTAACTAAAATCCAGCTAGACATCCTAGTCAGAAAAACTTATAGAGGAAGTGATTGGGTACTAGCTAGATTCTCTCTTTTGCTTGTAAAATCTAAAATAACCCACAATTGCAAAATAGTTGACAGCGCGCTGTCAGCTATTTTATAAAGTAAATAAATAACCTCAGTGCGAAATGGATTGTAAAAAACGTGCGCGGGAACAAGTAAGGATAGAATATAATTAATTAAAACTTATGTAAAAAGTAATAAAAAAGGTGTCACAATTACTGAGACTGATTAATTTAATTAAAACAGGCCATATAGGTTACTTAAACTATAATCAAAATAGGTTAAGCCTAGATTCTCTCGCGAGAACCCGATCCGATTCTCTTGACAGGGACCTTAGTTTTTAAGCGTTACGATCCTGACTATTTCCCTGACCAGAGCCTGACTAAATATAGGGAAACTGGCCCGAACCCTATCAAATACGAATCTGAATTTCTTCACGGGCCCGTGTAGAAATTTCCCTATCTTTCCCCACTTAAAGTAGGATTCTAGCGTGGCCCGGACTAGAAGTTCTAGTCTAGAAAAAACTAATCAGGGCCCTGTCTGGCGCTAGTGGGCAATTTCTTGCTTTGATAAGTCTATCTGTATCTAGTGGGTCGTGTCGTGACAATTAATAAATTTATTATACAATCGTAATAAATAATATATTTATTATGGAAAGAAAAAGGCATCAGCAAGAGCAAAGACGATTGCGATATACAATATAATACATAGTACAACAGAATATAATTATAACGAGAAGTATAAAAAATCATACATTAGAAAATGGGACATAAATTAATGATCTACGCAGTTTTAATTTGTTTAGTATGTTAAATTTGCTTCTTGTTCATTAAATTTGTGTAAAAAATATCTTTATTAGTTCATCTGTGAACTGTAAATAATAATTATATTAATTATTGTTATTCAACTTTTTCAGATGAAGTTATATATGTCATAACGATATTTAAAAATATTTATAGATTAAAATAAAGTTCAATATAAACAAATATAACTTTATGTTAATTTCTACCCGTGTAGAAATTTCCAAACCTGGCCCAGACCGGTGATGAAACGCCCTGCCTGACCTGGCTCAGATCTGCCCGAGTCTGGGCCTGGTCGGGCCGTGTGTTTCATCCCCGGTCTGAAAACCCCCGAGCTGGACCCGATCGCGGCCAGATTCCCCAATCTGGGCCCGATCGGGGCCACAGAAAAATTTCTACTCGGGTAGCGATGTATTTGGGACGATATAAGGAGAAATTTTGAGCATTTCTACTTCAAATCGTCCTAAATGCATAACTATATCCGTTTATAATTAAAAATACTAATCGCGGGGACCTAATTAGGGCCACAGCACGGCCCTTTCTTTGATAGGGCTGTGGAAAGGCGATTCCCACTAGGCCCCTAATAGAACTAGTAGTCGGGGCCTAACTGGCAAAAGCGTTATGACCTTGCTGGGGCCCCGACTAGTTTTTTCCATCAGGGCCCGACTAAAAAAGGGAAAACTAGTGAGACCCCCACTAGACCCCTATCGAAATTTCTACACGGGCAGGGGTCTAGTAGGGATCGCTCTTCCACAACCCTACCAAAGAAAGGGCCCTGTTGTGGCCCTAGCTAAATTCCTTCTAAACGTATAAATAATTATAAACATAATATTCTAATTAACATTATTATTAACATAATATTTTCTACCCATGTAGAAATTTTACTGTAACCCCGGCTGGGTCCGTATCGAGGGATTTCAGACCGGGGACGATAACACGGCCCGGCCGGGCGCAGACCTGAAAACCCGACTTCCGGTTGGGGTTAAATCGAGCTTGTTTCATCGAGGTTGTTTTTCATCCCCGGTCTGGACCAGGTTTGGAAATTTCTTCTCGTCATGTATATGAAACATATGTTGATTGAATCAGTGGTATATTTATAGCTGAGAATTAGTGAAATATTTCCCTCTGATTCAGATTTAGGGAGTGCATCATGCTTTTGTGCTCTAATCATTTAAAAATCAAGTCTATAACTGCCCGTGTAGAAATTTCGATAGGGGTCTAGTGGGGGCCTCACTAGTTTTCTCTTTTTTTAGTTGGGCCCTGATGGGGAAAAATAGTCGGGGCCCCAGCAAGATCGTAACGATTTTGTCAGTTAGGCCCCGACTAGATATTCTAGTAGGGGCCTTGTGGGAATCGCCTTTACACAGCCCTATAAAAGAAAGGGCCCTGCTGTGGCCCTAATCAGGACCCCGCGATATATATTTTTAATTATAAACGTATATAGTTATGCATTTGGGACGATTTGAAGTAGAAATGCTCAAAATTTCTCCTTATATCGTCCCATGAAATACACCGCTAGAAATAAACATAAAATTATATTTGTTTATATTGAACTTTATATTAATCTACAAATATTTAAAAATATCATTATGACATATATAACTTCATCTGAAAAAGTTGAATAACAATAATTAATATAATTATTATTCATTAGTTCATAGGTGAACTAATAAAGATATTTTTTACACAAATTTATTGAGCAAGAAGCAACTTTAACATACTAAACAAATTAAAAGTGCGTAGATCATTAATTTATGTGTAAGAAATTTTCCACTAGCGCCAGACAGGGCCCTGATTAGTTTTTTCTAGACTAGAACTTCTAGTCCGGGCCACGCTAGAACCCTACTTTAAATGGGGAAAGATAAGGAAATTTCTACACGGGTGATGCATTCCCCGATGTTGAGTATAAGAGATGTTTGAGAAGGACGCTGTATGGGATAATGAGCCAATTTTGTAAATCGAAAATGTCATTGAAACTAACAAGCAGTAGTCCATTAGGGGTGGTTCGATCAGTGACCAGTCCTGAACTATGTACACATGTAATATAGAGGTATCTCTATGTACACGTAGAGGTATAGGCGTTGGAGTAAACGTGGCCCGCACGAATGCAGCGTGGGATGTTACACATCGGGTAACCAAGATCTGTTTGCTTGCGGATGGCCAAACTAGCTGGCAGCTAATTCAGAAACGCCATTACCACCTATACGCCAATCTATAGGTAGACCGCCACCACTGCGTTTGTGTGTGTGCGATTTTACGTCTGCAACCTGTACGCAAAATCTACATACACACATGTATGATTGCATATAGTTACATATATGTATATGTATGTATGTAGATGTATATTACATATATGTCTCGATATGTGTTTATGCGCGGTTAGCATTATGCGCGTGTAGTCGCGGTGCGATGAGTTTACAGTTTACTGAGAGAGAAAGAGATTTTGCTGCAATTGATCTGCCAGAATTAAATTCAGTTTTATTCAATAGGGAAACATTAATTTGATCTTGTTTTGCAATTTTGTCAAAATTAGTCTATTCACTTTATAAAGTGGTGCATTTTGAAATAAAATAATTTGCATTTTGATAAAATATCCTTTGCACTGTGTATGCAAAATTGTCTTTAATCAGTAATAACTCTACCATTGAACACTCAAGAAACATTCTCGTCAGAATAATGGGAATTCTGCTTATTCTAGCCAGAAAATAATTTTAAATATATCCTTACTGTTAATTTTAGTTAACCCTATTGAAAAAAATGACGTCACAAAAAGACGTCTTTAAATGACGTCTTAAAATGACGTCATTTAAAGACGTCATTGGCTATGTCATAAATTGGAACATAAAATGACGACTTTTAAAAACTTTTTGTATCATCGGCAAAATGAAATTACGTCATTTTTTCCAGCAAAATAACGTCATTTTAAATGTTCACAAAGGTTCACTTATTCTCATGACGTTATTTTCTTCCAAATGGCGTTTTTATTGTCATTTTTGCTAAAAATTTACAAATGTCGTTACCTTCTTTTTTAAGAAATGACGTTATTTGCATTCCAGCCTTTGGGTAAATTACAAATGACGTTATTTGTTACAAAAATGACGTTATTTATTGGAGAACTTACGTCATTTTTGTTTCTCAATGACGTCATTTTTTTTTAAAGTGACGTTATTTATTTTCATTATTGGCAAGAAATTTACAAATGACGTTAATTTTTTACAAAAAATGACGTTATTTGTATTTTAAACCTTTGTGAATATTTCAAATGACGTTATTTTGTTGGAAAAAAATGACATAACTTCATTTTGCCGATGATAAAAACAGTTTAAAAAAGACGTCATTTTATGTTCCAATTTATGACAGCCAATGACGTCATTTTTTCCAATAGGGAAAAGTATTCGAAGTTTCTAGTTGACCATCTTCTGGTTATTTTAATCAGTTTTTTTGATAAATGTAACAACAAATTTTCTGGTTTAACATTCAGGTCAATATAACCAGATAGTCTGGTTAATATAACCGTTCTGGTAGGTTTAACCAGATTTTTTTGGTAATTATCGATTTTCGACTATCGATTTTCTACTATTGATTTTCGACTATCGAATTTCGATACTTTTCTGCTGAAATTATATTGACCATTCCAAAGAAAAAAATTTTACATTCTCATTTTGTATTTTATTGAAAAATTGACTTTTTTCTATATTATATTCTTTTTATTTTATTTCCAGTTAATTTTTTTCTTCAAAAATCACAAAAAGACAATTACAAATTGGTTGAAGGAAAAAAAAATTGACCGGGAAAAGAAAACACCGGAAAAAACCCGGAAATTTCCAATTCCCTGATTACTAGACATCCTGATTATAATAGAACTAGCAAAAATAACGCGCGCGCTAGGCGCGCGATTAGTTTCTTAATCAATCAACGCTTTTAATTAAATAAAGCAAACATTATTTATTTTTAAAAAATCAGTTTTATTACATACATTATATCATATATCATAAAGAATGCAAAAAAAATTAAACAAATACTTTATTTTTAAAGATAAACACACCCACTTCCCGAAAATGTATTAGATCGAATCAGTTTTATTCCGAGAGTATCCGTGGTAAAAAGATAAATCATATCCTAATGAATCCGAGTCAATCCGAAGTTTGTATAAAGATTCCTATCCGAAAGAATTCAAGCCAATCCGAAGTCTGCATAAAGATTTTTATCCAAATGAATCCGTGCAAATCCGAACTCTGTATAAGGATTCCTATTCGAATAAATCCGGGCCAATCCGAAGTATGTTTAAAGATGGCTATCCAAATGAATCCGAAGTCAGCCTATAAATTCCTCTAGAATCAATCCGAAACAATCCAATATCAACCTAAAAATTCCGATTCGTATGAATCCGAGCTAATCCGTATCAGCTATCAGTAGCACCACAAAAAACTGATCAAAAGAAATAAAAAATTCTTGTAAAATTTTACACTTATGATTGTATGTTAAAATTGATGATTTTATTAATCAGTGGTAGAAATTTCGATTTAAATAAACAGATAAGTTTATTCGAATAGGTCTCTCAGACAAATTTAGATTATTATTGGCACCGAATTCATTCGAATTGAAGTCTCGGATTCATTCGGTATATGAAACTCTTCGAAGCCTCGAATTCATTCGCATTAAAAATTTGGATTAATTTGGTTTAAAAAGTTTCTTCAGGTGAGTCTCAGATTTATTTGGGTTGAAACTTCGGATTCATTCGGTTTAAAAATTTTCTTCGGATCACCCTCGGATTCATTCGGATTGAAACCTCAGATTCAATCGGTTAGAAACTCCTTTCAGATGAACCTCAAATTCGTTCGAATTGAATATTCGGATTCATTGAGTAAGTTTTACGAATGAGTCGCGCATTCATATGGATTTAAAGTTCGGAATTATTCGAATAGAACATGTGAATCGGAATGGCTCGAAATGATTCAGATTCGCTCGGATACAGACTTCGCATTGGCTCGGAATAGTTCGGATTTGCTCGGATTGGAGTTTTATCTGAACTTTCGCAAGACTCGCAAGGGTTGCTAAAAGATTCATGGGCTTGGAACGACCGCGACCAAAAATAAAAAAAATAAGTTTAAAATATTTTTACTTTTCCGATTATTATATATTTGTATTATATTAAATTTTCGAATCAATCTTTATCCAGAAATACGTACACCTTTTAATATTTCTAAAGTATTTTTTATTTTCCGACAAAATTTAAAAGAGAAGATCAATTTTTAAATAAATTTTTATCTAAAAATACGTACACATAATATGTTATTATAATTAATAATAGAAATATGAACATACCTTCAAATTCGGAAAATAGAAATTTCAAAACAAAGAAATACGAAAAAGCGAGCGGAAACATAGGAGCTAAGTTCAATATGCTGACAAAGTGAATGAATACGAAGATTATTATTATAGATTTTATTTTTTGCAGCAAACAAAATGCATATAATAAAATCCGCACGAAACCCAGATTATTCCTACCGCGGTCGAATTAACGTGAATACAGTGAATTGTCAACAAATATTAGTAATCCCTCGCAATCGGGGACCCATATGTCGAGGCGATACCATCTTTGACAATATTTCACATATGATACTTTCCATGGAGAATCAGCTAAAGGGGTGGAAACTGATCCTAAATTGCTACACTAAATTAAATTATCTCCAGATGTGGAAAGCTGTGCTAACAAAATTAAGATGAAAATCATTCGTCATGAAGTGTTATATGAAATACCTTAATTTGCATATATAACCGAAATAATATTGTTTCAGTTGCATCAGAGGCAGATTATTTATGAATGTTTGCGAATCTGATTTTTCGTCGAGTGGTTATTTTTTTCTCCTCTTCGGACATGGAGAATTTTGTTTTACCAGAATATCCATAAGCCTGTGGGGTTTCTATGGCAACGCTATGATGATGGAGGAGGTAACTGGTAGTCAGGGAGGGTAAAGGGGATGAATGGACGGATGAATGACGCACAATTAACTAATTAAATCATCTACCAACCCTCCGCGAGCTCTGTCTCTCGAGTATCATCCCCTTTTGTTGGCAGACTTCCGGCCATCTCTTCTTCATCGTTATATCCCGAGGATACAAAACGATCTGCGAGAAATGCCTTCAAACTTTTCAGTTATTATTTTAAAAGTACTACTTTAGTTGAGGACCCGGGTCAAGTAGTCGGTTATCAAATTTTTCTACACTCCGGGCAAAAATAGCTAGTTTAGAATCGGTTAGTGATTCGATGGAGGTGAAGGTTCAGACATCTAGTCTGACGATTTTTTTTAATTTTATTTTTTTTTATATTTACTGGACTATAAAAATCAAAATGAAGTTTCCAAAACCATTGTAATTTATTTTTATTTTTATTTACTAGCAGTAAGTGTCATTGCTCAGGATTTTAAGAGATTCCAAAGAATTTTCAAAGTTAATTAAAGTTTTAATTTTTAAGGGATTTCGTATAGAGACTTTAAAGGATTTCCGAAAAATTCATGGGATTTTAAAAAGAGTTGTAAAGAGTTTTAGGAATTTTAAGGGAAAAAAAGACTTTGAAGAATTAAAAATATTGATAAACATTTTTAAGAGATTTTATTTGATTTTAGAGATTTTTATGGATTTTTAAAACTGTTCAAAATAGTTATCAAAAGGATTTTTTTTAGATATTTTTATCGATTTCAATAGATTTCAAGAGACTTTTAAGAATCTCACTTTTATGAGATTCTAAATGATTCAAGGGAACAGATTTAAAGCTATTTAACCCCTGCTTGCCACACTGGGGTGGATTACACTCCAGGCTTTTTTTTTCTTTTAATTTAAAGTACCGGAAATCGCTTTAAATCAATATTTGTCAATAATTTGAGACAAACCATTTGTCAAAGAAAAATATCCAATAGTTAATTTTTTATTACAAGTTTGACAAGCGTTTTACTCCGCGAAGGCGTAGCAAGTAAGGGTTAAAGTGATTTTAAGGAAGTTAAAGGAATTTGAGGAGATTTCAAGCTCTTTCAAGTAATTTTAATGAATTCCAAGGGATCTCGATATATTTTAGACGATTTCAAGATATTTTAAATAATTTAAAGGATTTAGTAGGAATTCTAAAGGATTTACAATTTTTTAAGGATTTAAGAAGAATTAAAAAATTTTAAGGGATTTACCCAAGTTTTCTATTTATTAAAAATGTTTTTAAAAAGGTTACAAATATAGTATTTATTAACAGAAATTAAATTAATTTATTTAAAAGAAAAATTAATTTAAAAAGTTCGATAATAGTTTCAAAATATCTTTTAAAAATCTCTTAAAATTTCAGGAAATCTTTTTAAAATCCTAAAAGAATCTTCAAATCTCTTAAAATCCTTTTATAATTTTTGAAATTTTAAAAAACATCTCAAAAAATCTTTTAATAACTATTTTAAACTTTTTTAAAAATCCCATTCAATTCCTGAAATTAATCAAAATCTCTTAGCATCTCTTGACAATCTTTAAAATCCTTTAGTCTTTTTATCCCTTGAAATTCTTTAAAATCATTAAAAATCTCGTAAAATCCTTTTATAATTTTTGAAATCTTATGAAATCTCTTAAAATCCCGAGTAACGCCTGATAAATTTCTGCCAGTAAATAAATACGAATTTTATATTTTGGAAACTTTGGAAAATTTTTATTGTTAATATTTTTATTCCAATAAATCTTAAAAAAAAATTGTCAGATTAGACGTCTAAAACTTCAACCAAATGTTGATTCGGTCCGTCAATAATTGACGGACATTTTAAATAAATTGAATTATTATTCAATTTATTTAAAATGTTTACTTTCAAAATTCAACTCTTTTCAATTTTCACATTTAGCGAAAATTGAAAAGGTTATTGACCTTATTGAAATCGTAAAATATTATTTTAAAAAGTCTTCAAGTCACTTGCAAAGAATTTTATTTATCAAGGGTACTTTATATCACAGTTTTATACTTTGTAATAAATTTTATAACTCGTTTACTCATAAATTTGAAGGTCCCTCTTTGTGGCGCTCTTAATTCAAAAGGGCAAATAATTTCGTTGTTAATTTGGTTTACATTCCCACTTTGAAGCACGCTCTTAGTCTGAAAAAATAGCTTCGCAGTTCCAACCTCCATTAAAGGGGAATCCGTAACTCGATTTCCATTTACATTTCCATTTTCTTGGGTTGGAGTTGGAAAATGTCGCTTTCAGTAGAACGTATTCCATTAGCTTCGACCGTAGAATCACAACAGATTAGCTTTGCTTTTAAAACATTTATTGGAGGTTTATCTCGGTCGTATAATTTTATCACAAATTGATGGAAATTTAGTGTCTCAAATTAGACATTTTGTATCAAAACATCTTTATTTCGTTGAACATGATTTTATTTAACAATTAAAAATTTTTCAACTGTTTACAATTATTTTTCTGGGGACTCCTTAGAAAAAATATCAGGTTCTCCACGTGTGGAAACATCGACTGGGGCCAGGCTAGGTTCCAGATAGTTTGCCCAAGTACAAACTGGGACCCATTTTGGGTTGTAACGCTCATACCAACTAAAACCCATATTAGGGGAAACTAGTTGGGCCCAAGTTGGACAATATTTTTTCCACCCAGTTATTATTTGCGCTGAATGTGGGTGGACCAATTAACAATAAAATATTATTATACAAACAAGATTTATTGCTTTTTTTAATTTTTACATATGAACGGATCGATATATTTAACAAATGAACAAATTATGGATTAATTATAATTAAAAATATTTAAAACATGAATCAATCGATATCAAATCTTAAATTTAATTATTCTTAGTCGCTTCTAAGCTAGATAAAAACTTAAGTACATATAAACTAAACAGTGACTGGCTCTAGAAACTTTAGTTTTAATAATTCAGGAATATGAATTATTGAAAAAAGTGCAGTATTAATCACACTTTACATTTATTTAATTATATAATGAAAACAATCGAATCTCTTTAATTTTTTTCATTGGGCTTCCTAGTTGGGCGCACATTGGAGCCCAATTATAGTATGGGCTAATCTGGGCACATTTGCACACGGGTCCTAACTTAAAAATGTCTATAATTCCCCTAAATTTAAATTCCAATCACGCTTCCATAAATAATAATAATAATAATAATAATAATAATAATAATAATAATAATAATAA
>CAJFCP010000080.1:365332-389579 GCA_904066005.1 Synergus itoensis
CGGCGCCCATGGCACGAGCCCTACCTGCCATACCCTAGATACGCCACTGGAAAAGAGTCACTGAAAATCAGTGGAATTTGACTGGGAATTAGTGAAATTTCACTGATTCAAGTTTAGAGAGTACGCGTTCTAAAGATATTGCAGGATCGTTAGAAGCGTGACATACATACATACACACACGCGCGCGCACACACACACACATACACACACATACATACATACATCCGGACAATTTTTCAGGACATCATATTAGATATATTCCACTTAAAATAAGTTGAAAAAAACCTTTTTTTAGAAACTGGATTTTTGTCACCACTACAAAGCTTCCTCTATGAGAAAGCAAAAATAAATAAATAAAGCTAACACTCACCGGCGAGATCAGCAGGCAGCCTCGGATACAGCATACCGGTTCTCGCTAACCACTCGAGCTGAAGAGGATGAAGGTGATGCTGAGGATGAGGACCGCCGGCCTGAGGATGGCCCACAGGCTGTCCCTCTTTGTGTATCGAGTGAAACGCGCTACCACCGGCCGGATGATAATACAAACCCCCAGGATGAATAAGAGGACTCGCAGGATGTATCAACAATCCCGGATTTTGTCTCACCACTCCCGCACCCACACCATAAGGATTTCCAGCTAAATTCTGATGGCTCAAAATCCCATTCCCTGTCGGGTCTTCCGAGCCCGGCGAAATAGGAGGACTAGAAGCTGGACTTCGACTAGCATTACTCCCTGGACTGGCACTTCCAGTTCTGGAAGGATCAACCTCTGCATCTACATCCACAGAAGTATCATCATCATCCACTCTATTGTTCCTGTACCTCCCACTATTATCCCCAGCATCCGGAATGGACCCAAAATGACTTCTAGAAGCCGAATCATTCCTTATCATCGTTAATTGACGATGATCGGAATCACGCCTCCTAATCCTCATATCATCATTCTCCGATCTGACCATATGTTGCTGAAATGGATGCAAAGGATTTCCTAAAGTCCTTCTCTCAGTCTCTGGGTCCTGGAGATTGGTGTCTTTCTCACCATCAAGAGATCCAATTCCCACTCTGTGGTTCCTGGACTTCTGGTGATCATTCTTGGAAGTAACTCTTCCAAGAAGGGCATCAATGCAGAAGGATGTCTTCCCAGTGTTATGTTGTTGGGTTGGAGGGGAGCTGCCTGGCGAAGGATCTCGAAATCTAGTTGCAGAAATATCTTCCATGAACTTCATCGTTTCTTCCTGGAAGATATTTCGAGTTTCAGCAAACATTTTTGTCAGAGGTAACCCTGTCTCCTGATTTTCAGGGTACCTAACGATCTTTGGTTTGTCTTCCAGACCTGGGGATCTTGCAAAGTGGATTTCCTCAGGGGATTTCGGCTCCTCGGATTTGGGGGACGATCCGGTGTCTTGGAGTCTGTGCTGGATGCTGTAAAGGTGTCTTGTGTGCTGTTGCAATTCCTCCGTGACCATCTGAGCGTTGTAGTGCATGGCAGCCATTGAGATGATTTTAGCACATCCTTTAGTTTGAATTCAAATATCACTCACTGATTTGTTTTCACTAAGAGTATCAGCACAGGATGGATGAGGGCCTTTAATGTAATTAAATGTAATTTAATGTAATGTAATGGAGTTAAAAATTTATAGGTGCTAAGAATCTTTTCAATTTGACATAATGTTCAAGGGAAGAAATTTAATGGTAATTAGGGATTGGTAAAGGATGTGGTTCACCTTGCACAATCACTGTCTCTAATATCAATAAAAAAAAACTATCTAGAATTCGAATCCAACTTTTCAATGATCAATTACGTGTGAATTGTCATGAATCGGGAAGGACAAGTTATTAGATCGACGTCGCGACACAAAATGAAATCATCGGCACCGCGTGTTTGCCCGAGCGTTCCAAAAATCCTTCAACATCGTAGCTCGCGATTTAATCGTGGCTCGCGCTCCGCCTACGACTCAAACACCCCCACGATGCCCCCAATGATCAAACCACGCCCCCGTGAATTCTCTCGAGTGACCGAAATCCCGTGCTCTGGAGAAAGAGGGAATCAGGAGTGAAATGTTGATCTGAGTGAGAGCAGGAGAAGAAGAGTCTGAATCGAGGATGATATCCCTCCAGTACTGGGACCCCTGCTTCCCTATCGACGCGCGCCGCCCCAGGAATCTGACCAATGGGGGTGAAGGGATAGCTGTTCCGAGCGGGATAAGCAAGGTATCAAATGCACTTCGTTCTATTCTCTCCTGCTGTGAAATGTTGGAGTTAGGCAGCTAGAGAGTCGCAATAGCGAGATCAGACCATCAGGAGAGAGAATGATGGATTATAAGAGAGGGTGAGAGAGAAAGGGGAGAGAACACAATTTCGTGTCAGAGTCAGAGACTTCCGGATGTGAGACCGGATTACAATCGTTATTGTGGCATTAATTTAAATAAGGGAAAATTTCTGGGTGAAATCGAGATGAGTCGTAGGCAATTCTGTTAAGTGTTTTCGAATTATGATAGTCTTTATCTACATGATAATATTATACATTCATAATCAAAGAGTTATTGTTTTCGATATTAAGTTTTGGATTAGGTTATCTGAATTGATTTATAAAGTCTGGCTCGGTGCGCCTGAACCAACTTTAATTGAAAGGTCGTTGCATATAAGATTTTCCTATTGATTATGGTTGTCTGACATCCCACGAATATTTTAAGACCAAAAACTAAAAAATCGCGGGAGCGCATTTTGAGAAAAGTTGCTTTTTATTTTATTTTTAAGAAAACAGGAAAAATTTTGATCCTAAAACGTGATAACGTGCATTTAAATTTATTTCTAATATATGTATGTATATAGTTTATTTTGTTACTCAAGAAGTTTTATTGTAAAGGAACAATATCTAAAACAAAATTTTTTTGAATATTTTAAGACCAAATTCAAAACTGCAGACTTTTGATAAATTCGATTTTCGTAAGTAATGTGTATTTAACGAAATATTAATTCTAGAAGGAAAGCTAATAAGTGAATGTCAATTAATAAGAATATTATTTATTATATTATTAAATAATTAACAATCAAACATAAGATTGTAACATTTCAAATATACATATAATTCTGTAACTGGTTGTGACATTCATATAAACGAAAATTAAACAACTCTAATTTAATGACAGATTTTAATTAGAACAAAAATAACAATTGAACATGGCATAAAAACTAAATATTTTCTTTATCAACTGAAGATAATGAAGAGATGTCATTAGGGCAGTTTTTATTTAAATTGTAGCAGCTCAATGATTTATAAACACGAAATCATAAGAAAATCGTTAATAATGTTCCTTACAATTGATCAAAATTACCTTGAAAATAATTTCTTAAGAATAAGTATCTTTTATAGATCCCCTCGAATTCCAAAATATATAATTTATATTATTCTTAAAATTTAAATGCAAATTATCATATTTTATAAAAAAAAATTTCGTTTTGCATTACAAAAAACTAAAAAAAAAACTTTTTTCAAAATGCGCCCCTGCGATTTTTTCGGTTTTGGTCTTAAAATGTTCGTAGGATGTCAGACAACTATAACCAATAGGAAAATCTCATATGCAAATACCTTATAAAGTTGGTTCAGACGCACCGTGCTGGTTTTTATGTATTTTTTCGAAATATTTTTCGAAAAAAATCTTTATTATTATAAGAGTGGAATTATCATGTATGAGTAATTTATCACTTGTATAAAGTGTCTTGAGAGATATCAACTGGTTTTGCAGAATGGATTTTTAATTCGTAATAGGATTTCAGTTATCTTACGATTAGTCGCCTCTTCATGGATTCAAACGATTATGTTCCAATCTCTTTAATCCCTCTGACAGAGGCCATGCCTTATATATGTATTACATATATTTAAAGTAACTTAAAATTATCAGAGGATAATAATATAATAGGATAATGATATACAAGAACCATAATATAATTTTAGTTTCTAGTCTTTTCCTATCTTATCAGATATAGAAAAGACGAAGAAAGGTATTGGATTTAGAATGAAACGTTACACATTAAGTCAGAGTGGTGTAGTCTCGTAATAGTAAATAAAAGATAAGAGGTCAAAATCCTTTTCCATCTTTTTGGAAACGGCAGCACTCGAGAAATTTGTGTCGTAAATAATGATGGATCACCCGTAAAAGTTTTGTGACCCTTGCATAGGTGTATAAGTAAATAAAATCCAGAGGAGTGTTTTTTTAAGGATTGAAGCACGTCTGGCACACAAACTCATATCTTCTTGGTAGTGCTTCAAAATCTTATTTCAATACATTCAAAATCTTTATCTGTGAAATACCTTATAATTTCCTCAAGTTAGGTCACTGAAATAACGATTAATTCAATAATTCAATGATATTCTTTTATTTTCTTGTATATATGTACAAGTGTATGTGGCTTGTCTTAGAAAAAGAAAATATACCTTGAACGTTTTATTTGTAGACAATTTTGCCATGAAAGTGACACGTATATCGGCATCTTTAGAAAAAATCGATTTAAGACTTTACTGGCATTTTATTACGCGGAGATCTAATCTTCTTTATGTAGACTGATACGATACGTTAATAAGTCTTCTAATTATTAGATTAGATATATCTCACCATAATAGCAATCATTGCATAGGTGAGATATTTTTTATGAAATCCTCAGAAATTTCGTTTTCACAAGTTCGTATACAATGTTCTTTATCGTCGATTTAACTAGCATCAGTGTCGATAAACACCGCCTATGATAAGGATGTTTATTATACATTTTTTGAGAAACTATATATTAGTTGAGGGGCCGTCCTTAAATTACGTAAGGCTGTTTTCTGGAATTTTGACCCACGTACCCCCCTCTGTAAGGGTCCGTAAGTTTTGAACGCCCCCCCCCCCTCCCTTATCTTACGTAATTTTTTTCGAATAAATTTTTTCTTAATGTGTCGTGTGAGACAATATAAAAACGTCGACTCTTTTCAAACGAACATTTATTACTATAAGGGAGAGATTAAAAAATTACATGAAATATAACATTTTGTTATTTTTTTTAAATACCTCTTTGGCGAGAAATCACATATGAACGTTTCTATGTAACAGACATTAATGTATTATATTTCAGATATTATTTGACGAATCAGAAGTCTTTGCTGTGGTGGTAGACTAATAATCTGTTTTTTCCGTTATTTAAATTTGATTTTCAGTGATTTTCAAAAAGGAAAAAATCTTACGTAAGAAAGTTTTTTGATCACGTACCCCCCCACGTAAGGTCAGCATAGAAAAATGCTTAACCCCCCCTCCCACCTAAAAACCTTACGTAATTTAAGGACGGCCCCTGAGCATTTGAAGGGTGTCCGGAATTTTTATGAAAAAAATTTGAAATTTGAAGTTATTTATAATTATTAGTTACTTTCTATTTATTTTTAAATTTAATCTTTGTTTAAACATGTATTGGACAATTTTCTTTCTACTTAACTTGTTATGCAGTAAAAATACAAATTCTATAACACTTAATTGTTTATTTATACTACATCATCAATTGGGTCCATAAAAAAATTACGAAATGCATTTCATTTATGTAATTTCTTTCATAGAATCGAATGACTATTATTTTTTCCGTATATCGCTTGTTAAAAAACTTGTGTAACAAAAATTGTTTAAACAATTTAAAAATAATTTTTTTTTCTTGAAAAGTCTTCTATTAGATTTGTTTTGTTATTAGAAAGCCTAAAAAACAATAAAAACAAAATCTCGGTAGACCCACAGTTTTGTCCACAGCCGATTTTTGACGCTATGTATTTCGAAAAGTATTTTTTTCAAATTTTTGTTTATTGAGATCTGTAGAGCTCCATGACATATTTCATATATATTTACTACTATTTTAATCGAAAAGTTTAAAAATAAATAAACGAAAAATGTTACAAGAGAAACAATAAGTAGCAGCAGAATAAAAAGTCCCTTTTCAGAATAATTTCCTCTAATTTGATGGTAATTTTATAAAGTTTCATCTCGAGACGTAAAGGTTTATGAAAATAGAGGAAAGCGTTCTTTTATGTCCGAGTTGGAAGCATTTCGAGTACTTTGTTGAAAACAATTACGCTAGTTTCGCCGCTTAAAGGACCGCCCCATTGTACCCCTTAGTCGCCATGGAAGTCCTCCTGCGTAATTAGAATCTCCCAGCCTCTATGGGACCACCGCACCAACTTCACCCCTCGTCAGCCATTACTTTTAATAGCCTTGTTAATGAAACTAGGTGTCGCCAAATTAACCTCCCATTCTAGGAGTGCTCAACCATCTCAATAAAAACTATCATTATTGATGCACCAGCCATTCCTATTTTATTACCTACCCCTAAAATATTTATTACGCAATTCTAATGTAAATGATCAGTGATCACCAATTACTTTTATTATGCCAATATTTGGGCATCCAAAAAGATAAACTGAAGCAAGGAAAATTTAGTTGATCCAAAATAGTTCAAAATAGGTTCAATACCATTAAATGAAAAACTTTTTAAAGTTTTCATGTTACAAATTTATTTGGAGGACTTGTGAAGCTTTTTGATGTCATGAATGATTGAAATTTTTGTAATTCAAATTTAATCCTTTTACAGGAAGAAGAGAATAAAATAACTTTTTTTTTTGTTTTGGAGAACAACAGAAAGTGTTTCTAAAGTTCTAAAATAGAAGGGATTGCAAAATACTTTGTCAAATTATTTTATGCAGAAATATGAAAGAAATACACAACGTATTCTATTGGGTTGAAGTTTCAGACGTCCAGTCTGATGATTTCTTTGTATTTTATTTTTTTAACATTTAATTAATTAGGAATATCAAAAAAAGTTCCCAAAATTATTTTATTTTATTTTTATTTACTAACAGAAATTTACCTGGCGAGACTTTAAAGGATTTTAGAAAAATTCATGGGATTTTAAAGAGTTCTAAAGAATTTTAAGGGATTTAAAAAATTTTATGGATTTTTAAAAGGGTTTTCAAAAGGATTTTTCAGTCATTTTTATGGTTGTCACTAAATTTCAAGTGTTTATAGGGAATTTTAATGAATTTCAAAAGAATAAAAAAGATTTTCAACAGATTTTAAGCCATTTAAAGTTATTTTTAGAAAATTCCAGAAATTTGAGCAGATTTTAAGGTCTTTTAGGTAATTTTAATGAATTCCAAGGGACTTCGAAATATTTTATTAGGAATTCTACAGGATTTACAATTTTTTAAGGATGTAAAAAGAAATAAAAAGATTTCAAGGGATTTACCCAAATTTTTTAGTTGTTTAAAATGTTTTTAAAAAGCTTATAGAAATAAGATTAAAAATTTAAAAGAAAATTTAATTCAAAAAGTTCGAAGACAGTTTGAAAATATCTTTTAAAAATCTCTTAAAATTTCAGGAAATCTTAAAATTCTAAAAATCTCTTGAAATCCCTTAAAATTTTTTAAAATGCCTTAAAATTCCATGAAATCTTTTAAAAATCATTAAAATGTCTTGTAATCTTTTGAAATCTCTGAAAGAACCTTTTGATAACTATTTTAAGTTCTTTAGTCTTTTTACCCCTTGAAATTCATTAAAATAACTACAAATCTTTTAAAATCCTTTCATAATTTTTGAAATTTGATGAGATCCCTTGAAATTTTATATGAAATCCCTTAAAATCCCGAGCAACGCCGGGTAAATTTCTCCTAATAAATAAATACCATAAATACAAATTTTAGATTTTGGAAACTTTGTAAAATTTTTGTTGTTGATATTTTTATTCAGTGAAAAGTCACTGAAATTTTCAGTAGTTTAGTGACGATTACTGAAAATTTCAGTGAATTTTCACTGAATGAAATCTTGAAAAAAGAGTCACTAAAAATCAGTCAAATTTCACTGATTCAATTTTATAGAGTTCACTTAAATTAAAATATTAGGGATGGAAATTTTACTATTCGATATAAAATTTTTCAAAATAATTTATCACACATTTCCCACTTATTGTGACTTATGATAGTTAAATCAAATTGTTTACCAATTATCATTGTTTAAGAGACTAAAATGTATATTTATACCTAGTTCCATGCAGTTCAATCCATATAGGTCTTTAAATATTTTTAATCGTAAATATCAATGAAAATTTATTGCCTTATTATTTATTTGATGTAAATACTAATTGTGAATTAAAGTTCGTAGAGAAAAAGGTAAACTAGTTTAAAAGACAGTGATTTAAGAGCCAGTGATAAGATTGTAGTAAGAAAAGTATGGAAAGATTTGGAATTGGTGGAAGTTCGAAAGATAAGTTTGAAAACCACTGGACGAAGCTGATTACCGCGGTAACCACCCCCCGAGCGCCAATTAATCTTAACTTTTACGGGGCAAACGCTTTTCATTAAGCCCTCTCTCCCCTGTCCCCTGAATCACTCCCAGTTTGCTTCTCGAGTGTTCCCACCCTCGACTTAGTTTTCTCCTCTCATCCCCACCGAGTTAGGAGATTTCTCCTCTTGCTACCCCTTCTAGCCTAATTCAAACTGCCCCAACCCCCAATCCACCTACCCTAGTGGAGGAGAGGCAAGGAAAATGGCTCCCCAGACAAGCGTTTAATCTGGCTCTAATTAGCAACTTAGCCTTCCCTCCTCCTCTTCATCTCCTTTCCTTCAGCCAATTCACCCTATACTCTTCAGAGCTCAACACATTCACTATAATACTATATTGCCTTCTCTGTTTCTGCTCCTCACGTTCCCTTATTCCTACAAAACACATCCTCTCTTGTCTTCCTTCTACAAGCATGCAATTTCTTCTCTCTCATTTGTCCACGTTTCTTGAGCTTTGCCGCCTCTTTTCTGTTCTTTTCTCATTGTCTTTGAGAGGGTATTTGTATTAACCTTTGGCCTTTCACTGGTAAGAGTTGTTGAAGGGGGTAAGACTGATGAAGGTGAGAGGATATGATTTAGAATAGATATGGGAAAAGAAAATTATTATGTGGGAGTTGTAATAGTCGTAAATTGCAAAGCGAATATTTCCTCTCGACCTGAATGAGTTAAATCTTATTAATTGATAGCAATTTCTTATTAATAATTCAAATAGTGTGAAGTCGTTTACTATGAATTCGTAAATAGTTATTAATTCAATTAGTAAGGGGTTGTGCAATGTGCAGAAATTACGTTGAGGATTTTGCCGGATATTTATCCCTCCCCCCATGCTCTGACAAGCATAGACTAATAATGTATCCCCCCCCATTGAAAGTAACGTGAACTATTTTTTTTTTAATTTATTTTTAAAATGAAATTAGTCTTCAATAAATTGGATTCCATTTGCAATCCAATCGCCTACGTTTGCAATAATAGGCATCGCCATTTCTTCTTTTTGGTCTTCCGGAATGTCTGATGTCTCTAAATCAATTAATTCTTCAGTTTTTAATTGAAGAATTTTTATAAAAGATATTAATTTCATTTATCAAAACAATTAAATTCTTTTAAAAAAAGAAAGACGGTGGAATTTAAGATATTTACATTAAAATTTTTTTAAACATGAATTGTAATATTTATTATCGAAATTAATATCTTTTATCTTTAAATTCATCATAATAAATTGAATTTTAAAGGTTTTTTCTTACTATTTTTAAGTTATTTTCTATAATGCATTTGAATCTCCCGCCATATTTCACTAATGAATTTAACATGTTACTGTATTTAAACCCCCCCCCCTCCCCTAGCGTTACTATCCGTAGGTTTGGACTGAACCCCTCCCTCCCCAAAAGGCTCAACATAATTTATGCACAACCCCTAACAAGGGCGAACTAGATGAATTGGTAATTCGCTACTATTATAAATGAAATAACTAGTAATACTACTTCAAGAAAAGTGCCATTTTTTTTAAACACGTTTTATTGGCTTAATAATTCTCTAAAATTCTATTAGATTGAAGTTTCAGACGTCTAGTCTGACGAAGTTTTTTTATCTTTTTATTTTTTATATATTTATTAGATTAAGAATATCAAAGATTTCCAAAAAACGTTTTTTATTTTTATTTATTTACTATCAGAAATTTACCCGGAGTTGCCTGGGATTTTAAGAGATTTTAAATAATAAAGGGATTTCATCAGATTTTAAGTGACTTTGAGGAATTTCAAGGGGTTTTGGGAGATTTCAATTGATGACAAGTGGATATAAGGAATTTCAATTGATTTCAAAATAATTCAAGAGATTTCAGTGATTTTTAAGAGATTTCGAGACATTTTAAGTGATTTTAATTAATTTTAAGGAATTGATTATAATTTAGACCAAATCAAATGATATCCCTTAAAATATTTTAAAATTACTTGATATTCTTTAAAATCTTGAACATTTTCTGTAGAAGTCTTAAAATCGTTTGAAATATTTCAAAATTGCACTAAAATCTCTTTAAAAAGTCTTTAAAATCATTTAAATTCTTTTGAAATCATTTAAAATCACTTTAAAATTCCTTTAAATTTTATAAGAAATCTCTTAAAATCCCGGACAACGCTGGGTAAATTTCTGCCAGTAAATAAATAAAAATTTTGGATTTTAGAAACTTTGGAAACATTTTTAAAAATATTTATATTCAATGAATGTAAAAATAAAAAATCGTCAGACTAGATGTCTGAAACTTCAACAGAATTAAAATTCTACCGCACATCGTGATGAAAGGATATATTAAAATTCGAACCGGAAGTTGGTTTTTAAAACTCATGATTTTCCATAATTGTATAGTTTAAAGTGGAAAATGATGTTACTAGATTCTATCCTATATTATCTTTTTGTTTTCAATTACAATCATTCTTTTGTACTAAATAGTTATAAAATATAAATAAACTATATAAATAAAAATAAAAATAAAATAAAAAAAATAAAATAAAAATAACAAAATAAAATAAAAATAAAATAAAATAAATAAATATAAAAATAACACTGTAGTATTGAAAAATCCATTTTTTTTTTCTTTTAAAGAAACGATTTTTCAAAATTACTTTTTCACTTTTTAGTCTTCTATTTATCTCGGAATATGTTTATAAAGTTTCAGGCATACGTTTTATGTTAACTGGGGTCTAAAGAAAGAAAAAAATTAACTTTTACAAAATTTTGTTTATTGAGATCTGCAAAGCTCCGAGATCAAATCTCGATTTTTGAAAAGGTTTTTTCCCTTCTTCTGAAAAATGTGTTTGTTTGAAGTTCTACTGATGAGAACTTCACAGGAAAAAAAAATTTTGGATTGGATAAAAATTGAACGAAAAATAGGGGTAGGAGAATTTTTCGATTTTGTGTTGGTTTACCTTATTTCGAACTTATTAAACTCCTTTCGTATGGAATACACAACATTTTTTCCTATTTGTTTTTCATAGACTTTTTCCGGATCTCATTAAAAATTTGACCCCTTTTTTTGAAAATCAAAAATATTTTTTACTTTTTTTTTAAAAAAAAAAACGACCCTTTTTTGTCTCAAAATAAAGCTCAAGGTTTTAACTTTCGATGCCCTGAAATTCAAGATGTCTTCATTTTGATTTTGGGGCCAAAAAGTGTCTGTGGATAAATTGATATTCAGAAGCCATTTCTGAATCGATTTGAACGTTTTTTTTTTTTTTAATCAAAGCTAATAAAATTCCTTTCGATCAGACAAAGTCAAATTTCAGGGTAGGTACACTTAAGGAATAATGCCCCAAATACTTACTAAGGAAATTAGACTTTCGCTGGTTATTAATTATATAATTAATTAAATTTTATTAAATAGTTTTAAAATTTTACAATTACGACTGTAATTAAATTATGAAATATCTGTATAAACATGAAGAACTTAAAAGATAAAGAAGGTTTCTAAAACCTTATTAAACTCTGACATTTTCAGATTATATAACTCTTCAGTTTAGTATTTTTCATTTGTTTAAATATTTCGTCAAAATTCTGAAGACACTATTTTTTTATTGATGATTTATTTTTAGTAAAAATTACTATATATATTAGATTTATATTTTTACAAATTAAATTTACTATAAATAATCAATTTATTTTAAGAAACATTATTATATTTTAATAATTTATATTCTTTATTAATTATTTTGTTATAAAAATGTCAATTAATAATAATCGACAAAGGGTAATCTAATGAATCGCCTTGCATTTACCAACCGGAGGTAACGTTCCAATATATCATTGGTAGGAAATCATACAAAAAAGAAATCGATATTCAAAAAAGTAACTTCAAATCTGTTTTTGATCTACTTTAATTCTTATAAGTATGAAATAAGTCTATATTACAGTTTTTAGTATTCTGAGTAATAAAAAAAATATTATTGATTAAGTTTTATTCTTTGGAACTCAACATACTTTCAATATTGGCGCCTAGGTGGCTTTTATCCATTTTACAATTTTTAAAATATAAAATAATAAATCGGGTTTAAATTCATAAATTAATCATCAATGATTTTTAATGAAAAATTATTTTTAAAAAATTACAAAAACAGAAAAAAGCTTACATTTAAGACATTCTTAATATACATCATACAAAAACAATTGTATTACTTAGAGTATAAAATATTTTATAAAATATTCATATCATTAAATAATAATTGGATTAATAGAAGAAATCACTGGTGGATAAATATTTTTCATTGGAAGTGAATTCGTCACTAAAATGGTATTTTTACTCGCTATACTCAGCACCTACGATAAGTACATTTTTAAGTACTTTTAAAACTGCTATTTGCACATTCTCACCATTGAATGAATTTGTTTGAAAACATCGATAATCAGTGCCAGATTTAGCGATAATCACCCTAGTGGAAAAATGAATTGACGGATCATAAATCTGAAAATTCTATTGTTGAGAAAATTGCTCTAAGCTAAAGAATACCGCGCAATCTTAAATATGTTATTAATAGTTTTGTATTTAATTTGTGTGTGCCAAGCAGCACAGGAAACCAACAACGAGTTGCTAAGTACATCGATTAAATTAAATTAAATTAAATAATTCAATTCTTAATTCAAGAATTTTATTTTATCAAATAATTAAAACAAAATCTTTTCAATGAGTATATTTTACCAGATTCGGATTCTGAATATGATAAAGTCGAAGTTTTCAATTTCGATGATGTGGAATACCTATTTTTTGAATACCAAGTTACTTTCGACGAGGCTCATATAATTTGTCTGAATTATAAAGCTCAACTTGCAGTTCTAAACACCAAAGAAAAAGCAGATTTTATAGCTCGTGCGATGACAAGCACCTTGGGTAAGTTGATAAGTTAAATAATTATTGATTAATAAAATTAGAATCCAATTAAAATGGATTAATTCTTAATAGTTTCTGAAAATTATTATTATTATTATTATTATTATTATTATTATATTATATTTATTATTATTTTATTTATTTAGGTACTTGTTTATTTTACCTAAATTGACGAATATTATTTGTATTGCAGAAATGGGGGAATTCTGGATTGGTGCTCAGTCAGATAATGCAGATTCATGGCATTGGATGGATAAGAAGGAAAAATTGAACCTTGATCACACTTTTTATGGAGACCTCAAAATATGGGACTCGCCAGGCTTCACTTCAAATAACGACAACTGCTTAACGGTTTATCGAAAAAGGCACAGCATTCCAACTTTTGTTCCTCTTCCATGTTCCAAAAAGAGGCCTTTTATATGCCAACGAGGTAAATCCTAAAAAACTATTAAAATAATAATAATAATACTATTAAAATTTCATTTTTTATTTTATATTTCACTGCGCTGAATTTTTTTTTACATCCTCATCAGAGAGAATGTATTATATTTGTGAAAAATTTGACCCCCCCATTTTTAAATATATATTTAGAAATTGATAGATTTGGAACGAGAGCTAGTGAAATAGACGTGATAAAAGTAAATGATGAAGAGTTTACTCTTTATTCAGCAAGGGCAAGTTGGGCAGAAGCTGTCGTTCAATGTAGACAAAAGGGATTACAAATTGCTGAAGTGAAATCTAAAAAAGTGGCCCAAGCTATAGCCATGTCTATGTTAAGAGCTAGACCTGGTAATTAATATTTAATTAGCTGTTAATTAGTTTTTTCTTGTAAAAGAACTGAAGGCATGTTCTAGATGCGATGGAAAATGTCTGGATTGGTGGATATTTAAAAGATAGTTTATGGGAATGGTTGGCATCAAGTGACGAGATAGCTGTTAATGAATTATGGCCAAATGATACTAAACTCTCAACTGGTTGTTTATTATTGGACAGACATGTCTGCGAAGATCCAGTTTATGTCAGTACCAATTGTGATCGTAAGAGGCATATTTTATGTCAGAAACGTGAGTCGAATCTTAAATAATAATCATTAAAATAATGTTCTAAGCTGAATTTAGACTTTGAGCTTATAAAAGTCTTTCTCTTTAGCTCCAATGAAATTAATTAGCAAAAATCCTTCTCCAACAAGTGTTGATGGTTGTCCTTATTGGATCGGATTTTATCCTTTAGAGTGGCTTGATGCGAAACGCTCTTGTCAGGCCATCAATGCTTCTTTGGTTATTTTGGATTCACCTAAAATCATTGATCATATGATGACATTGATGGTAGATTATAAACAGGGTTTGTAGAATATTTTTCATTCATTTTATTAACTTATTTGTGAGTTTAAAGAATATCAGGGTGTATAGTGTATACTCTGCGGGAATTTAAGGAAATCCGAGAATTGTCCAGGAATTAAACAAAAAAAATCCGCGAATTGTACTTGATTCTATTTTTGGTGTGGGAAGTGAATTTCCGATGTGGAAAAATTTTTCTAATAATCAATCTAAATATTTTTGACACTTGCAACTTTTGTTAAATTTGTTGAAATGTTTTGAATTATTTTCAAATCCTTTAAAAAGAAACTTTAAAATCCCATTAAATCCCTAGTAATTCCTTTACATCACTTGAATTTTTAAAAATTTTATAAAATTTCTTGAAAATTTGAAATCCCTTCAACTTTTTTAAAATTATTCAAAATCTTTCGAAATTCACTAAAATCGATGGAAATCTCTTAAAATCCTTTAAATTTTCGAAAAATTCTTTAAATTATTTATTATTTATTTATTTATTTTATTTATTCTTTAAACTCGCTTGACATTTTTTAAAATTATTAAAAATGCCTTGAAATCTCATGAGATCTGAAATCCTAAAACCTTTTTACAGTTTTTTTAAAATTCCTTGAAATTCCTTAAAATCTTAAAATCCTTCTAAGTCTTTTGAAATCCCGTCAAGTCTTTAGTAATTCTTTAACATCACTTGATCTCTCTTCGAAATCTTTTAAAATTTCTTAAAATCCTTTAAATCGCTTTGAATCGCTCAAATTCCATTGAAATTCCTTAAAATCACGTAAAATCTCTTGAAATCCTTTGAAGTTTTTAAAAATCATTTATAATCTCTTAAAATCCTTTAGGTTTCTTTAAAATCTCTTAAAATCCCTTAAAGTCCCTTAAAAATTTTTGGAAATCTTGTGAAAATTCTGAAACAGTTTTGAATTCTTTAAAAATCCCTTGAAATTCCTTAAAATCACTTGAAATCTCTTAAAATCCTTTCAAATTTTTAAAAATCATTTACAACCTCTAAACTCCTTTAGATTTTTTTAAATCCCTTAAAATCTGTTAAAAATTTTTGGAAATCTTGTGAAAATTTTAAAACAGTTTTGAATTCTTTGATAATCCCTTGAAATTCCTTAAAATCACTTGAAATTTCTTGAAAATCGTTAAATTATTATGTATTATTTTAAAATCTCTTGAAATGCTTTAAAGTCTCTTTGAAATTTCTTCAAATTCTTTAAAATCGTTTAAATCTTTTTAAATTCGTTTAAAACGCTTGCAATTCTTTAAAATCACTAAAATGTCTTGAAATTTTATGAAATCTTTGAAAAATCTTAAAGCTTTTCAGCAATCTTAAAAAAATTCCTTGAAATTACCTTAAAAATACCTTAAAGTATTTTCTATTCCTTTAAATCCGTAATTAAGAATGTCCTAAAAATTTGAAATCTTACGAAAATCATAAAACTCTTAAAACCTATTTCTCACCTATTTTTATTTAAAAAATTACCCTTCCACCTTTTTAAATAAAAATAGGTACTATGATAATATTTATTTTTTAAGCATTCTTTGCAACTCAACTGCACTACTTTTTTCTTCCTTAAAATCGAAATTCTTAAAAATTATTAAAAAATAAAAAAATATAGTTTTTAATAATTTTTAAGAATTTCGATTTTAAGGAAGAAAAAAGTAGTGCAGTTGAGTTGCAAAGAATTTAGAGCAAATTACGTATGTCGCAACCCACTATAAATTGTATAATGATTCTTTTGTATATTAATATAAGGTCCCTCTATAAATTTATAAGATCGCTGAATATTTATTCAATAATATTTTTCTTAATTAGAAATACGCCATATATGGACAGATGGATATAGGAAAAATAATGAGACAAGCCTAGAAAGAAAAATAAATCAAAATAGATGGTACTGGTCAAGTACAGGGGAAGAAATTCCAGTACTAGGAAGTTTTATCCCATGGTGCACTTCTCAAGATAATCTAAAAAATACAAATTGTTTAAATTTGGATCGAGAAAATCACAAGACGCCTGTAGTTTATGGACTCAGTTGTAGAAAAAATCAGACTTACGTTTGTCAGCCATGTAAGCTTAAAGCTGAAATTTACTAAATTAAAATTGAAACATAAATTTTTGTTACTCCAATCACGTTTATCTGTACTATATTTCCAGGGAAGGGGCATTGTGTTTCGCACCGAGTGCAAGAGGATTTTCTAAAGAATTCTGAGTTTCTGAATTTGTATTCGAGTCTTGCAGACATCAAATCGGTAAAAACGCCTGCAATTGCGTTAAGTCAGAACTCTTCCAGGGAAACCAAAGAGGACGTGTCTTACGTTTACGAGGATATGATTAACATGAAAAAATTGCATAGCACCGAATCTTATTATACAAGTTCAGTGGCCTATTCAATTCCACAACAAGTGACTTTTTTACTCGAGGAGACAACTCAATCCACAGCTTATGGGAACAAAAAATTTTACGCGAAAATGGGTTACAATGTTTCTGATGGTGATACAGCAAAATCTGATAATGATAATGAACAAGTAATTGAAAGAATTAATCCAGAGGTAAATGAAATTAATTCCCAAAATTTAATTACTGCATTCTTCAGTCCCTTAATTCAATTTACCCTACCATCTTTGCCGCAGTTTGGTATTAAAGTAGTCAGTGCTGAGGTAACGACTCCCAACTCAAAAGTTAAGAAAATTACCCTAACATCTACACCTAAAGGAACTGCAGCTAAAATCGTTACGAGACCAGCAAAAAATAATCACAAACAAGTTACGGAAAGTACTGTCAAAGATACAAAAATGAATACAATTAAGTTGAAACAAAAGAAAGGAGGTGCAAATGTGACGTTAAGGGCAAAAACTAAAAGCTTAGCTTCAGTGAAAAATATATCGAAAGCAAAAGTGAAGAGTCTTGTAACAAAAAAAGTAGATATTATTACTTCAGCAATAACAACAGTTGCAACTACAGCAGAAACTACATCAGAAACTACAGAAAAAATGGATTTATATGGATCCGATGTCGATTATTATGATACTTTAACATCAAAACCTGAAAACTTTGAAATAACAGAAAAAACTGAAGATTATGACGAACTTTTAAAATCGCTGGAAGCATCTGGAAAATTATCATCCCTTTTGAATGAAGACAAAGAAAATTCCAAATCGAGTCTTCCAAATCCTTTTGCTGAAATTTTTAAGAAGAGAATAATTGACAAAATGAAATCAGTATTAAAATCGGAATTACAAGCAGGATTGAAGAACAATTCTCCGGAAACTCCAATTATTAGTAATCAAAAGTACCAACTTAAAAGTGTCGATACTCAAAATTTGGACTTTAAGAATAAGGGAATTAATAAAAATTCAAGTCCATATACAACTGATTCAATTCCACCTTATTATGCATTCGAATCTCCTTTAAATGTTGAACTTCTCGATAATGGTACAGGAATTCCTCTAACTCCTTTTGTTACTGGATCTCATAGAAATTTTCAAGAAAAATATTCTGGAAACGCAGATAAAGAATTTGATACCCCTCAGACTGTTGAGGACAATGATAGTTTTGATTTTCAGTTATCACAATTCAATCCTCATGATAAGGACTCAATGCTCCAACTTGGAAGGTTCCTGAAGAATATGTTTGCTGGACAGAATTCTAATGCGCAAAAAATAGATTTTAATTTAATTGCTCGAAGGGATATTTCAGAAAATAATCAAGTAGTAATTGAGTCCAAGAATAAATCTTTGCCACAAGAAATTAATGTACGAGATACAATCTCTCAAACTGAGAATCATGGTCAAAATTCTATTTTCACTACGAATATTGTCAGTACTACTCCTCAATCAGTCAGTGAAAACAAGAATTTGATAAACTGTCAAAAAGAATTAGATAGTTTGAAAAAATCATCTTCTAAGACTTTATCTGATAATTTGGAAACGAAATATTTACAGGAGTCATGTAAAAATTCCCCTCTTTTAGAAGCACCTTCTCCATTCACAATTCCCAGGATGTCCTCTGAAAGTAGGAACGATTATAATTATCAAAATAGCGATCAAAATAAAAATCCAGATAGCAGTGACAACGCCGGAAGCTCATTATTTGATGTTTTTAAAGACCTGGTAAAAGGTATCAGAATTGATGTAAAAGAGATGCAACTAAAAGATTATGTGAGAAAATTTGTTCGAGAAAGATTACCGAATCCAGAAGAGTTCGATATTGATTCAAATTCAGGAGAATCTTGGCATCAAGCTTTTAAGAAAATTTTGAATTCTTTGAATGGAACAGCTTTCAGATTTCATGGAGAAAGAGTACAACTTCGCTTTGGAAGCTTTGCTTACAAGAAAAAATCTAAATCCAAATTTTATGATCACACGGTTCCTGATCGTCAGGATCGTGATCGAATCAATTATGATCAAGATCGCGTTCAACAGATACAGAATTCTGGGTCATTGTCAAATTCTTTAGGAGTGATTGACAATCAAGCAAACCATACTCTCGAAAATAAATATCTCTTCATTCCTCTTCTTGGAAAACATAACAAGCCCAAAAGGTCGAGAAGTGGCAGACGAATTAGACTGAGAAATTTAGATAAAATTGATCAAGATCGGTTCGAATCGAATCTTAAAAGATGGTCATATCTTAGAGATGTAAAAGAAAAATTTAAGAAGGAAGTTCAAGGAAGGGAATCAGTGTCTGCAAATCATAAAGATTTTACATATAGGATGTTCTCACCATCTGAGAATTGGAAACTGAGAAACTTAAGTTCAGAAGAAGATAAAGATTTTGGAACTGAATCTTCAACTATCGAGAAGCAAATGCAGATTGATAGAAAATTGTCGAAGAAATCTATAAGTGAAGCAAATGAAGAAGATCCATTTCCGGATTTTCCAGTAATTAATTTTGATACGAAAAGAGCGGAAGACTTATTCGATAATGGATTTGAAACAATTAGAGACAGAAGGGCTACTAAACTTGGTGACTCTAAGGATGTATCATCAATTGTTTCTATATATATTGTGTTGAAACATCAGAATAATGCAAATGGTGAACAAACTTCGATTCCAATTTTAGAACTTCATGTTCGTATGCCTGCAGATTCTCTTCCTTTGGAGGAAAAACATAATCTTGATTATAAGACGAGAAGTGTGGGTAATTTAGTGTCAAAAATAATTCAAGAAATACCAGTGACTCGAAAAATAAAAACAGAAGGAACACAGTCTAAAGGAAAAGAAGCGACTCAAAAAACACAGAGGAAATTAAAATCTCGAAAATCGAAAATCCAGAGACGCAAAAGGCCGAGAAGTCAAGGTCAGCTAAAAAATTTGGATTTGAAACATAGGAAGAATCATACTGATTTGAACTATGAGAAGGCGAATGATTTTCTAAGGAGTATTCTTGCAAATGTTACGAATTTTAAAACTGTCCCCAATTTGAAAAGGAAACGACAATTGGTGTATCTTGCACTCAAATATTTGAGACACGTTACTGATGAAAAACTCAAAAAAGTATCTATAAAAGACGAAGGAAATTTACGTCATTCGATGTCAAGTACAAATTTAAAAGGTCAGTTTCCTCATCCGGAAGTTCAGAATTTTTGGCCGCCATTGTATCCTGGTTTAGATAATAGGCCTTTGGGTTTCAATCCAGTTGAAAATGAATTGAATCAAAAAGGTGGTTTATTGAATCAATTGCCGGTATTTAATTACAATACGAGGAGATATGATGAAATGCCTTTTAATACAATGAAAAGATCTCATAATACAAGAATGCGTAGAAATGTGGATTTTTTTCTTGATAATGAAAAATCAAATAAAAATTAAAGCATCAGGACGATATGCTGATTACTATACATATAAAAGTTTATTGTTTATTGTAAGTTTACTGATGGAAATGTGTAATAAATTCTGCAAATAAAATCCTTGAAACTATAGATTTACAAACCTGTATTTGTGATTTTAGTGGATTTTCTTTGAAAAAGGGTATTTTGTTTATGGAAAAGTAGTAATCAGTTTCCTTTCATGATGATTCTCTGGTGGAGGTTTCCTTTGTCACCCTTGTCTTTAGGGATTGTTATAGAAGTAAGAACAGTAATAGATAGTTGCAAATTTGATTATCGAGGTATGGTAACTTCCGCAAAATTTAATTACACATGACATGAACACTGTAAAAGGAGTTTATAGCTAAATACGTAGAAATAATTATAGGCTGCAGCTCCGGGGTGGAAATGTATATGAGCTTCCATGATAGATACAGAAATTGATGAAAATAGTTAAACCTTTAGTTGTAAAGAATTATTTATAATTTTTCTTTTGTTTATAAATTAATTTTAATATTTTCGAAACAATTACAACCTTTAGATAATTTACAACCTTTTCCATAATTTTTTTATTGAAACTTATCGTCTTTCAATAATTTTAGCTTGGAAACAATAAGTTTAGATACATATTTTAAGGCGATATCAAATATCAAAATTGAAATTAAATTAGCAATAATTCCTTATATTAATTTGATTAAAAGTCGATTTTAAACTAACAAGATTGTGAATCATATATTTATATCTTATGCATAACAAATCCTCTCTAAAACGAAAGCCTCTAATTATTAGTTCCATAACTATAGTAGTGACATTCTGTATGATTACAGACTTCATATAATTGCAAGCTTCAGTAAGGGTATACCTTCTCTTCGATATCGACCTTACATTATCCCAAGATGGAAATTCTACCCTTGATTTTTAGAACTCTGTCGTACTGTGGTCTCTGGAGCGAAAACATCAAATTCCCTTTTTTAAAATCAGTTTATCAAATTTTCGTAGTTACACTAATTTTTCATTTCACAATATCAGAAGCTATAGAATTTGTGAGAACATGTGGTTCAGCAGAAGACTCAACGCAAGGACTCTTCATTTCTTTTACTTTCATCGCTCTTTGTTTCAAAACTTTAAACTTCATTTTACGTCGAACAGAAATGTTGAATCTGCTAAAAAAATTTCGTTCTGACATCTGCCAACCGAATTCTCCAGAAGAATGGGTCATTGTCGAAAAGTACAGACGAGAAATTGACAGGATTTTTGTTGCAATTATGATTCTCTCGCAGACAAGTGGACTAGCGTTTTTAACGTTACCTTTTCTGGAAACAGGACTAGAAAATATTACTTTACCATTTAAAACTTATCAGCCTTACGAGGTTACAAATAGTGCTTTGTACTTCGGTACATATATTTTGCAGCTTTTGGCAGCATTTTATGGGGTTTTGATGAATGTGTCTTTTGATTCAATGGTTTATGGACTGGTCTTATTGATATGTGCTCAATATGAAATATTTTGTCACCGACTGATGAAAATTGATAGTCAAAATGAGAAATTTTCTTTAAACAAATATGTCGATCAACACGTTTTTATTCAGGATCTCATTTCAAGCACGCAATCTTTTTTTATGCGAGTTGTGACTCCTCTTTTCTTCTTTAGTTTAATCACTTTGGGTGCCAGCATATTCAAAATCATTCAGGTGAATATAATCCTTCTTAATAATGGAATAATTTAAATAATAAATTATCAATGTTTTGTGTATAAAATTAAGGATTCGCTAATTATTTTTCTTTTTCGATTGTAGTTGAATCTACTTAGCGTCGAGTTTTTAACGATGGCTCTCTACTTGGCGTGCATGTTGTTTCAAATATTTTTGTACTGCTGGCATGGAAACGAATTAACTATAAAGGTACTGTTTCTAATTATTATATTTTATATAACAGGAATTTTTTCTACTGTTTATTGAACAAGAACAAACGCGCGCTCTGCGCGCGCATTTACTTAAAAATTTACGGAAACCTTCAAAATCATTAATCTCTTAAAATCTATATTAAAATTCGTGAAAATCTCTAAAAATTCCGAGAAACCTCTTGAAAATCCTTAAAAATTCACGAAAACCTTCAAAATCATTAATCTCTTGAAATCCATAGTTAAAATTCGTGAAAATCTCTTAAAATTTCCAAAAACTTCTTGAAATTCTTTTAAATTCTACGATAACATTTAAAATCCCTTTTATATCCTTTAAAATCCATTAAAAGTTTGAGAAATGTCTTCAAATTCCATGAAATCCTTTAAAATCACATAAAAATTTTCAAACTCATAAATTTTCTGAAATCCACGTTAAAATTCACGAAAATCTCTAAAAATTCCTAGAATTTTTAGATTAGAAATCTTGTCAAATTCCATGAAATCCTTAACAATTCTACAAAATCTTTTAAAAATTAGCAAAATCTCTTGAAATCTTTTAAAATTATTAGAAATCTCATAAAAATCTATCAAATTCCTAAAAATTCCACAATATCTTTTAAAAATCGACTGCCTTGAAAGCCCTTAAAAATGTACAGCCTTTGAAATCCTTTTAAATTCTACTAAATATTTTTAAAATTGTAAAAATCTTTTGAAATCTCTCTATAAAATTCCATGACAAATTTTAAAATCTCTTAAAATTCTCAGAAAATTCTTGAAATTTTACGGTAACATTTAAAATCCTTTTATATCTTTAAAATCTTTTAAAACTACTAAAAATCGTTTATCAAATTCCATGAAACCCTTTAAAATTCTCACAAAATCTTTGAAATATCAGAAAAATCTCTTGAAATCACTTAAAATTATTAGAAATCTCATAAAATCCCTTAGAACTTCACGAAAACCTTAGAAATCGCTTAAATTTGTTGAAATCTTTAAAAATTTTAGAAACCTCTTAAAATTCCTTCAAAATTTCAAAACATTTAGAATCTCTTAAAATCCTTTAGAATTTTTAAAAGTCTCTTAAAATTCCATAAAATTCTACGAAACCTTTTTCTAAAATCCTAAAAATCTCTTGAATTTCGTAAAAATCACTTAAAAATTGTCAAATCCCCTTAAAATTCCTAGAAACCTCTTGAAATTCCTCTCTAAAAAAGTGTTTCCTCTCTAAAGATGTCTCGAAAATCTCGAATAGATTATAGTTTCAAATCTGATTGGATTTGGAATGACTTTCAATGAAATTGTAAGAAGAAAAACAAAACAATCGCGAGCATATCGCGCCTCTTAGTTTGCTAGTATTTACACGGAGAGAAATGCTATGGTTGGGCCAACCATATATATTGATAAATATGGGGCAACCATATCTATGGTTGGTGCAACCATAGTTTTGTCAGCGCAACCATAACTATAGTTGCACCAACCATAGATATGGTTGCCCCATATTTATCAATATATATGGTTGGCCCAACCATAGCTTTCTCTCCGTGTAGATTGCAAATATTTCATTGAAAATTATAACTATGCTCATCTCGCCCTGGCCTCCCCTAATAGGTCCAGATTGATTCCAATTGCTTAAGATATATCTAAGCTTCTCTAAACAATTATTTACCATTATTTACTCAGCTGCAAATCCTCGTGTGCAAAAGATGCTGTCATTCCTAATAGAAGGTGCTTTTTTAATAATATATCATCTTTGTCATTCTTTTCTCTACTTTTATGTAAGGTTTCATAACTATTCGGTAGGAATCTATGGCACATGGTGCCGGAACAAATGCTAACAAGCCGATGATAGCTGGACATTAATGCGCGACTAATATGCACCATTAACTTTCGCCCGGTTGGTAATCATCTGTGAAGTTAGCCATTTACCTGTCTATCTAGACTTGATAGTGCCGAAGAAAAAAGGAAGTAACTCCCTATCTTGAACGC
>CAJFCP010000080.1:389979-410096 GCA_904066005.1 Synergus itoensis
ATGTATTACAACAAGGTGAAGAATAGTGAAAGATATTTTCAAAATCTTGTGTATGCTACATATTGAACTATATTTTGAGGTACGAAATTTTAACATATTATCGATGAAGGAAATTGAATTTGTATTCCTGAGGTTTTATATAACACAAGTCTTGCTTTTTATTTGTGCTTTTCTGTATCATTTATAATTTTTTTGATTTTGAAGACTATATAGATCGTATTTTCTAATAATATAAAGAAGCTTATGTTAATATATTAGTATTTTCTGTATTTATCAGCCTGAATGCTTTTTTGGCCCTTGAACGCTTTGATTTTACTTAAATTACTCATGAAGATACTTGATAGACAAAGCACATTCTTGAAGCTTTCTCAAAATTTGTTCAAAAGATAGCGGCTATCACGATTATCATCCCCCTTCTAAGTTTTCCACCGTTAAAACTGCAAAATAAAAAAAAAACTTTTGTGAAATAAGCAAGTCATTTTTTACAAAAGTTTTCATCTTTTTGGCTGATGTAGGGACCACAGAAATTTCAACCCCTAAATCTAAAAAATTCAGGGTGTCTAGCGAAGCGGGAAACCGGAAAAAATCCGGGAATTCCATTTAGGGCCGGGAATTTTTTGTATTTTATTGAAAAATAGACTTTTTTTCTACTTTATCTTCTTTTTATTCTATTTCTACTTTATCAAATTAAAAAAAAATTTTTTCAAAAATCACAAAAAGGAAACTATAATTTTGTCGGAGGAAAAAAAAATTTGACCGTGAAAAGACTGGCAAAGACCGGGAGAAAACCGGGAAAAACTCGGTAGTTTCCAATTCCCTGATCACTATAGATACCCTAAAAATTTTAACAGAAATTGACATAGATAACATAAAATTGACATTTTATGCATACTAAACTTCTTAAACAAAATGTTAATCGAGAAGCTTAATTGTAATTTTTGGTGATTTAGGGTTTAACCCTTGCTTGCTACACTTCTCAGGAATTACACATGCCACACACCGTGGGGGTTGATTCGCACCCCAGCGACAATTATTATAACAAATGAAGTATTGAATATTTTTAATCCCTGATTTTTTTGTAACTTATTTAGAGTTTCCTTTGGAAGACTATGTAGTTTATACAACTAAAAACTGAATTTAAGTATACTAAAAAAATGAAATATAAAGAAAATGGAAAATTGACTGCTTTTATAAAAAAATTCATTTAACAAAAAATTAAACTTTTTCGTTCAATATTTTAAGCTAAAAATTGGAGGACATACTCTCGAAATGAACTATGTGTTTTTCGAATAAATTCTTTAAAACTATATTTATAAACCTTTTTTGTGATTTTAGAAAGTTATCGTTTAAATAAAGAACTAGAATTATTATAGAAATGTAGAAATGATTTTCGTTTTGTGCGATAAATGTTTTGACAAACTGAATTCAATGTTAGAGGTTTACTTCGCCACCCTTGTTTTTCGAACTTCTTGTGGAAGTAATAGTAATAATAGATAGTTGCAAGTTTGATTACAGAGGTATGGTAACTTCCGCAAAATTTAATTACACGTGACATGAACACTGTAGAAGGAGTTTATAGCTAAGTGCGTAGGAATAATGATAGACTGATGCAGTTCCGGAATGGAAATGTATATCAACTTCTAGGATAGATAGAGAAATTTGTGAAAATAGTTAAACATTTAGTTTTAAAGAATTATCTATAGTTTTTCTTTTGCTTATAAATTAATTCTCAATTTTTCAAAATAATATTTTAAAACCTTTCTCCATAATTTGTTTATGGAAACTTAGCGTCTTACAATAATTTTAACTTGGAAACAATCTGTTTAGTCAAGATTGAAGTTAAATTAAAAGTAACATCTTTTTAATTCCTCTAATCAATTCCTTATTAATTTGATTAAAAATCGATTAATTTTATATTTATATTTTATTATTGCACAACAAATCCTTCTCTAAAATGAAAGCCTCTAATTATTAGTTCCATAACTATAGTTGTGAGATTCTGCATAATTACAGTCGGTATAATTACAAGCCTAAGCAGAGCCTAAGTAAGTTTATAGGGTAAACCGGGGCAAAGCCGACCAGTTAATAGTGAATGATTTTTTAAAAGTTAATATGATATGGAACTAATCTATTTTTTTTTTCATTTCGAATCCTACATTATTACATATCATATTTCTCTATGCATTAATCACATAAATAAAACAATGATTTAATAATTTAGTTATTTCTAACAAGCTGTACTTCGTCGGCTTTACCCCATACCTTGGGGTAAAGGCGACCTGTAGCTTTTTATGAAAATCAAAAGATTTGAACATTGCAAAATATAATGATTAGCTTCTATGTTATTGAAAGTATTTGTCAAATTACCTTTAAACATATGCAGAAAGAAGAATAAGTTATTTTGAATAAAAATAGTGATAGCTACGATCAGATACAATATAACCTCTTATTTTTGTTGTCATTCTACTGGTGACAGACTACCAGAGTTGCCAACATTGGCGATTTGTCACCAAATTTTCGACTTGACCTTGATTTCTATTGGTCTATCTTTTTAACGCAAGTGTTTATTCGTCTATCTCAGATCCAAGAGAAATAAAGTCGCCAAATGTTGGCAAACCTGCAGACTACACGCAAAGGTGTCTAGCCTACAAACTATTAAATGGTCACTTTTACCCCAGTGATGAGGCCTAAATTATTTACGAGATTTGATGTATTTTAGACTTGAATTACGTTTAATTATTATAATTACGTGATGTGATATTGTTTCAACTATCAAAATATCAAATTGTCATACTGTAAGTATTAACATTAACGTCAGAAGTGTTATATTTCTGCCAGCGAATCTTCCATTCTTTCGTCGTCAAAACTGTTTTCGGTATAATTTTTCTTTTTTAACGTCAATTTTCAAGATTTAAGTAAGTAACACTATCTCTACAATGAAATAGATTTATTTTGTGCAAAGTGGAATTAAAATTGTTAAATAATAACAACGTTATAAGCAAAGTCACCTTTACCCCACCGGTCGGCTTTGCCCCGGTTTACCCTACCTCCTTTTCAATATCGATCTCATATTCATTCGCAAGATGGAAATTCTACCCTTGATTTTTAGAACTCTGTCGTACTGTGGTCTCTGGAGCGAAAACATCAAATTCCCTTTTTTAAAATCAGTTTATCAAATTTTCGTAGTTACACTAATTTTTCATTTCACAATATCAGAAGCTATAGAATTCGTGAGAACATGTGGTACAGCAGAAGATTCGACACAAGGACTCTTCATATCTTTCACTTTCAGTGCTCTTTGTTTCAAAATTCTAAACTTCATTTTCCGTCGAACGGAAATGTTGGATCTACTAAAAAAATTTCGTTCTGATATGTGTCAACCAAATTCTGCAGAAGAATGGATCATTTTCGAAAAGTATAAACGAGAAATTGACAGGATTTTTATTACATTTATGATTCTCTCGCAGACAAGTGGACTAGCGTTTTTAACGTTACCTTTTCTGGAAACAGGATTGGAAAATATTACTTTACCATTTAAAACTTATCAGCCTTACGAGATCACAAATATTGCTTTGTACTTTGGTACATATATAATGCAGCTCTCGTCAGCATTTTATGGAGTCTTGATGAACGTCTCTTTTGATTCAATGGTCTGTGGATTCGTCTTATTAATATGTGCTCAATATGAAATATTTTGTCATCGACTAATCAAAATTGACGATCAGTATGAAAAATTTCCTATGAACAAATATGTTGATCATCAAGTTCTCATTGAGGATCTTATTTCGAGCACGCAGTCTTTTTTCATGCAAGTTGTGACTCCTCTTTTCTTCTTCAGTTTAATCACTTTGGGTGCCAGCATATTCAAAATCATTCAGGTGAATATAATCCTTCTTAATAATAGAACAATGTAAATAATTATCAATGTTTTTTTTTTCCAAAATTTATGATTTTCATATTACTTTGCTGTTTCTTTTGCAGCTGGATTTATTTAGCGTCGAGTTTTTTACGATGGTTCTCTACTTGACGTGTATGCTGTTTCAAATATTTTTGTACTGCTGGTACGGAAATGAGTTAACTTTAAAGGTACTTTAAATTTAAATTTAAAGTAATTTAAAAAAAAACACATAGATAAGACAAAATTTTAATTTTTTAAAATCATATTACATATTTTGGAAATTTTAAAAAGTACGTTTAAAACTTAACGGAAGTTCTTGTTCATTCAATGCTACCAATGTTTTTTTGAAATGAAATGAAAATTATGAGGAAGATTAATTTGGAAAATTAAAAATTAGGGAAAATAATATAATTCGGAAAATTAAAATTATGTTAAAAATAGGAATTCGAAGAAGTAAAAATTACATTAAATATGAATTCGGAGAAATAAAAATTAAGGTAAATGATGATTCAGAAAAATGTAAATCATTTAAAATCCGTAATGTCTTTATAAAATCTCAAAGGCATTTAGTTTCGCGAAACATAATAGAAATTTTTGAGTACTGAAAATATATAATTATTAATGATATATAATTATTAATTATATATATATATTATATATAATTATCAATATATAAGATTGACAAATGATTTCAGAGCTTTAAAGATATTGAAGGGATTTTAAGGGTCGTTGTATCCAAATATGTTTTTAAAAAAGAAAGTGGAATTGGGAAAAAGGATTATTCGAGGATTTCGCAATTGATGTATTAATATATGCATTTCAAGTGATTTATTGTAAAGCTACAGCAACATTTCTTTTTTTAACGACTTCAGAAATTTAAAGCACAAGACATTCTTTCAATCTGAATGAATAAACATTAATTAGGATATCATTATTCAAAACACATATTAAGGCTCGCATATAGATTACTTTTTTCGTTTAACGAAATCCAAAAACATAAAATAGATGTTCATTGTCCGTTTTTAATCGTTTTTAATCATATCACTGTACGTAAACACACTTTTTTAGATTATGTCGTTATATCTGAAACATATATTTCCAAAACGTGATTATACTGTACAAAATCGCTTAAATTAAAAATAAAGCCAACCCACACGCGGAAGCGCGCGTTCGGTCTCGTACTATATTATTTGACATCTTGTTGAGAGAGGCTCATTTTAATGCCTCAAAACCGATTGGCCTCATACAAAATTGACGAACGAGTGTGTGCTTTTCCGTTCTCGTGACCTTTGCTCTACATTATTTCACTTAAAAAAAAAAAGAAAGAAAATAATCAATACCTTAATTTTCAGAGAAAATAATGAGATCTCAAAAAAAAAGTATTAAAAAAATACACTTCCTCGGGAGAAGAAGACAATACACCCATGAATACGTGTTTCGGCGTACTTAATCATCAATTCACAGATGAAAACCAAAATCGAAAAAGAAAATCCGAAAGTGATGAAGAAAACCAGTGGTATAAGAATACTGGTTGATTCTTTTTCTTTTTCTTTTTCTAACCATACATTGGACTTCATTCCAGAAGGAAAAAACTTCTTCTCCCAGTAATAAATCAGACCAGACTGTATCAACCTTGGTATAATTGCGTCAACTCCCCTTATGAAAGGCGATTTTGGTTCGAAGGCAATAGTTCTCAGCCAGATGAATATGTATTCCTTCATAATCTTCATCGCAGTACTATTTTTTGAATCATCCTGTTCCCTGATTTCAATTAGCGCTGACGATTTTCTGAAAGTGCAAGCAACATTCTTCCCTTGCACGAGCATATCAATGCATTCTTTATTTTTCAAAACAATCTTAGATTTGTTAGCTAATGCTTGTAAAATGGGATCATTTTGATGCCTCTTTATAATATACAACATGTTAGCTACTGACGTTGGAATGAGATTTGTTCTGTTTAATTCCTCCAAAGTGTCAATTTTCATGTCAGACTTCTTCGTAAGTTTTGTGTCGGTTAGCAATGCGAATATATTGGAAGAGAATATGGAGAAGGTCAGGAGAATCGTAACAAATACAATCCTTTCCGATAATTTCGAAGGTTCACGAGGCACTGTGAATCCTAAAGTTTCTCGCAGGATATCGAACCAGGACCAAAGATCCTTGTCGAACTTTAAGCAGATCGTGATTAGTTGGATTAATAGTACCATTAAAACAAAGTGAATCCAATTCATTCCGGCCGATATGCTATCAATTTCGGCAGTTATAGTTGGTATCACAAAACAGACAGGAATTGTTCCAGTATTTATACTTAGCACAAATTGCTTCTCGCAATTAGCGACCATTGCGCCCTGGTTTGTAAGGAACCGAATTGTGTTGTTTGCAAGTAAATACATGAATCCAGTTCGTTTGCTTTCCTTTTGGCAATGAAAGTTACCAAACCATTCCTCTTGAGATGAAACTTCCGATAATATGAAGTTCATCTTTTGCGAAAGGGCTTTGACGACCAGTGCCTCAGGTCCAGAAAAGTCAATCGGATGTCCAGAGGAGTTGCGTTTTAGATAGACATTCGGAGGAAAGTGGAACGATCCCACCTTCATCTCGAATCCTTTCAAATCTAGTAGTTTATTTGGAAAGAGTTTGGTTTTTTTGGTGTAATTTTTTGATGTATAGATGCCAGTGAAGGGATTGAAATGATACAGTGTCTTGATTAATCGATGATTCGGGTACAAACCATTTTCGGTTTTTTCTACAACCTCAAGAATTGTGAAGTCGAGGAAATAGTTCGACCACATGTATTGTAGTAGCTTTCCGTAACTGAGAATGGGTTTTCCTTTCTCGGGTATGGCAATCATCAAACACTTGGGTCGAACTTTCTTTGCGAATACCTGATCAAGAAATTGAAGTGTATCAGCGTTTTCTGAGTTTTGTAGATTGTTGTTTGTCAATTGAATTGCGATGAAGAGCGTTTGCAAACTTTTGTGTGATAATCCCTGGATTTTAGACTCTCTTGTCGTGGAAGTTTTTGAAAGACACAATCTGATTACCTGACTCGGAATTTCATGCAGGATTTTTGCTATGATGTTCGATATTCGGTTGTCCTTGGTTTGCAAATCTTCACTAACTATCAACACTGTTTCTGATACACCCATCTTTCTTTTGATATGGGTGGTTAGAGAGTTGAGCCATTTTTTATCGTTAGATACTCTGGTAACATTTAAAAAAAGTATAAAAAGAACAGTTACGTTGTAGAATTTTAGATAGCTAGACATTTTATACTGTATCTAATGAACTTCCATTCTTCAGTTTGCAATTAGTGGATTTTCAGAGTTTGCAAACCCACTTCACTTTAAAATTAGACTGCAATCGTCTCCGTAGTAACTGTGAGGAATACAAACTGTGGTAACAATTTCAATTTCTGCAGTCATTTTAAGAGAATAAAAGTCGACCTACTTTTTTTACATTTATAATTAAACTTTTCATATTAGTAACTGTGAGCAATACAAACTGCGGCAGCAATTTTAAAACTGCTTCTATATGTACTCTATTTACAGAAATTTTATACGTATGTAAAGTAAACTGTAATTTTCCATCTCTGATAACATTTTAAAAAAGTATAAAAAGAACAGTTACGTTGTAAAATTTTAGGTGACGAGACATTTTATACTGTATCTAATGAACTTCCATTCTTCAGTTTGCAATTAGTGGATTTTCAGAGATTGCAAACCCATTTCACTTTAAAAGTAAACTGCAATCGTCTCCGTAGTAACTGTGAGGAATACAAACTGTGGTAGCAATTTCAATTTCTGCAGTCATTTTAAGAAAATAAAAGTCGACCTACTTTTTTTACATTTATAATTAAACTTTTCATACTAGTAATTGTGAGCAATACAAAATATTATAATATTATAATATTATAATATTATTATTATTATATTATTATTATTAATACAATAATATTATTATTTACATAATAATACTTTACATAGCAATACTTTACTTTTTTTACATAATCGACCCCTGGGGGTCGATTATGTAACTTTTCGCTTTTCGCCTTTCGCCTTTCGCTTTTCGCTTTTCGCTTTTCGTCTTTTTTAAATTTATTCCATTTCCTGAGTTCTGTCACTTTTGACGTTTTAAACGTCAAAAAATTATAATTTTACCCGCATTTAATTTTATTTGTTAATAAATCGGGATTAATGCTGCCGAACTACTGAAAATAAAAATCGATTTGAAGAGAAAACAATTAGAGCAAGAGAAGGAAAAATTCATTTATGAAAAGCAGAGACATAAAATACTTTTGCATTACTCAAAGAAAATGAGCGACGAAATCAGTTCGCTCAAACATATATTGGAAATAAAATTAAGTTAATTAAGTTAATTTATAATTTAAATGGAAATAAACACTTGTTTTTATCGTAAAATGTATAATTATTAATTATAAATATAATGCTTAATAAAATTTACTTACCTGAATTGCTCTTATCTGAAGAATCATTAAATGAATATTATTTTAGGGTTATTATTTTAAAATAATCTGTTTATTTTTATGTGCAAAAAATAAATATCAATTAATATAATTTGAGAATAAGCGAAATATACGGTATTAGTAATATATATTTAAACAGATTTTTCTATAAAAATTCAATTTGTTTGTCCCGGCTCACGTTCTGAGCACTTTAGGTTTGATATTTATCACCCGAATTCGTTCAAATATTTAATACGTGATTTTTTCCATGTACAGAGAACACGTAGTTTCCCTCCGTGTATGTACTCGATTTACAGAAATATTATATGTAAATTGAAAGTAATATTGAAAGTAAACTGTAATTTTTCGACATTTCTGCAGTACTTTTCAGAAAATAAAACGCGACCTACTTTTTTAATTTGAGTATTCAGCATTTCATACTATTCTCAAAGAATATAAATATCGATTCGCTGACCTTCGAAAGGAAAATATCCAAAGCATTAGATTTCCGCGATTTCCATATTATTTTCTTTTTCAAATTCAATTTTATTAATTTTCAATTCTCAAGACTTCACTTGAACCATTTTCATTAGACTTTCTTTTTTTTTTGGTTTCACTTAGATTATTTTGAATTTAATAAAAATTCTTTTTAAAAATTTTCTATTCTCTTGAATTTCGTCGATTAAAAAATAATCTTTTTATTTTTTTTTAATCCTCTTAAATTTCATTGAGTTCATTTGAATTCATTTGATTTGTTCAATTGTATTAAATATGTTTGTACCACTTGTCTGGAAAATGATACTTTCTTGGCTAATCATCGAAAATATATTCGACCCTCCAAAGTCTCTTTCGGGAGAACTCTAAGTAGAAAATCCCGCGTGGTCAGACAAAGGTTTGGAACGTTTAGTAATTCGAAAATTTAAAAAGTGTGACAAATAATCATTAGGATAAATATAAATTATATCAAATTAAAATTACAAAAAATATACATTAGACTAAATAATATTTCTGAAATTTAAAGAAGATATCGTTATTACTCAAACATATAAAAATTAGTTAAATTTACAATTCTAAGAAATAAAGAGAGAAAAGTGGGATTCCTTAAATTAAAAAAAAAGATGTGACATTGTACAGTCAAAGTAAAGAGACGTGGTCAAGGGTTAATGTGTAAAAAAAAAACTTGGTACACGTTTAAAGTGCCAAAAAATCGTGGTCAAGGGGTACATTTCATGTGAAAAGACGTGAACAGGTGGCGCCGTCAAGGTGTACAGTAAAAGCAAAAGGATCGACTTTTTACCCAGATTTTTTTTATAATCTTAAAAAAATCTCGTGTATGATAATCTTTCAATTAAAGTTAATTTATCCGCAACGATGACTCGTTAACTGCAGAACCCGTCTCCAATTTACGAGAGCAAATCCCTACTGAAAAATCCGACGTCGAATCCTACGTCGTTTCCGGCGTCGGAAACTACTAGAATCCGATGTCGAATTCTACGTCGTTTCCGACGTCGAAAACTATTAGGACCCTACTAGGATCCTAATAGGATCCTAGTATTATCCTAATAGTATTTTTTTTTACTTTTATACACTAATAATTTTTATAAATATGTACTCAATGATTAATGAAAACATTATAAATTTTCAGAGCAAAACTGTGCTTGATGCAATATACTGTAGCAGCTGGATAAATCTGGGTCCGATAGAAAGAAAAGGTTTGCGATTTATGATGCAAATGAGTGCAAAAGGAAGAGTTATATCACATCATGGTCAATGTTCTTTGAATCTAACTACTTTCGTTTGGGTATAATACTTATTTCTCACAACTATTTCTAAAATTTTAAGAAAATTTGAAGGATAAAAGAACGAGTTCATATAAATTCTTTTACAGATCTTGAAAACATCTTATAGCGCCTTAAATGTATTACAGCAAGGTGAGAAATAGTGAGAGGTAGTGTTAAAAAGTACATATTGAAATAGATTGAGATATGATATTTTGAAATATGATTGATAAGGGAAATTAAATAATATTCCAGAGCTTCTGTATAATACAAGTCATAGTTTTTAATTGCCCTTGTTTGTATTCTTTATATTTTGTGTGTTCTTGAACACTATATAGATCGTATAAATTTTTATTTTCTGCCTTTATCAGCGTGAATGCTTTTTTGGCCCCTGAATGTTTTGATTTTACATAAATTTCTACCTAAAATATTATTCGCATAACTTGAAGCTTTTATTGACCAATGTTTACAAAAAAAGTTTCATCCCTTTAACTGGTGGGGAAAAACCTATTTCAGTCCTTAAATTATAAAAACAAGGTGTATAGCGGACCGGAAAACCGGGAAAAACTCGGAAATTTTATTTGACCGGGAAAAAACCAGGAAAACCCGGGAATTTTTTTGTATTTTATTGAAAAATCGACTTTTTTCTACTTTATCTTCTTTTTATTCCATTTCTACTTTATCAAATTAAAAAAAAAACATTATTCAATTTTTTTTCTCAAAAATCATAAAAAGGCAACTATAAATAGGTCGCAGGAAAAAAAATTTGACCGGGAAAAGACTGGAAAAGACCGGGAGAAAACCGGGAATTTCAAATTGCCCGATCACTAGACACCCTGAAAAATTATAAAGCAAAAGTATGTGTGCTGGGATTAAAATCTTTAAAACTGTAGATTGACGAACCTGTATTTGTGATTTTAGTAGATTTTCTTACATGAAAAAATATGTTCTATAAAAAGTGTAGAACTCAGTCTGGGAATCTTTGCTACCAAAATGTTATAAAAATTGAAAACCTCCTTCTTTGAATATTTATAAGATATTTCAATACTTAGTGCAAGAAAGAACCACATAAAGTTGTTAGAAAATTTTGATAAACTTATATCCTAGACTATTATCGAGAATTACAAGACTCATTTGCAATTAGTATTGAAAAGTTTGAAATCTCTTATTAAAAGTCATTCAAGATCTCCAACATTTTGGTTTCGTCCGTGTATAAAAAATTAGAATTATGATAGAAAAGTAGAAGTCACTTTAGTTTCATGGATAAATGTTTTGATATAAACTGAATTCTATGGTAAAGATTTCCTTTGTCATCCTTGTCTTTCGGGATTGATATGGAAGTAAGAGCAATAATAGATAGTTGCAAATTTGATTACAGAGGTAACTGCCGCAAAATTTATGTACATGTGACGTGTAGGTTGTACAAGGAGTTTATAGCTATAAAGTGCGTAGGAATAATAATAGACTGTCATTCAGGGGTAGAAATATACATCAGCTTCTAGAATAGACAGAGAAATTCCTGAGAATGTAAGCATCTAAGTTATTAGTTCGATAACTGTGGATGTAACATTCTGTATGATTACAGACTTCATATAATTGCAAGCTACAGTAAGGGTATACCTTCTCTTCGATATCGACCTTATATTATTGTGAGATGGAAATTCTACCCCTCCATTTTAAAACTCTGTCGTTCTGTGGTCTTTGGAGTGAAAACACCAAATTCCCCTTTTTAAAATCAGTTTATAAAATTGTCGTGCTTACTCTAATTTTTTATTTTACAACTATAGAAGCTATAGAATTTGTGAGAACATGTGGTTCAGTAGAAGATTCGACGCAAGTCACCTTCATTTGTTTCACTTATATAGCTCTTTGTTTCAAAACCTTAAACTTCATTTTACGTAAAAAAGAAATGTTGAGTATAATAAAAAAATTTCGTTCTGACATTGGTAAACCAAATTCTCCAGAGGAGTGGAACATTTCCGAAAATTACACCCGTGAAATTAATAGAATTTTTTTGACATTTATGATTCTCGCACAAGGAAGTGGAATAGCTTTTCTGATGTTACCTTTTCTGGAAAATGGAATGGAAAATATTACTCTGCCACTTAAAACTTATCAGCCTTACGAGGTCACAAATAGTGCTTTGTACTTTGGTACATATATATTGCAACTTTTGGCAGTATTTTATGGGATCTTGATAAATGTCTCCTTTGATACAATAGTCTATGGACTATTGTTATTAATATGTGCTCAATATGACATATTTTGTCACAGACTGATGAAAATTGATGAGCAGAATGAGAAATTTTGCTTAAACAAATATGTCGATCAACACGTTTTTATTCAGGATCTTATTTCAAGCACGCAGTCTTTTTTCATGCAAGTTGTGACTTCGTTTTTTTTCTTTAGTTTAATGACATTGGGTGCTAGTATTTTCAAAATTTTTCAGGTCAGTACACCTATTTTTACAATCTGATAGTGTAAATCATTATTAATGGTGTCCTAAAATGTAGAATTTGCTCATTTTATTTTCTAATTATTTTGTTTATTGTAGCTGAAGTCGATTGCCGAGTTTTTTGCGACGGCTCTCTATTTGACAGGCATATTGTTTCAAATATTTATGTACTGTTGGTTTGGAAACGAATTAACTGTAAAGGTATGGTTTCTAATTATTGTATACTTCTATATAATAGGATATTCTTAATAGATATTCTTTGTTGACTGAATACTTTAATGGCTTATAATAATATTTAATTTTCAGAGTAAAACTGTGGTTCATGCTATATACAATAGCAACTGGATAAAACTGGGTCCGATAGAAAGGAAAGGTTTGAAGTTTATCATGCAAATGAGTGCAAAAGAAATAGTTATGTCACATCATGGTCAGTGTTCTTTAAACCTAAGTACTTTCGTCTGGGTAATTATTTCTCATAACTACTTTCAACATTTAAAAAATTCTCCTAGATAAGAAAGAGTTCATGCATTCTTCTATAGATCCTGAAAACATCCTACAGTGCCTTGAATGTACTACAACATGGTGAAAAATAATGAAATATGTTTTCAAAAATATGCTACATCCTGGGTGCAATAATACTGCTGAACAAGCTTTGAACGTAAAAAATCAACGAAAACGATTTTATACCGAAAAAGTATTATGAAATTAATTTTTTGTAGATGTTTCAACGTCGTTCATACAAACTGATGAATATTATTCCAATCTTTAAACAAATTTTACGTTTTTCGTTATTCGCACTAACAAAATCGGTTTGCACTAACAAATGCGGTTGTTTTGAAAATGTGTAATACATTCTACAAATAAAATCTTTGAAACTGTAAATTTACAAACCTGTATTTGTGATTTTAGTAGATTTTCTTTTAAAGAAGGAATTATTTTTATGGAAAGGTATAGAAGTCAGTTTCTTTTCATGATGAATGGTGGTTTTCTTTGTTACTCTTGTCTTTAGTGATTGTTGTGGAAATAAGAGCAATTATACATAGTTACAAATTTAATTACAGAGGTATGATAACTGCAGACAAAATTAAATTACATGTGACATGTAGGGTTCGCAAGGAATTTTTAGCTCAGTGCATATATAAAAATAATGATAAACTGTAGTTCTAGGGTGAAAATGTATATCGTCTTCTAGAATAGATAGAGAAATTCGTGAAAATACTTACTTCTTTAGTTTAAAACATTATCTATACCATATATTTTTAAATTAATTCCTCAAATTTCAGATTTTCGACTTCAATGTTTTCCAAGATGAAAATTCTACCCTTGATTTTCTTAACTCTTGTTCTGTGGTCTCTGGAGCAAAAACATCGAATTATATTTCATAAAAATTCTTCAACAGATCTTAAAAACATCTTCTGGTGCTTTGAATATATATCAGAAAGGTGAGAAACAGTGAAATATATCATCAAAAAGTGTGGACTACATATTTAAATTTTCATCAATTTCTAGTAAACGTTCTTGAGATATGGTAGAATCTATAAAAGCGTGACACACACATTCACACACATATTTACCCACATATATAGATCCGGACAATTTTTCTGGACTCTAGGGAATTTTAAGGGATTTTAAATGTTTTTATGAAACTTTGAGGAATTTTAAGAGAACTTAATAGCTGCTTCTGATTTTTAAAAAGGTTTTGAGGAATTTCATGAGATTTTTAATAATTTTAAGGAATCTCAACAGATTTTTCTGATTTTTGAAAGATTTTATGGATTTTTAAAAAATTTTATTGATTCTGACGAGATTTCTAATACTTTTAATGGATTTTAAATTATTTAAAGGGTTTTTAAATGTTATCGTAGAATTTTAATGAATTTCAAGAAGTTTTTCGAAATTTTAAGAGATTTTCTCACACTTAAAGTTTAGCAAAATTTATAAACGTTTCTGGGATTTTTAAGAGATTTCAAGAAAGTTTTCTGATTTTTAAAAGATTTTATGTAATTTTAAAGAATTTTATGGAATTTGACGAGATTTCTAATACTTTTAATGGATTTTAAATTATTTAAAGGGTTTTTAAATGTTATCGTAGAGTTTTAATGAATTTCAAGAAGTTTCTTGGAATTTTAAGAGATTTTTTCAAACTTAAAGAGATTTCGAAGGTTTTCCGTGAAATTTTAAGAGATTTAGAAATGTTTCTAGGATTTTAAGGGATTTTAAATGTTGTCATGGAATTTACAAGAATTTTAAGAGAATTAAGAGATTTTGAATTATATGAAATACGATGAGATTTATTATAATTTTAAAGCATTTCAAGAAAGTTTTCTGATTTTTAAAAGATTTTATGGATTTTTTAGGATTTCATGGAATTTGACGAGATCTCTAATACTTTTAGTGGATTTTAAAAGATATAAAGGGATTTTAAATGTTATCGTAGAATTTTAATGAACGAATTTGAAAAGGTTTCAAGAGATTTTTATGACTTTTAAAATATTTTATGGGATTTAAAAGATTTAAAAATTTGTCACGGTATTTTATTGAGAGATTTAAAAAAAAATTTATGTTTTTTAAAAGATTTTGTAGAATTTACAAGGATTTCAAAGTTTTTCGTAAAATTTTAAGGATGAGAGCCAACCAACACGCGCGCGATTATTTTTTTTTCTTTCTTAAAACTTAAAGTTATTCAAAAGCCAATCAGGTTTGCAATAACAATGTATGCGACATTTTCGAGACATTTTGTTACACCACTTTTTAAAGATAGGCTTTCTACTTTATCAAATTTAAATACATTTTTTTTTTCAAAAGTCACAAGAAGGCAACTATAAATTGGTCGGAGGAAATAAAATTTGACCGGGAAAAGACTGGAAAAGACCGAGAGAAAACCGTGAAAAATCCGGGAATTTCCAATTCCCTGATCACTAGACACTCTACTGTGGAAATGTACAAATTCGTTTCGTTTCATGCAATGTTTTGATATGAACTGAATTCTATGGTAAAGATTTCCTCTATCATTCTTGTCTTTAGGGCTTCTTATCAAAGGGACAGCAGTAATAGATACTTGCGACTTTAATTATATAGGTCTGGTAACTCCCTGACAAAGTTAATAACAAGCCACATATGTACATTGTGCACTGTTTGTAGCTAGAAGTATAGGAATAATGATAGACTCCAGTTTGTGGATGGAAATATATTTCAGCTTGTAACAACAATGATAGACAGAGAAATTCGTCATTTTCGAAATTTACATATTTAATTTAAAGAAGTATCCATCTCTTAATCTTTTGCTTATATATTATTTTCTCAATTTGTAGATTTTTAAAATTAAATTTTGCAACACTTTCCATAATTTGTCTATGAAACATTTTTAAATGCAACGTCCAGAAATAGTTAAAAAGTATAATATTACAATTATGCATTAAAATTTGCACAAGAAAATAATTGTATAATTGCTCTTTTTTAATCCCTATAACATAAATTTAACCAAGGTATCAGAATCGCAACATTGCGAATCTTTCCTTTATATTTTATGCAATAGTAAATCCTTCTCTCTATATGAAAGCTTCTTTGTTATTAGTTCGATAATTGTAGATGTAACTTTCAGCATGATTACTGCCTGTATGTAATTGCAAGCTTCAGTAACGTTATGCCTTCTCTTTGATATCGACCTTACATTGTCCTAAGATGGAAATTTTACCCTTCAATTTTAAAACTCTGTCGTATTGTGGTCTTTGGAGCGAAAACAACAAATTCTCCTTTTTAAAATCAGTTTACAAAATTTGGGTGCTTACTGTAATTTTTTATTTCACAACTATGCAAGTTATAGAATTTGTGAGAACATATGGTTCAGTAGATTCAACGCAAATTATGTCCATTTGTTTTACATTCATAGGTATTTGTTTAAAAACCTTAAACTTCATTTTACGTCAAAAGGAAATGTTGAGTCTACTAAGAAAATTTCGTTCTGACATATGTCAACCAAATTCTCCAGAAGAGTGGAACATTTTCGAGAATTATTCCCGTGAAATTAACAGAATTTTTGTGTTTCTTATACTTCTCACACTATCATGTGCAGCGGTGTATTGGCCTTTACCTTTATTGGAAAGAGAATGGCAAAATTTCACTTTACCATACAAAACTTATCAGCCTTATGAGATCACAAATACTGCTTTGTACTCTGGTACATATATTTTTCAAGTTTTGGCAGGATTTTATGGGATCCTATTGAATGTGTCTTTTGATTCAATGGTCTATGGATTCTTCTTATTAATATGTGCTCAATATGATATATTTTCTCACCGATTGATGAAAATTATTGACGATCGGTATGAAGAATTTTCTATGAAGAAATATGTCGATCATCATACTTTTATACAGGATCTCATTTCAAGCACGCAGTCCTTTTTCATGCAAATTGTGACTCCTCTTTTCTTCTTTAGTTTAATCACTCTGGGTGCCAGCATATTTAAAATCGTTGAGGTGAATATAATCCTTCTTAATAATCAAAATTAATGTACCCAATAATCTAATAAATAATTATCAATGTTTTTGTGTCTATTTAAAATTTGCTAATTATTTTTATTTTTCGATTGCAGTGTAATTTATTTAGCTTCCAGTTTATCACGATGGTTCTCTACTTGGCGTGCATGTTGTTTCAAATATTTTTGTACTGTTGGCATGGAAACGAAGTAACTATTAAGGTACTGTTTCTAATTGTTATATATTATATAATAGGAATTATTTTCTATTGAATAGAATTTATTTTATTGAATGCTTTATTGGTTTAGAATAATATTTCATTTTCAGAGTGAAAATTTGATTAACGCAATATGCAATAGCAACTGGATGAAACTGTGTCCGAAAGAAAAGAAAAGTTTGAGGTTTATGATGCAAATGAGTGCAAAAGGAAGAGTTATATCACATCATGGTCAATGTTCTTTGAATCTAACTACTTTCGTTTGGGTATAATACTTATTTCTCACAACTATTTCTAAAATTTTAAGAAAATTTTAAGGATAAAAGAACGAGTTCATATAAATTCTTTTACAGATCTTAAAAACATCTTATAGCGCTTTTAATGTATTACAACAAAGTGAGGAGAAGTGAAGGATACTTTCAAAATACGTATTACACATATTGAAGTATATTTTAAGGTACGAAGTTTTTATACTTTTTAGCTTCTATATAACACAAGTCATGTTTTTCATTTGTCCTTTCCTGTATCATTTATAATTTTTGTGATTTTGAAGACTATATAAATCGTAATTTGTAATAATAAAGAGGCTTTTGCTAATATATTTTTACATTCTCATCAGAGAAGGTATTAGATTTGTGTAAAATTTGACCCCCCCCGTTTTTGTCAAATGTCCACGTTTTGGGACCCCCTGAACCCGAAAAACATGTTTTTACGAATGTGTCTGTCTAATCTGTCTGTCAGACAGACGTCTGTCTGCTGTGTGTCTGTCTGTCTGTAGATTTTTAGTTTGTGAGCACGATAACTTTCGAAAGAAATGACCGATTGGATTGGCCTTTGGTATACTCTTTGAGTGTCCTAAAATGAAGGTTAAGTTCTTTGGCCAGCCATTTTGGATAAAAATTCAAAAAGTTGGAGCATTTTGAAAATTTTTGATACCACTTTTTTTTTAATTTAAAAATTCTATGCACGGATATTCGTAGTACTTAAAAAGTCGAACAATTCTTCCTAATGACTTTTTTGGATAAAAAAAAAATTGAGACTTATAACATTTTGAAAATCCAAAAAAATGAAAGAAAACTTAAATTAGAAGCCAAACAACGCACGATATGAAAAAAAGTCTAAAGATGAAAAATGTTTCTTTTTGAACGCCCTATAGGATAGGCATAACAACTTTTTGAATTTCCTTAAAAAATCGAAAATTCAAATTTTGAGCCAAATAACGCGAGATGCAGAGAAAATGATAAGAAACATAATTATTGGTCTTAGAAAGATCTACAAGTTCTCTTTTGGCCATTTTTCAATAGGATGAGTAGTTTTCGTTTTATTATTTTCTGTATTTATCAGCGTGAATGCCTTTTTAGCCCTTAAATCTTTTGATTTTACATAATTTGCTCATGCAAATACTTATCAGGTATTGCATATTCTTGAAGCTAAGAACTTATAGTGAAAAAATCAATTTTACAAAAATGATAAATGTACACAAAAATTGTAAAATTCAATGTTTTGAAACATCCTTGGACAAATTTGAGATATTTTTTGTGCAAATAAGCCCTACAAACTTTATCAATTTATCTACAACTGTTTTCAAGTTGTACTGACGACAAAAAACGGCGACATGCATACATACATACATACATACATACATACATACATACATATATAAATCCGGACAATCGATTAGAACGTTTTTTTAGACATTTATCAACTGAGGAAAGTTTAATTAAGGCTGTTCGAGCCAAGTTCTAATCTAAAAATTTGATTTCTTCATTTTACTCAACAAAAATTCAATTTGGAATTTTTTCCCTTTGCAGAATTAGGGGAGTTTCGATATATAGCCGTTTCGCTATATTCGAGAAGGAAAACCGATCTTGTCCGTCCACCAGTCGATAGTTTAGCCCGCACCTAGAATCGGACAGGTAGTGTTAGCGCGAAATTGATCACGCCATTCATGATAAATATAATCAAATATTTTCGACGTTTTTCATGTAATTTTTTTCCTGGATTCAAATAAATATAAATGTGTGTAAATAATTGAATTACGATTGCTTAGAGTAAAAATAAATACAGATCTAAGAATAGTTTTAGATCCATGAATTTCTTCTTCTACTTCTTTCTACACGGAGAGAAACTACGTGTACTCTGTACATGGAAAAAAATCACGTATTAAATATTTGAACGAATTCAAGTGATAAATATCGGGCCTCAAGTGCTCAGAACGTGAGCCGCGCTAAGCGCGTGAAATGAAAACATGGCCTCATGTACTGAATTTACGAAACTCACGTACTCAGTACGTGAAGCTCCGAGTGTTCAAAGCATTAATTTTCCCAAGTGCTCAGAACTTATTATTTCTCTCCGTGTAACTTCAAAAGAAATTTGTTTCTCGTTTTTGGAGAAGTGGGGTAATGGCGAACGATTCAGATGGGTAAATCCCGAACGTTCGCGATTACCCCAAAACGTTCGTTAATAGTAGTTTTATGTTTATAATTTTTTATTTCAATTCATTTCATAATATTTTACAGATGTCATCTAATTACGTTCGGAAAACGATGACAAAGTACACCGTAGAGAGTTTACAAAAAGCCGTAGAAGTAGATGTCAAAAATAAGAGAATAAAGTTGGTAAAAACATGAAAAGCATTTGTTTTTATTAATTAAAATATTTTTTAATTTTAAATAAATAATTATAATATATAAATTATTTATTTAAAATTAAAATTTTATTTTAATTTTTATATACAATAATTTAAAATTACAATAACATTTATATTAATTATATAAATATAATAACCTACCCCCTAATGAATAATTTATATATTTTAATTATTTATT
>CAJFCP010000080.1:410196-428799 GCA_904066005.1 Synergus itoensis
TTTTTATATACAATAATTTAAAATTACAATAACATTTATATTAGTTATATAAATGTAATAATATAAATAATTTATTAATTAATTAAACGAAATAATTTTGAAAATTTTTGAAATAATTTTTTTTTAAATTTACAAATTCTATTCACGGATGTTAGTAGTACTCAAAAAGTCGAACAATTTATTCTTATGACTTTTTTCGACAAAAAAAAATTTGACAGACATACAATATTTCGAAAATTCAAAAACAGAAGAAAATTTAAATTTAAAGCCAAATAAAGCACAATAAAAAAAAGTCAAGAGATGAAAAATGTTGTTTTTTGAACACCCTACAGGATTGGCATAACAACTTATTGAATTTTCTTGAAAAATCGAAAATTCAAATTTCGAGCTAAATAACACGAGGCGCAGAGAAAAATAAAAGAAACATAATTATTTGTCTTAAAAAGATCTACAAATTCTCCTTAGACCATTTTTTGATTGGATAAGTAGTTTTTGTTTTAATCGTGAAAAATGTTAAACAGAGCCGAGCGCGAGGCGCGAAGTTTGAATGAGATTTTTAAATCAAATATCGAGTGCCCTGATAAGAATGTGTTCCTTAAACCTTAAGCTGCATTGAACCCACGTTCGATCGAAAAATCATGACAGCATAAACGCGACAAAGCAATATGCTCCCTCGCAATATGCATCTCGCGTGGTGTCCCGTTTTGCCCCTGTCCATTCTGCCCCTAAAGTACTTTTTCCAATACATCTCTCGATCATCGATATAATACTCGCAATTAGTGATGTAATATCGAAATTGAAATATCAGAAATATCGATATTTTGACTTCGATATTCGATATTTTAATATCGATATTAGACTATCGATATATCAATCATACATATCGATATTGATGTCCGATTATTGATATCAACTATTTTTCATTCTTTGAATTGTTTCCAATGTGATGTTTTGTGTGTTTTAAAGTTTTCTAAAATTTCCCAAAGTTTCAGAACAAAATTTTTACTTTTGTGATCATATAATGGGTTTATTTGAAAATCAATAAAATTGAAAATTTTTCCAAGTATCACGTCCAAATTTGCTTGTATAGTAAGTATTACATGCCCTCCCAGCAAACACGTTATGTAACGGCTCCGTAACAAACAGGTAACATTGTTATTTCTGCTTATATAACGATTGTTATTGTTCAGTGATATAATTTCTCTATAACAGGAAGGTAACAATGTTATGTAACACTGTTACGGTGTGAAGATCTAACAGTTACATAAAATGAAAAATGTAACAATTCTGTAGAAGTGTGATGTAAGCTTCACAGAAGAAAAATGTAACATTTATTCTGTTACTTTGTTACACATATACTCTGCAATGACAGATTTGTTATACTGTTATGTAAGTGAACTGTAACGGCATGATTGTGTGGTTATGCAAGTTGTACATAATATACATTAATAACATATATGTAACATTGTTACATAATTTTTATGTAACAGTACTGTGACATTGATTCTGAAACTTTGTTACACGAATCATCTGTAACAATTTGGTTGCAGGGTTACGTAAGTGAACATTTACGTACCTCAAATTATGTAACTCAAAATAATTTTCTTGGGCCAATAAAATATTTTGCTGTTAACACAAAATTTTTTTGTTGAGATTTTTTGTTGACCTAACAAAGTTTTATTGAGCCAACACAAATGTGATACTGCTTAGGTTCCTAAAAATATAATTTAAGTATAAATAATGAAAATAATTAATATATAATGATAATAAAATTAATTAATATTTTGCAGAGTGTAACTACGTTACATAAATTTTATATTGCTATTATGTAACAGTGTGATAGAGCTGTTATAGAGCTAATTCATCACACAGTGTGTGACATTTTGCGTCAAAGGTGACTCACCTGTAGATCACCTGCTATATAACGTGTTACAATCTGTTACGTAATAGTTATATACCGGTTATATAACCGTGTTTGCTGGGCTTAATTTAAACTTTATATTTTACAGTTTTACACGTACGCTGTACGCTGGTGTTTTTTTGGCTGAATAAAAACTTTAAAAGTTGTGTATTATATTTATATAAATAAATTCTTTTAAAAATTGCTGCTACTTAATGTTTTATTGAAAAATATTAATTAACAGTTATCAGCAAATTATTTTCAAAAATTAGGAAAATATCGATATTATCGTAAATATCGATATTTTCAAGTCGATATATCGTTGATATCGATATTTTAATGTTAGAAATATCGATATCGAAAATATCGATATTGCATCACGACTCGCAATTGAAAAAACTTCAACGGAAAAGAAGGACTGTTACGTACACAACGGAATGGTGCTGAAGCGATTTTAATTCAACAAACATTTGTATTACTCACCTGTAGTTGAAAATCAGTCAAAATTATAATTGGACACGAAGATGGTCCATGCGTCTCACAACTTTGAAAATAATAACATTATAACAAATTCACATGGGAATTCTTGGGGAAGGCAGCCATTTCAAGCCCAGAATCTAAAAAATTTTCAATGTCAAATTATACCGCTATTAAAATCTTTGAAACTGTAGATTTACGAACCTGTATTTGTGATTTTATTACATGTTCAATTGTTCATATAAAGAATTAGCATTATTATATAGAAATGCAGAAATCAGTTTCGTTTTATGCGATGTTTTGATATAAACTGAATTCAGTGGTAATGATTTCCTTTGTCATCCCTGTCTTTAGGGCTTCTTATGGAAGTAACAGCAGTAATAGATACTTGCGAGCGTAATTATATAGGTATGGTAACTTATATATAGATGTTGGTAGGTAAATAACATGTTCCATGTACAGTGTACACTGTCCGTAGCTAAAAGCGTAGGAATAATGATAGACTCAGTTTGTGGGTGGAAATGTGTTTTAGCTTCTAAGATAGATAGAGATATTCGTGAAAATAGATGTTATATTTTTAATTTGAAGAAAAATCCATCTTCTTTTCTTTAGCTTATATGTAAATTATTTCCTCAATTTTTGGATTTTTAGAATAAAATTTTGCAACGCTTTCCACAATATGTTTTTATGAAAAATTTTTAAATGTACATTCTAGAAATAGCTAAAAAGTACAATATTAATATAATATTATAATTATGCAATCAAATTTGCAGAAGAAAAATATTTTATAATTGTATTTTATAATTGTTTTATTCCAATCCCTAGACCAAAATATCAGATTCGCAACATTGCGAATCTCCCCTTTATATTTAATGCAATAGTATGAAAGCTTCTTAGTTGTTAGTTCGATAATTGTGGATGTAACTTTCTGCATGATTACTACCTGTATATAATTGCAAGCTTCAGTAACGTTATACCTTCTCTTTGATATCGACCTTACATTGTCCCAAGATGGAAATTCTACCATTCCTTTTTAAAACTCTGTCGTTCTGTGGTGTTTGGAGCGAAAATACCAAGTTCCCCTTTTTAAAATCAGTTTATAAAATTGTGGTGCTTACTCTAATCTTTTATTTTACATTTACACAAATTGTTGAATTTTTCAGAACATGTAATTCAGTAGATGATTCGACGCAAGTTATGTTCTTTTGTTTCACCTTCATAGCTCTTTGTTTGAAAACCTTAAACTTCGTTTTACGTCAAAAGGAAATGTTGAGTCTACTAAGAAAATTTCGGTCTGACATATGTCAACCAAATTCTCCAGAAGAGTGGGACATTTTCGAGAATTATTCTCGTGAAAGTAATAGAATTTTTGTGTTTCTTATACTTCTCACACTATCATGTGCAGCGGGGTTTTGGCCTTTACCTTTATTGGATAGAGAATGGCAAAATTTCACTTTACCATACAAAACTTATCAGCCTTATGAGATCACAAATATTGCTTTGTACTCTGGTACATATATTTTTCAAATTTTGGCAGGATTTTATGGGATCATAATGAATGTGACTTTTGACTCAATGGTCTATGGATTCTTCTTATTAATATGTGCTCAATATGATATATTTTCTCACCGATTGATGAAAATTATTGACGATCGGTATGAAGAATTTTCTATGAAGAAATATGTCGATCATCATGTTTTTATACAGGATCTCATTTCAAGCACGCAGTCCTTTTTCATGCAAGTTGTGACTCCTTTTTTCCTCTTTAGTTTAATCACTTTGGGTACCAGCATATTTAAAATCGTTCAGGTGAATATAATCCTTCTTAATTGTCGAATAATGTAAATTATTATCAGTTTTGTTCTAAAATTTAGAATTTGATCATTACTTTGTTTTCTGGATTGCAGATAACGTCGATTGTTGAGATTGTTTCAATGGTTCTCTACTTGGCGTGCATATTGTTTCTAATATTTTTGTACTGTTGGCATGGAAACGAAGTAACTATAAAGGTACTGTTTCTAATTGTTATATATTATATAATAGGAATTATTTTCTATCGAATAGAATTGATTTTATTGCATGCTTTATTGGTTTAGAATAATATATTTCATTTTCAGAGTGAAAATTTGGTTGACGCAATATACAATAGCAACTGGATGAAACTGTGTTCGAAAGAAAAGAAAAGTTTGAGGTTTATGATGCAAATGAGTGCACATGGAAGAGTTATATCACATCATGGTCAATGTTCTTTGAATATAAATACTTTCGTTTGGGTAATTATTTCTAATAACCATTTATAATGAAATTTTAAGAAAGTTTGAAGGATAATCGTATGTCAGGGAAGTCAGGGAAGTCAGGGAAATGTCAGGGAAATGCGAGCAGTTGTTAGGGAAAATAGAAATTGACATATATGCTAACTATTTTTTTTTTTTCGTATTGAATATATAAATTTTATAGTTTATTTAACAGATTTTAGAAATTTTCCAAGTACATATTTCGAAGGATTGTATAGAATTTCCAGACATTCTTTGAAATTCTTTGGGTTTCTAATGATTTCGAGAGATTTTTAAGAATTTTAAAAGATTTTAAGAAGATTCTAGGAATTTAAAGGGATTATAAATATTCTCGTGGAATATAAAGGACTTTTCATGACACGTGTAACGAAACATCGATTTTCGGTTGCTGTTAAGCATCTCGAAGTGAGCCAATTACAGTGCAGGAACGAAAGTACAGCAAAAGTAGTACAGAAAGTAAAATAGGACAGAAAGTAAAAATACCTAAATAAATAAACCGAATATAGTCTCTCTCTTTCTCATCCTATCGTATCCTATCGTATCATATCCTACCCTATGCTATTGTATCCTATCCTACCCTATCCTATCTTATCCTATCCTATTGTACCCTATCATATGTTATCCTGTCGTATCCTATCCTATCATATTCTATCGTATTCTATCGTATCCTATTCTATCGTATCCTATTCTATGGTATCCCATCCTATCGTATTCTATTGTATCCTGTCGTGTCCTGTCGTATCATATCCTATCGTATCCTATCATATTGTGTCCTATCCTATTATATTCTATTCTATTATAACTTATCATATCATATCCTATAGGATACGATAGGATAATATAAGATAGGACACGATAGTATACAATAGAATAGGATACAATAGGATAGGATACGATAGGATTGTATACGATAGGATACTATATTTTTTAAAGTGATTTTAAGGGATTTGATTGAGATTTGAAGGAATTTCACAATATTTTTATGTTTTATAAAATATTTTGTAGAATTTTATGGAATTTCGAAAGGTTTTCAAGAATTTTAGAGAATTTTACGAGATTTTTATGATTCGTAAAATATTTTGTGAAATTGTAAAGGATCTTATGGAATTTTAATAGTCTAAAGAATTTATAACATTTTATAGGATTTGAAATATTATAGTGAAATTTTAAGGAATTTAAAGATCATTATAAGAATTTCAAAAGATTTCAGTGAATTTTAAGGGATTTCAATAAGTTTGCAATAATTTTAAGAAATTTTGACGCATTTTAAGAGATATTAAAGTTTCTCGTTGAATTTTGAAGGATTGTAGAAAATTTTAAGAGATTTTTATGAATTTAAAAATATTTTGAAGTTTTTTGAGGAATTTAAAGGATTTGAAATAATTGTGATGAATTTTAAAACAATTAGTGAAAATTTAAGGTTTTTCATGAATTATTAACAAATTTGAAGAGATTTTGTAGAATTTAAAGATATTTCTAAGAATTTCAATGAATTTTAAGAGATTTCTAAGGTTGTCGTAAATTTGAGAGTTTTTTACGAATTTTAAGTTTTATGAAGTGATTTTAAATTTCAAAAGATTTAAATTGACATTATACGAAGTTTTTGAAAAATTTCAATAGTATTTGTACTGAAAATTTGTTCCCGTTTTTAATACTTTTCTGTCAGGGAAATTTGTCTGAAAGGCAGGGAAAAGTCAAGGAAATGTCAGGGAAATGAAAAATTGAATCTTGAGGCCACCCTGAAGAATTTCATATGAATTTTTCTACAGATCCTAAAAACATCTTATAGTGCTTTTAATGTATTACAACAAAGTGAGGCGAAGTGAAGGATACTTTCAAAATACGTATTCCACATTTTGAAGTATATTTTAAGGTACGAAATTTTGAAATATTATATCGATTAAGGAGATTGAATTTATACTTTTTAGCTTCTATATAACACAAGTCATGTTTTTCATTTGTCCTTTCCCTGTATCATTTATAATTTTTGTGATTTTGAAGACTATATAAATCGTAATTTGTAATAATAAAGAGGCTTTTGATAATATATTTTGATTTTCTGTATTTATCAGCGTGAATGCCTTTTTGGCCCTTGAACCTTTTGATTTTACATAACTTGCTCATGCAAATACTTATCAGGTATTGAATATTCTTGAAGCTAAGAACTTACAGTAAAAAAATAAGTTTTACAAAAATGATAAATGTACACAAAAATTGTAAAATTCAATGTTTTCAAACATCCTTGGACAAATTTGAGATATTTTTTGTGCAAATAAGCCCTACAAACTTTATCAATTTATCTACAACTGTCTTCAAGTTGTACTGACGACAAAAAACGGCGACATGCATACATACATACATACATACATACATACATACATACATACATACATAAATCCGGACAATCGATTAGAACGTTTTTTTAGACATTTATCAACTGAGGAAAGTTTAATTAAGGATGTTCGAGCCAAGTTCTAATCTAAAAATTCGATTTCTTCATTTTACTCAACAAAAATTCAATTTGGAATTTTTTCCCTCTGAAAAATTAATCAATTTTTAACTAGAATTATGCATACAGAGCGAGAAAATATCTAGTTTAAATATTTTCTAAGTAAAATGAAAATATTGAATTTTGAAGTTAAATTTTGAATTCTTTGTTTTATGCAAAAAGTATAGAAAATAAATATTTTTTCGCTGTGTATTCAGTCTTATATTTGAAAAAAGATTAGCGCTACAAAGCGAAAAAATATTTATCTGTAATTTTCGTTGAGTAAAATGGAGAATGGAATTTTGAGCTTAACACTTGGGTCCAACGGTCTTAAAACATTTTTAAAAAATTGGAAAATGTACCTAACAACTACAAAGTTTCCTCTATCAGGAAACAACAAGTCTCAAATGTATACTAAGCTTCTTATTTAAAATATTATTCCTTTACTTGTAGCTTTTGATGACCAATGATTGCAAAAGATTTTTTATCCATTTAGCTGTTGGTGAGGACAGTCATTTCAACCCCTAGAACTAAAAGAAAATGCTCAAATGTATACTATAAATTTCTTACCTAAAATATTAATCATGAAGCTTAATTGCTGGAGCTTCTGGTGACCCATGATTTAATTAGTATATTGTCCGTCCTTGATATACACTTTTTTGTTCAGTCTGTATAATGTAAGTCCCATACTTCATAACTGATGTGAAGCGGGTAGAAATTGAGACTTTCTGGCCGGCTAAGTTATCGGACAGGAAACTTCAAATTTTCGCTCACTTAGGGGAACATGGGGCAAAACGGGACGATTTTGCTATAAGAATTTTTTTTCGCATACTAAAATACTTTTTTTCTGCATTCAATACTATAGGTGCCTCAAACAACTAATAACTTAAAAACATTTCTTTTTTGCATCGAAAATGTGCCATGTTCCACTTTTTAAATTAATTTTTGAAAAAAAGTTTTATCCTCTATAGGGGGCAAAACGGGACGCTTTATTAAATACAAAATAAAATTAATTACACATAAAATAAACTAAATTTGACTAAACAAATATGTATTACAGTTATAAAAACTTGTTGGAACAACTTTTATTTTCCATTTTTATATTCTCATCAGAGAATGTATTAGATTTATGTAAAATTTGACCCGTCCCATTTTTTATGTATATTATGTATATTATGTATGTCTGTCTGTCTGTCTGTCTGTCTGCCTGTCTGTCTGTCAAGTTCATTATCCAGCCATTTTTGATAAAAGTTAAAAAATTTTAATCATTTTGAAAATTTTTGAAATAATTTTTTTTCAAATTTACAAATTCTATATACGGATGTTAGTGGTACTCAAATAGTCGAACAATTTATCCTTATGACTTTTTTCGACAAAAAAAATTTGACAGACATACAATATTTTGAAAATTCAAAAACAAAAGAAAATTTAAATTTAAAGCCAATTAAAGCACAATTAAAAAAAAAAAGTCAACTTGTTGAATAACAACTTGTTGAATTTTCTTGAAAAATCGAAAATTCAAATTTCGAGTCAAATAACACGAGGTACAGAGAAAAATATAACAAACATAATTATTTGTCTTAAAAAGATCTACAAATTCTCCATGGACCATTTTTTGATGGAATAAGTAGTTTTTGTTTTAATCGTGAAAAATGTTGTTAAACAGAGCCGAGCGCCAGGCGCGAAGTTTAAATGAGATTTAAATCAAATATCGAGTGCCCTGATAAGAATGTGTTCCTTAAACCTTAAACTGCATTGAATCCACGTTCGATCGAAAAATCATAACAGCATAAACGCGACAAAGCAATATGCTTCCTGCTACATCTTGCGTGGTGTCCCGTTTTGCCCCTGTCCATTCTGCCCCCAAAGTACTTTTTCCAATACAACTCTCGATCAGAAATATCGATATTTTGACTTCGATATTCGATATTTTAATATCGATATTAGACTATCGATATATCAATCATACATATCGATATTGATGTCCGATTATTGATATCAACTATTTTTCATTCTTTGAATTGTTTCCAATGTGATGTTTTGTGTGTTTTAAAGTTTTCTAAAATTTCCCAAAGTTTCAGAACAAAATTTTTACTTTTGTGATCATATAATGGGTTTATTTGAAAATCAATAAAATTGAAAATTTTTCCAAGTATCACGTCCAAATTTGCTTGTATAGTAAGTATTACATGCCCTCCCAGCAAACACGTTATGTAACGGCTCCGTAACAAACAGGTAACATTGTTATTTCTGCTTATATAACGATTGTTATTGTTCAGTGATATAATTTCTCTATAACAGGAAGGTAACAATGTTATGTAACACTGTTACGGTGTGAAGATCTAACAGTTACATAAAATGAAAAATGTAACAATTCTGTAGAAGTGTGATGTAAGCTTCACAGAAGAAAAATGTAACATTTATTCTGTTACTTTGTTACACATATACTCTGCAATGACAGATTTGTTATACTGTTATGTAAGTGAACTGTAACGGCATGATTGTGTGGTTATGCAAGTTGTACATAATATACATTAATAACATATATGTAACATTGTTACATAATTTTTATGTAACAGTACTGTGACATTGATTCTGAAACTTTGTTACACGAATCATCTGTAACAATTTGGTTGCAGGGTTACGTAAGTGAACATTTACGTACCTCAAATTATGTAACTCAAAATAATTTTCTTGGGCCAATAAAATATTTTGCTGTTAACACAAAATTTTTTTGTTGAGATTTTTTGTTGACCTAACAAAGTTTTATTGAGCCAACACAAATGTGATACTGCTTAGGTTCCTAAAAATATAATTTAAGTATAAATAATGAAAATAATTAATATATAATGATAATAAAATTAATTAATATTTTGCAGAGTGTAACTACGTTACATAAATTTTATATTGCTATTATGTAACAGTGTGATAGAGCTGTTATAGAGCTAATTCATCACACAGTGTGTGACATTTTGCGTCAAAGGTGACTCACCTGTAGATCACCTGCTATATAACGTGTTACAATCTGTTACGTAATAGTTATATACCGGTTATATAACCGTGTTTGCTGGGCTTAATTTAAACTTTATATTTTACAGTTTTACACGTACGCTGTACGCTGGTGTTTTTTTGGCTGAATAAAAACTTTAAAAGTTGTGTATTATATTTATATAAATAAATTCTTTTAAAAATTGCTGCTACTTAATGTTTTATTGAAAAATATTAATTAACAGTTATCAGCAAATTATTTTCAAAAATTAGGAAAATATCGATATTATCGTAAATATCGATATTTTCAAGTCGATATATCGTTGATATCGATATTTTAATGTTAGAAATATCGATATCGAAAATATCGATATTGCATCACGACTCGCAATTGAAAAAACTTCAACGGAAAAGAAGGACTGTTACGTACACAACGGAATGGTGCTGAAGCGATTTTAATTCAACAAACATTTGTATTACTCACCTGTAGTTGAAAATCAGTCAAAATTATAATTGGACACGAAGATGGTCCATGCGTCTCACAACTTTGAAAATAATAACATTATAACAAATTCACATGGGAATTCTTGGGGAAGGCAGCCATTTCAAGCCCAGAATCTAAAAAATTTTCAATGTCAAATTATTCTGCTATTAAAATCTTTGAAACTGTAGATTTACGAACCTGTATTTGTGATTTTATTACATGTTCAATTGTTCATATAAAGAATTAGCATTATTATATAGAAATGCAGAAATCAGTTTCGTTTTATGCGATGTTTTGATATAAACTGAATTCTGTGGTAATGATTTCCTTTGTCATCCCTGTCTTTAGGGCTTTTTATGGAAGTAGCAGCAGTAATAGATACTTGCGAGTGTAATTATATAGGTATGGTAACTTATATAGATGTTGGTAGGTAAATAATATGTTCCATGTACTGTGTACATTGTCCGTAGCTAAAAGCGTAGGAATAATGATAGACTCAGTTTGTGGGTGGAAATGTGTTTTAGCTTCTAAGATAGATAGAGATATTCGTGAAAATAGATGTTATATTTTTAATTTGAAGAAAAATCCATCTTCTTTTCTTTAGCTTATATGTAAATTATTTCCTCAATTTTTGGATTTTTAGAATAAAATTTTGCAACGCTTTCCACAATATGTTTTTATGAAAAATTTTTAAATGTACATTCTAGAAATAGCTAAAAAGTACAATATTAATATAATATTATAATTATGCAATCAAATTTGCAGAAGAAAAATATTTTATAATTGTATTTTATAATTGTTCTATTCCAATCCCTAGACCAAAATATCAGATTCGCAACATTGTGAATCTCCCCTTTATATTTAATGCAATAGTATGAAAGCTTCTCAGTTATTAGTTCGATAATTGTGGATGTAACTTTCTGCATGATTACTACCTGTATATAATTGCAAGCTTCAGTAACGTTATACCTTCTCTTTGATATCGACCTTACATTGTCCCAAGATGGAAATTCTACCATTCCTTTTTAAAACTCTGTCGTTCTGTGGTGTTTGGAGCGAAAACACCAAGTTCCCCTTTTTAAAATCAGTTTATAAAATTGTGGTGCTTACTCTAATCTTTTATTTTACATTTACACAAATTGTTGAATTTTTGAGAACATGTAATTCAGTAGATGATTCGACGCAAGTTATGTTCTTTTGTTTCACCTTCATAGCTCTTTGCTTGAAAACCTTAAACTTCGTTTTACGTCAAAAGGAAATGTTGAGTCTACTAAACAAATTTCGTTCTGACATATGTCAACCAAATTCTCCAGAAGAATGGGACATTTTCGAGAATTATTCCCGTGAAAGTAACAGAATTTTTGTGTTTCTTATACTTCTCACACTATCATGTGCAGCGGGGTTTTGGCCTTCACCTTTATTGGCAAGAGAATGGCAAAATTTCACTTTACCATACAAAACTTATCAGCCTTATGAGATCACAAATATTGCTTTGTACTCTGGTACATATATTTTTCAAGTTTTGGCAGGATTTTATGGGATCATAATGAATGTGTCTTTTGATTCAATGGTCTATGGATTCTTCTTATTAATATGTGCTCAATATGATATATTTTCTCACCGATTGATGAAAATTGACAAACAGAATGAAAAATTTTCTTTGAATAAATATGTCGATCAACACGTTCTTATTCAGGATCTTATTTCAAGCACGCAGTCCTTTTTCATGCAAGTTGTGACTCCTCTTTTCTTCTTTAGTTTAATCACACTGGGTTCCAGCATATTTAAAATCGTTCAGGTGAATATAATCCTTCTTAATAATAGAAGAATGTAAATCATTATCAGTGTTGTCCTAGAATTTAGAATTTGATCATTACTTTGTTTTCTGGATTGCAGATGACGTCGATTGTTGAGATTATTGCAATGGCTCTCTACTTGGCATGCATGTTGTTTCAAATATTTTTGTACTGCTGGCATGGAAACGAATTAACTATAAAGGTACTATTTCTAATTATTATATACTATACTAGCAAACTAACACGCGTGCGATTATTTGTTTTACTTCTTACAACTTCAAGTTATTCAAAAGCCAATCTGAACCTGCTGAACCAGCGTAATTTCGCTGACTCGGAGAGGGAATTTTAAAGGATTTTAAATGTTTTGAAATTTTGAGGAATTTTAAGAGAACTCAAGAGATTTTTATGATTTTTAAAAGATTTTATGGAATTTTTAAGGAGTTAATGGAATTTGATGAGATTTTTGATAATTTTAATGTATTTTAAAGGATATAAAGGTATTTTAACTGTTATTATAGAATTTTAAAGAATTTCAAGAAGTTTCTGGGAATCTTAAGAAATTTTCACGAATTTTAAGCAATTTCGAAGGTTTTCGTGAAATTTTAAGAGATTTAAAAATTTTTTTGGGATTTGAAGAGATTTTGAATCTTAGCCTGGAATTTCGAAATTTCAAAAGGTTTTTGAGAATTTTAAAGGGTTTTAAGGGATTTTAAACGTTCGCATGGAATTTCAGGAATTTTAAGAGAATTCAAGACGCTTAATTATTTTTAAAAGACTTTGGCATTTTTAAGGATTTTATTAAATTTTATGAAATTTCTAATAATTTTAAGGGATTTTACGAGATTTTTATGGCTTTCAAAATATTTTATGGGATTTAAAGGATTTTAAAATCTGTAAGGGAATTTTATTGAGGAATTTCAAAAGTTTTTTTTATGATTTTTGAAAGATTTTGCAGAATTTACAAGGATTTCAAAGGTTTTCGTAAAATTTTAAAGGTTTTCAAAGGATTTCTCTAATTTTTAAAAGATTTTGTAGAATTTCATATTTCTAATAATTTTAAGGAATTTCAAGAGATATTTCTGATTTTTAAAAGATTTTATGGAATTTTTAAGGATTTCATCTAATTTTTTATGAGGTTTTCACGAATTTTAAGCAATTTCGAAGGTTTTCGTGAAATTTTAAGGGATTTGAGATGGTTTTTGAGATTTTAAGAGATTTTGAATCTTGTCGTAGAATTTCGAAATTTAAGAATATTTTTGAGAATTTTAAATGATTTTAAAGAATTTTAAACGTTCTTATGGAATTTCCAGAAATTTAAAAAGAATCCAAGAGATTTGAATGATTTTTAAAAGGTTTTGGCATTTTTACGGATTTTATTAAATTTGATAAAATTTCTAATAATTTGAAGGTATTTTACGAGATTTTTATGACTTTCAAATTTGTAAGGAAATTTTATTGAGGGATTTCAAAAGTTTTTTAAAATTTTGTTTTAAAGATTTTGCAGAATTTACAAGGATTTCAAAGGTTTTCGTAAAATTTTAAAGGTTTTCAAGAGATTTTTCTAACTTTTAAAAGATTTTGTAAAATTTTAAAGGATTTAATGGAATATTATGAAATTTCTAATGATTTTAAAAGAGTCTAAATGTTAAGAAATTTCAAGAGGTTTCTAAGAATTTTTAGAGATTATTTTCATGAATTTTAACGTAGATTTTAAGAGATTCATAATTTTTAAGGTTTTTGTGAATTTTTAAGGGTTTTCAAGAAGTTTCTATGAATTTTAAGGCCATGTAAGACTTACCCGATCCCTACCTTACCGACATTTTTTTCTGTGCAACCTTACTAGTATATTTATTGAAATATCAAATTGAAAATTTCTAAAATTAAAGAAAATATGCTAAGGTATGTTTATCTGGTCTTAAATTTTTGTAAAAATAAAATAAATTTTGTTGAAAAATTTTTTTTTTATACATGTCAATATTTAGGACCAGATAAACGTACCTTTATGCTTTAGCTTCAATTTTAGAAATTTTCAATTTGATATCTCAATAATAGGAATGATATTCTATTGTTCATTTAATATTTTATTAGCTTGTCATAATATTTAATTTTCAGAGTATAAATGTGGTTGATGCTATATACAATAGTAACTGGATAAAACTGGGTCCTGTAGAAAGAAAAGGTTTGAAGTTTATGATGCAAATAGCTGCAAGAGAAAGATTTATATCACATCATGGTCAATGTTGTTTAAATCTAAACACTTTCGTTTGGGTAATTATTTTTTATATCTATTTTTAATATTTTTAAAAATTCTCCCAGATAAGAAAGAATTTATGCATTCTTCTATAGATCCTAAAAACATCCTACAGTGCCTTGAATTTACTACAACAGGGTGCAAGTGAATGAAATATGTTTTCAAAAGTACTATGCTGCATTTTGATAAAAATTAAAAATATATACATTTTTTGAGGTACGAATTTCTCGAAATTTGTATGATATCAATTTTTGTTTCCTGAGTAACGTGCAGCGTTTCGTAAGCATTGTAATAAAAAGTAGTAATAAATTGCAATAAGTAGAGGAACATAATTTACGGAAATAGGTTGAATCACTCTTCTTGAAAAAAAGAACGGTGCTAAGTTATTCGGAATGCAGAATGCTGAATCGCTCCCTTTGTAGAGACGAGAGACGGAGGATTTTGTATTCTGAACGTTCTACTCAAACCAGTGGCACATGTTTTAAAGTTAAAGGATTTCGTGATTAGACTTTAGTCTGACGGTAGTCAGTTTTTCATAATTTGCGTTTGAGGTACAGAAAGGGCATCAAGAATATGCATTTCCATGATTCTTGCTTTGATTTAAGAGGACGAGATCAAATGTACATTACAAAGCCTTCCGGTATCGAGCACACCAAGAACCATAAATCAGATGTCCTGGTGTTGGTGTGGGATTAACAATTAAAGTACCTTAGAATCGTGGTCTTTGAAAATGTAGAAGGAATGAAAAAAAAAAACAAACAAAAAAAAAAACTGAGAAAATAAGGAATTTTCGGCACGTTTATTGCAAATTGGTAAGCGGCGATCAAAATCAAAGGCAACCACAACTTCTAATGTCAGTAGCATTTATCTGTGGATACAAATGTAAACATATGTAAATATTTGCGAATTTGCGTTACGAAAGCCTGATCTTTTTGTAAATTTGGAATCGCCCTTTACACCGCCAAGCGGCTAATCAGTAGTCAATAGTCATGGCTGGAGAGTGAAGTAAAAATTTATTTCCATGGTTTTCAAGTTTCCAGGGAAGTCGTAAAGTAGATTCAGGTGTATCGGTCGACGTAAACGATTCTGTAGGACTTTTATACTGATTCGGAATTGATAAAATCGATCACGCGCTTCTCTCTGAAAATTTGCACCTTTCGCTGATCCGATCTAAAAGCAATCGTTTAGGCTTGGGCTGTCGTCATTGTTCCCAATTGTCTTCTGTTCTCTGACGCACTTAACGGAAATTTGCATTCGACGGATGTCCCCTTCTTGTGGCGGCTTGAATGAGTTGAAAATTTAATCTCTTTTGGAAAATTGCCACCGCAGGGGGTCCAGAAGAGCGCGATTTTGTAGACAATTGTAATATATATCTCAAAACAAGATATTTAAAAGAGAAGAGAATTTAAAATTATTCTAAATAATTTTTGGAGAATTGTTTAATATAATGCCTATTTAAATCAAATGTCTAGTGATTCTCGGAATTACGGTTAATTTTTTCTCTTACGGCAAACCGTTTTAAGATAGCAGTTTGCTTTGAATGAGAAACAAGTTTATGCTAATTTCGTACGATCGGAGGAAGGTCGTAGACTCGAAGTAAACACAAAGAAACTGTTTATATAAAAAAGACTCATGCCAATTCAACATATTCGCAATCAGGGGATATTTATGGGTATCCCTACATTAAGTCACTTTTAAGGATGATTAGGCGATAAATGAAAAAACGCAATCGTGTTTTATTCATTTTTTTGACATATAAAATCCGTTCATTTTAATTAATTAAAGATTTAATTGATTTCGGATTTAATTGACCTCGAAGCACTGGTAGGCGTGAGAAAAATTTATAATTTGACGTTTTGTTACCATAGTTTGGACCAATTAAAATAAAATGATGTTTATTTTATTTTCTTCATTCTTTACTTGTCTTTAAAGTAAGTATATGGCGACAAAAAATAATTGCGACTTCTAAAAAGTTTCCGGATCATTTCTTGCTACATATTTGAATTCGATTTTTGGTGTCTAAAAGTGGAGATCCTGTTTTCAAGTTATTTAGTAAAAAAAATCTAATTATCTAGGCAAAAAATTAATATTTATATATGAAGGAAGATCTTTCTGTAAGGAAATTGTAAATAAGACGTCATACGGAAAAAATTAATTATCGACATTTTCCTTGACTGTCATCGACTTTTGGATAGGACAAAGCTTTCAGAATATTTCATCAACTGTTTTAAAATTCTTTTCTGAATACTACTTATATCACATGGCCTTAAATAAAAAAAAAACGGAAATAATTATTTATAAATAATTATTTCCGTGCAGTGGTTTAAATTCAATCCACTTGACAGTCAGGCACATCTATTATAATTATTCTGTTAATAATTTAAATACGTCAATATTATCTCCTTGCATTACTACAATAAAAAAAAAGTCAATGAATAAAAAAATAAAAATAGTAATGAAAAAAAAATATTCTTAAAGCTTTAAATGATGCTAAATAAAGTAACATTGCTATTAATGACGTATGTGATTCGTAACTTCCTTTGCCAAGGTGTTCTTTTGATATTAATATTACGTCAATTATACTTTTTGTCTATAGGTACGTGGTCAGAGACGACAATAATTCTTACGGTCGATAAAAGTCTGTGTAAGTCTTACGGCTTCATGATCTGAATTACAATTCCTCCAGGCGGATCCGTCTTCAGGTCTTTCTTTTTCTTTCAGTTACCCCTCAGACTTGAGTTAACCTTCTTTCGAGTTCGAAAGAGGAATCAAGTAATACAAAAATTTATAATCGAAAAAAATAAGGAAAAAAATACAATAGAATGTCTTCTGCATTTCGTTAAAAAAAATCTAGTCTATATCAAATTCAAATCATCAATTCCGAATCATTTCGGAATTTGTATCCGAACCAGTTTCATTCCGATCTAATCCGAAGGAAGTTTTCAATCCGAATTAATCCGAAACCCATTAAAAAGTAATCCGAATGAATCCGCCATCCGAATTAATCAGAATTAATCCGAACTTTTAATCCGATAAATCTGGTCAATCCGAATGAATCCGAACTTTCAATCTGAATGAATCCAGTCAATCAGGACTTTCAATCCAAATTAATCTGGTCTATCTGAATCAATCCGAATGATTCCGAAAAATTCGGATAATTCAGGGTAAAAAAAATCGAGGGCATAATAAACCTCAGGCACTTAGTCAGGAATTGGTGAAAAAATTGTCGGGAATTTAAGAAAATCTGGGAATTGTCCAGAAATTGAAAAAAGTCCGGGAAAATTTAAGAATTGTCCTTGATTTTATTTTTGATGCGGGAAGTGGATTTCTGATTTGAAAAAAAAAAGCTTTTCCTAATAATCAATCTAAATATTTTTATTTGACATTATTTTATTTGATATTTTGTTAAATCTCTTGAAATATTTTCAATAATTTTCAAATCCTTTAAAAAGGAATTTTAAAATCCCGGAAAAATCCTAGTAATTCCTTAAAATCACTTAAATTCTTAGAAATCCTGTATAATTTCTTGAAAATCTTTAAACTCTTCTGAATTTTTTTAAAAGCTCTTCAACTTTAACCCCTTTTAAATTTTTTTTAAATTTTTTGAAATTCGCTTAAATTTATTGAAATCTCCTAAAATTCCTTACATTTTTGTTTTAAAATTTCCGAAATTTCTTTAAATTCATTTAAATCTTTTTAAACAACTTTCAAATAACTCGCTTCTGATTAAAAAATCACTAAAATACCTTGAAACCTCTAAGAAATCCTAAAACCTTCTGGAATTCTTTAAAAATTCCTTGAAATTCCTTAAAAGTTTAAAATCCTTCTCACTCTTTTGAAATCTTATAAAATCTTTAGTAATTCTTTAACATCACTTGAAATCTCCTCGAAATCTCTTAAAATTACTTAAAATTCTTTAAGTCGT
>CAJFCP010000080.1:438399-499004 GCA_904066005.1 Synergus itoensis
AAAGAAATTTTCTTTGATATGAAGAAAAATTTTTGGTTTAATTAAAGAAAATTTCTTTGAATCAAAAAAACTTTCTTTAATTTAAAGAAATTTTTTCTTTGACCGTGTATCAAAGAAATGGTTCTTTGATTTAAAGAAACTGTTTTCTGGGTGTAACTGATGGGTTTATCCATAATTGTTTATTGTTCAATTGTTCACAATTTTTATAATTCTATTTAATAAAATTTATTTTAAATAAAGCTATTCTGAGTTTTGCACAGAGCAACTTTTATGAAAAATACTTTTTTAAGCTCCTTAATTAAGGGATTAAAAGTGCAAACTGAACTGTTCAACATATTGTTTTTATTTTTTTAATTAGACGAAGGTGCAATTAATTTAAATTTATTTATACTTTTAGGAACTTTAGAGCTCCTGAAGAGAATTAGCAGAGCAGCTCTTGCGGATCCAGGTCATCATCATCATCATAGTCATTATGATGGTCATGGAGGATTTGGTGGAGGATACGGAGGCGGTTATGGTGGAGGATATGGTGGCCATGGACATGGAGGATATGGTGGTCATGGAGGATATGGAGGACACCATGGATTTCATGGATATGATAATTACGGAGGTCACGGACATGGTGGAAATGGAGGATATGATCTCTATCCAAGCGGAGGTGGTGGAAATTCTTTTGCCAACAGTAACGCCAATGCAGGATCCTTTAATACACCTTTCGGGAGTGGATCCTTTGCACAAGCAAACGCAAATGCTGGGTAAGCAATTGTTTTTATCGAATTACTAAAAATGTAAACTTTTAACTAAATGAACAATTGTTAACTAAAATAACAATTGATGAAACGTCTAATTAAGAGATTGAATTAACAATTAATGGTATTAACAATTTGTTTTCTGTGTTGCAGGGCGAGCGGTTACGGACGATAAAAGTTTGAGATGATCTCTATGGTGTTCACCATAGAATTGTGTTCAAATTCTGCGCTTATGATTAAAAAAAAAACAAGACTTTGACAATCCCTCATTTTGGGAAACTAATATTTATAAGCAGGTGCATAAGCATCGAATTAGAGTAAATTAAGTGTAATTATGTGTTTATAATAAATTTGTATAAAAGTAGATACTTATATTTTGAAACCCTAGATGTTTAGGAATAAATGTATCTTAGAATAAAAAGATAAGTCTGTTCTTTATAAGTGGAAAACTGCTTTTTTTGTAAGATGTCAATTTATCATTGGGTCAATTATTATAAGTCACTCAAATATAATGGAGAGAAAATTGGTATTACAAGCGGTGATTAATTATTTTTTTATTCAGATATTTTTATGGTCTTTTATTCTAAAAAATTTTAGCAATATTCATGAGTAAAATTACTTTCGTGGAATTTAGAAGCCAGTGTTTGGAATTAATCATCATGTGTTAAAATAAAAATGAAGAAACTATTAGAATCAATTAATTCTCAAATTTACCGTTGCTGTTTTTATAAATAAGTTCAGGGTTCAGTAGAATTAGGTCACTCGCCTTTATTCTCAAACAGTCAACCTCAATAAAAAAATTCCATCTTTTCTAGCTTTATATTTAAAAAATTTGCACTTGAAGATTGCTAACTAGAGCATGATAAATGAGTCCATTTTCTGACATGCATTTATTTCTATTGCAGTTGTATAAGGAGCACGTTTCTTTTATTTTGATAACAATGATTAAATCCATTTTTTTCTCTAGTAATTGAAAGAACTCCGGATATCCGTTTGATATTGTTTTCACAGAGAGAAGTCCTATTCATACTGCAGTTTTAAAAACAATGGAAGTTAATGTTTCTAAACAGGATACTCAAGGCGTCTTTAGTGTCATAGACAAGCTTCTTATAAATCAATGCATTTCACTGAAAAGTCATCAGTTGTCTTTTTTTCTTCACTGGAAGTGATTATTAGTTGTAAAAGTATATTTGAAAAAATGAAGTGCATTTCGATTATTCTCAGCTTTCTTCTTGTACGTATAGTTCTAGAAAATCAAAATTTTTCTTTGTTTAGAATAATGAAATTGTTAACTATGAAATAATGAAAGTGTTAACTTATTTTTATTATTGTTTTTTTTTCAGATGAGATGTCATTCATTTGTGACATTAAGCTTGGACGAATTAAGTAAGTATCTATAAAAATTTATTTGAATGATTTTGTCTGAAGAATAACCGTTATGCTTTTTTATTGATTTTTTCTTATTCCTACACATATATTTTATACATATCATTATAGTAGTCACTTTTGTTTCTCATCAATGCTTCACAGTTGATTTCCCTCTCATGAATACGATTTTTTTATGTTCGTGAAATTAAACGTTATATTTACGAATGCGTGACAAGCTCGAGTCACGTTTTTCAAGAAGATTCAAGAAGGAATAGTAAATAACAATTATTTTCCATGAGAAGGGAAATAAATAATAAAATTGATTTTTTTGGATCTTTAAAACTTTAGTGTTTTTTTTTTAATATCGTTAACTAGAAAGATTAAGAAATATTAATAATAAACAAAATTAAAGAAAAAAACGTTCTATTGACTTGGAAGGATTGATTAAATTTAAATTTATAATGTATTCTTATTCTTCAGAGAAAAATGATGTGGGTGACTTTTTGTCTGGAACCACACATTCTTATTCACTTGCGGATTTGACAGACGACAAAGCGAGACTTGGGAAGCAAAAAAGTTTGGATTATCCTGAAAAATCAAAACAAATGCTGAATCCTGAAGGTCATAAAATGGACAGACTTTTTCAAGAATTTGATGATCCTAAAAAGGAACAAATCGTTAGTATTTTTCCCTTGCATTTTTATCATCATTTTATAGTAAATTAAGTTAAATATTTATAATTGTAAGATAAATATTGAGGTAAATCATGTGTGTAATTTTTGGTTGAAATTTTTAGGGTCAATGGCTCAATCAATTGAGACTTTTGCTAATTGAATCTTTAAACGACGAAGCAAGGTTGAAATATTTTAATGAAAATTCTCTTCAGACTGTAAATGAAACTTTATGGACATTGTCAACATTACAAGACAAACTTGTCTTAATGAAAGATGCAAATATTTTTCTTAACTTACTGGGTTCTTCGGAGAAGCTAAATGCAATTTATCAAAATGGTTTTAAGGAGGGACTTTACATCAAACCTGGTATTTATAATTTTAATGAATGGGAAAAATGTTTGAATTAAATTAACAGTTTTAATTCAGAGTTTTAATTTCATATTACTTTGATTTAAGATTCTTTAAGCTCAACTTCGAAATATGAAGGAACCGTTTATGAAGATGAAATGAATTCTGTCGGAAATGAAGTTGATCAACTTGCTCGAATTCGATACTTTTTTGAAGAATTGTGCAGGTAATTTTTTTTCAAAATGACTTTGAACTCCTTTTGAGTACTAAAAAGGACTTTAGTAGTTTAAATTTATTTAAAAATTATGACTAAAATATTATGTAATCTAATTTTAATATTTTTTCTTTGTGCAGAAAACATCATTCCATGCTTTCAAAACTCAAGATTGAGCACAATCATTAGCTCACATCGGATACAAATGAGTCGAAGAAAATTTTGATTTTCTAGAGAAAAACGAAAACAAGGAGTAAAAGCCTTATTTTGAAATTACTTTATTTATTTTTCAACCACATCTGCTTTATTTAAGGGTGTTGAAGTCAAGTTCTAATCTAAAAATTCGATTTCTTCATTTTACTTTACAAATATTAAATTGGGAATTTTTTCCTTCTGTTGAATGAATCAATTTTTAACTAAAATTATGCATACAGAGCGAGAAAATATCTAATTCAAATATTTAAAAAAAAATATTTGAATTAAAATTGAGTAAAATGAAAATATTCAATTTTGAAGTTAGATTTCTAATTCTTCGTTTTATGCAAAAAGTATCGAAATTCAATATTTTTTCGCTCTGTATGCAGTTTTATATTTGAACAGAGATTAGCGCCTCAGAGCGAAAAAATATTTATCTATAATTTTCGTTGAGTAAAATGGAGAATAGAATTTTGAGATTAACACTTGGATAACGCCCTTATTTAAATTTTATTCTGTTGACTTCCGTGATGAATACTGAGATGAGCAACAGGTGTGCCAGGGAAAAAATATCTTTTTCATTTATAAACATAAATTTATAATTAGAAAAATTATATTTAGAATGAACTTATAAGAAACAAAGAAAGCAATTAATCAAGAAAAACTATAGATCTATATTTATACAATAATTAATTTAATTATATAGAATATGTGTAGAATTTTCTAGTATATCACTTTTCAAATATTTCTGAAGTTATTATTAAAGCTCGTTCTGTGACTATGTCTAATTTGTAATTTATATCGTTTTATAAAGCATGTCTAGCTGGCAAAGTTGGCTGACATGATTGACATAGAATGTGTTTTGAGTTGAGTGGATTTAATACCTGTGATTACGAGTATCAAATATAATAATACTGAATTAATATTGTATCTTTTGTATAATAATATATAATAACATATTAGTAAAATTTACAGAAATTTTTGCCATTATAAAGCCTATTTAATTCTTCTATCCGTGTGAAGATTGGCTTTCTTAAAAATTAAATTTTCCTAAATTACCTGGCAAGATCAATAGCTGCGAAATTGGGTCAAGGTCCTTAAAAATAGACGAAGAATATTTAAGAATACATAAGTAGGGAAAGATTATTGAGTGTACTTTAAATTTCACGTAATAAAAAATAAGAATTACCGTTAAAAAATGTACTAAATATGTACTACTAAAATGTACTAAATATTTTTTATTTAAGCTCAAAATTCCATTCTCCATTTTACTCAACGAAAATTATAGATAAATATTTTTTCTCTCTGTAGCGCTTATCTTTTTTCAAATATAAGACTGCGTACAGAGCGAAAAAATATTTAGTTTCGATACTTTTTGCATAAAACGGAAAATTAAAAATCTGACCTCAAAATTAAATATTTTCATTTTACTTAAAAAATATTGGAATTACATATTTTATCGCTCTGTGTGCATAATTTTAGGTAAAAATTGATTAATCCTACCGAGGGAAAAAATTCCAAATTTAATATTTGTTAAGTAGAATGAAGAAATCGAATTTTTAGATTAGAACTTGGCTCCAACACCCTTAATATAAACTTATAAAAGTCTTTAAATCGTGATGCAATGTAAAGAAACCTGTAGAATACTTTACGTCGGAATTCTGAGTAACTTTTCGATTTTAAAATCGTTTTCCAATGCAAACCCCTTTGCTAACAATAAGTTTGGTCGATATCAAGTAAATTGCCATTGACGACGCGTTTCTGTTCCACGAGAGTTTGTCACGACGAAAGAGAGAGCTAAAATCGCTGAAATGTAAGTTTTATATTTTTTTAATAACACTGATCATGCACCCAATAGAAATTTCCGAAAATAGGACAAATTTTCGACAATTTCCAATCACTGTGTCACCAAATTGCAATGAGAGGTTTCTTGTTTCCACCATTCCCAGTTGTTTTCATGCGATTGCGTAATTTCTCTGAAATGCTTCTTCTTCTTGTGAAACGATTTTTCTGAAATATTTTATTTACGCTTAGAAAAAGAAGAGCGACATTTCTGTTTTTCTTGACCTTCAACTCACACGTTCTTTATAATTATGTAAGATCTGCAATATAGTTATACAAATTAACGTAATTATGGTAGTGTAGTGGATCGAATGAATCGAATAAAGTTCAGATTTCCCGAACCGCAATCTATTTTATTTATATATATATATGTATGAATGTGTGATACTAGATCGAAGCAAATCAGTTAGTAAGATCGCCAATTTGATGTAGGAATAGGCAACTCTAAGTTAAATTGGAACGTGAGAATTTCAAGTTTAGGAAGGAAACTTGATTGCTATCACACATGAAAATTGAGAACCGCTTGCGTTTGGAGAAATTGATTTCTCCTTGAAATAATAACGCTTTATTGCACTGAGAAAAATATTTTCTTCGTTTAAGAGGAAAATTCCATTTACGGAATTCCTCTTTATTTGAGAGGAATCCTTTTTAGAAGAGAACAATCCTCTAAAATTAAGAGGGAAACTTTCCCGTATAGAAATTTCCCTATCTTTCCCCATTTAAAGTAGGGTTCTAGCGTGGCCTGGACTAGAAGTTCTAGTCTAGAAAAAACTAATCAGGACCCTGTCTGGCGCTAGTGGAAAATTTCTTACACATAAATTAATGATCTACGCACTTTTAATTTGTTTAGTATGTTAAAGTTGCTTGTTGCTCATTAAATTTGTGTAAAAAATATCTTTATTAGTTCATCTGTAAACTAATAAATAATAATTATATTAATTATTGTTATTCAACTTTTTCAGATGAAGTTATATATGTCATAACGATATTTTTTAATATTTATAGATTAATATAAAGTTCAATATAAACAAATATAATTTTATGTTTATTTCTAGCGATGTATTTCATGGGACGATATAAGGAGAAATTTTGAGCATTTCTACTTCAAATCGTCCCAAATACATAACTATATACGTTTATAATTAAAAATATATTTTCTTTTATAGGGCTGTGTAAGGGCGATTCCCACAAGGCCCCTATTAGAATATCTAGTCGGGGCCTAACTTACAAAATCGTTACGATCTTACTGGGGCCCCGACTATTTTTCCCCATCAGGGTCCAACTAAAAAAAGGGAAAACTAGTGAGGCCCCCACTAGACCCCTATCGAAATTTCTACACGGGTTATATACCATATTGTAGAGGAAAAATTGCAACAGAATACTCTCTAAAATTGAATCAGTGAAATTTCATTGATTTTCAGTGACTCTTTTTTCACGATTTCATTCAGTGAAAATTCACTGAGAATCAGTGAAAAGTCACTGAGATTTTCAGTAATCGTCACTAAACTACTGAAAATTTCAGTGACTTTTCACTGATTTCCAGTTGTATTTTCACTGATTAAAATCGTGAGAAAAGAGTCACTGAAAATCAGTGGAATTTGACTGGGAATCAGTGAAATTTCACTGATTCAAGTTTAGAGAGTAAGAGGAATCTTCTAAAACGAATAAAATATTTTTCTCAGTGTGGTGAATAATAAATAGATTGAAATTTTTCTTGAGGAATCTTGTTTACCAGTTTTATGTAAATTAGTGACGTTGAACATAATGATAAAAATTTTGAAACACTATCATAAGATATTATTAATTATCATGGCTTATATACAAGGCAGAAATTTGTAATTCGTTACAGTAAAAATTTCGTTTATACTTTTGTCAATTCTAATGAAATAATTCATAAACTAGATAATCCAATTCTTTTTACGCCTGCACAAATGCAACCATCTATTCCATAATGTTGAGCCAACGATCAAATATAAGGAACTTCTGACATAAATTTCAAAAGTTCTTCATGTTTCATTTAATTTTTATAAGAAACTAATATGTATAAAAATAACGTTAATGGAAAAGTTTTAGAAATTTAAAAACAAATACACAAATCATCTATCTTAAATAATGATCTTATTAATTTTCCTTTTTAATGACTTTATATAATAAACGTTTAAAGTAAATTTTAAATAGTAGTTTTCCTGTAATTTTTAAAGAAAATTCATATTTTTAAAGTGTTCTGCAGTTTATTGTTATTTATAATTTATTTTCTTCTTCTTTGGAAAACCCTACTAATTATGCAGAGATTTAACTCCATATTCTATAACACGAAAACGCGATTCCCTAATTCATCTTATGGTGATGTCTAACAAAGTAATTTGGAATTTTCTCAACATATACATATAAATGAGTATTATTTAATGAGAAAAGTTATAAATTTCTCGTTGCTTTATGATTCTTAGACATGCAAGGTTTTTGTCTCTGTGCATAAATCTTCAAACATAGGGAGATAGTAAAGTAATTGAAATTGTCATTCGAGAGGAATCGAATATGTATTTCCGATAAGAAGGCAATTTTTTCCACTTATCTCTATGATCAGTGAATGTAAAATAGATAAAAAGTAGAGCGATTTGCTTTCGTTGAAAATGCAGAAATGAAAGAGTAGATCAAAACATGAAACTTGAAATTTTAATCTCTTCAAGTATAAAAAATATACTAAATAAAGAAATATTATTAGAAATATTAAAAGTTATGACAATCTTGAGATTGTATGCATCATTTCCTGCAATTAACGAAAATGATATGCATTTGTATAAGTGAGTTATAATCAAAAACTGCGGTTGATGCCATCTTGAAAGTTGAAGCGTCGGAAATAATAATCCAGTGACATGCAAAGCTGTTAAATTCACAAAACAAGGTCACAAATAGTCAAATACAACACTTAATAATTCATTACACTTTTTTGGGATATCGCCGTGTCATAATAACATTAAACTTATTTATTATTTATCAAAACAAGATACCAATTCTTAATTCTTTCAAGAATTCTTGTATTTGGGAATTCTTTTAATTATAAATTTAATTGGAATTAAGTAAAAATTAAAAAAAAATTAATGAGGAAGGTAAAGATAAATAAGAAAACAAAATTATTATTACTAATCCAAAAAAAATCATTTTAAAGACCATTCGTGAATCTTATGAAAAAATTAATAAACAAAAAAAAAACATTATTGCTTTTTTTTTGGCTCATTTTTTGTGTTTATTATCTGACTATATGAAATTAAGATCTAGCAATATTAAGATGATCATTTATACAATTTTTGCCCTAAATTTTTTATTCCTTATTCTTTATTCCTTTTGTGAGTTTGATAATAAATGAGGGTGGCGACTTGACCGGGAATTTAATTAAAAAACCGGAAGCTTACTTCTGATCGCAGTAAAATTCAAGTTTTCATTAGTTTAATAATTATCTACACTTTAAGAATATTGAGTTTTTGACATCTCGTTTAACTATTTTTTACATAAAATGGAATAAAAATAAAAAATAAAATTTCCAATGTTCCCAAAACTCAAAAGTTTGATATATTTACTAGCAGAAATTTACCCGGTATTGCTCGCGATTTTAGGAGATTTTATAAAATTTAAGGGAATTTTAAGGAGACTTTAAAGTATTGCAAAATATTTTGTGTTATTTTAAGGAATTATAAGGAATCTCAAGAGATTTTTAGTGATTTTAAGGAGTTTGAAAAAAAATAAAAAGACTAAAGAATTTTTAAAAACTGCAAGGGATGCTAAGAGATTTTTATTGATTTTCAGAATTTAAAGGGATTTTAAAAAGAGCTGAAAAAAGTTATCAAAAGGCCGTTCAGAGATCTCACAAGATTTTAGGGAATTTTAACAGATTTTAACGAATTTAAACGAATTTCAAAATATTTTAAGATATTTTAGGAATTTCAAGATATTTTAGGAGACCTTAATGAACTCCATCATTTTGAAATATTTTAAATGATTTTAAGACATTTACAGAAGATTTAAAGCGTTTTAAAGAAGTTCAAGTAATTTTAAGGGATTTTAACGGATTTCATTTAATTTCCTCCATATTAGAATCAATTCCTTGAGATTTATTAAAATCACTTAAAACGTCTTGAAATCTTTTAAAAATTCTAAAACTCTCTTGAATTCTACAAAAATTCATTAAAATTTCTTAATACAATCACTTGACATGGCTTGAAATCTTTTAAAATTCCTTAAAGTTCCTCAAAGTCACTTAAAATCTGATGAAATCCTTTAAGATGTCTTGAAATCTTGTGAAATCTATATAAATCTCTGTAACATCCTTTTCATAAATTCTTGAAAATTCTTAAACTGCTTTGAACACTTTTAAAAATCTTTTGAAATTCCTTACAATCAGAATCTATTGAAATTTCTTAAAACTCCTTGAAATTCCTTAAAATAAAATAAAATTCTCTAAAATATCTTGAAATTTCCTAAAATCTCCATGAAATCCCTTGAAATTCCTTAAAGACGTTTGAAACGTCTTAAAATCCCGAGCAACGCCAGATAAATGAACCCAATGATACATGAAAGAAAGTAGACTGGGAAAATTGAAAAACTTGACAGGGGAAAACCGGGAAATGTTCAGAAATTTGCAATCGCGTCCTTCGATCAATCACCACCCTGTGAATCTAGATTCCATGAAAATTAAAATTTTATTTTAAAATTATTTAAATTTTATAAATTTAAAATTCAAATTTATGTAAAGATGAATTATTTATGAATTTTTTTAAAGATGTCTGAGGCGCAAACTGCTATACCACCTTCTGGATCTCGACCTGGTGGGGAATATTTCGACGGCGACGGCGCCGACGGTCGCTTACCCTTTACCGGTTCTACTGGAGCGATGGTGATGAAAAGTGTTTCCATATTTCTGGCGCGTAGTCGGAAAGCTTCCGTTTCTTCAAGAAGACAACAGTTGTCGGTACCAGATCAGAAACCGGAAACCCTCAGCAAACGAAAACGCAGAAGACCAAAAACAGATCCCAACATGAAAAGTGCCGCTTATTATGCCAAGGTCGTTGAATCTTTGAAGAAGAAAACCAAATTCACCAAGTACGAATCAAAATTTAACAAATTTTTATCAATTGCAGCATTATATGTGACCACTTTCAGTTAATTAATTTTCAAATGAAAATTTAGAGTAAAATTTGTAGTCTTTACATTGATATTTTGACAAGACTTAAATTATGTCCTCTGCTTTCTTATAACTCTCTTTGACAACATGTTTCGTGAATATAACTGCTCTATTTTCATCATTGCGTGCTAGTGCAATTTGTTTCCAATTTTCATTTCGCTTTATTACTTCGCAGTTTGCTCGTCTCTTAATGTGCTTTTATGTCAAATTTTATTACTCTAATTTCTTTTTTATTGGACACTTGTCTAATGTAAATATTTACGACTATCTTTTTAAATTTACCCGTTTCGATTATATGTTATCTCTAGTATTTTTTTTGAAAATTCTTTTTCTCCCTTTCAAAATTAAATTTTTGAAAACTTATTCCTTTGTAAGATTCGTGTAATTTGTAAACTTACATAGAGAGACTTCGACCTCAACTTATAAGTACCTTCATGAATTCATGAGTCAATTTTATGAAGTAATATAAAAAGTTGATTATAGTTTGGCCGTCTTGAATCACGCAAACGCTGAGAAAATTGACGTTTTCAGAAAGGTTTTCAATTACGTGAGAAATTTGAAGTAGATCAAATTGGCTTTAAGAATGTTAAAACTTTCTGCATTTATGTCTTGAAAGATAGGAAACTAGCTATTTTTAAATGTTTTCAAAACCAGAAATTGGCCATCCAATATTATTCGTATAACTTATACATATAAACAACCATTAATATTATTTCAAATTAAAAATTGCTAATAGTTATTTACATTTATTTTTTTTTAATCAATTGGTTGAATTAAATTGTTTAATTTTTAGAATCGAACTGGAGGCACTTTGTAAAATATATAGCAAATTGACAGCCTTTCACAAACAACGTGTTGGTGAAATATCAAGTTCTAGTGGATCTGCAACACCATTACCAGCTGCAGAGGTAAATAATTAATTAATAAGTTAATTAAATTTTGCCTATATTTTTTATTGAAATTTTTTTTTACAGGGTATTGATAGAACAATATTTCGCGAATTGCTTCACAATACATTTGACGTGATAACGGAAGACACATTAATTGAGCGGATGTTCGTTTATTGGGACAAAGATAGCGAGGGTGCAATTAGATTGGAACCCTGGATAATGGGCCTAGATGTTTTTTTAAGAGGCAATAAAAATGAAAAAATGACTTTTTGCTTCAAGGTATACGATTTGAACAGCGATGGTTACATCACGAAGGACGAAATATTTCAGCTTTTTAAGTACGTTTTTTTATTGTCATTTTAAGAAAGGCTCAATCGATTTTTTTCTGCTTTAAAGGTGTTGGAGCCAAGTTCTAATCTAAAAACTCGATTTCTTCATTTTACTTAACAAATTTTAAAATTGGAATTATTTCCCTCTCTATAATTAATTAATTTGTAACTAAAATTATGCACACAGAGTGAGAAAATATCTAATTCAAATTTTTTTTTTTACGTAAAACGAAAATATTGAATTTTAAAGTTAGATTTTTAATTCTTCGTTTTATGGAAAAAGTATCGAAACTAAATATTTTTTCTCTCTGTACAGAGTCTTATATTTGAAAAAAGATTAGCGTTACAGAGCGAAAAAATATTTATCTATAATTTTCGTTGAGTAAACTAGAGAATGGAATTTTGAGCTTAACACTTGGGTCCAACGCCCCTTATCACTAAATAAATTAACGCAGGGTGGCCACATGTCAAAGAAGTCAGAGAAATGTCTGGAAAAAACATTTGTCAGGAAAATCTGGGAAATGCGAGTAGCTGTCAGGGAAATAGAAATTAACATTTAAGCTGTGTTATTTTTTTCATATACAGCTTTTATAGTTTATTTAACAGATTTTAGAAGCTTTTCAAGAATTTTGAAGGGTTATAAAGAATTTCCAGGCATTCTTTGAAATTCTCTGGGTTTCTAATGATTATAAGAGATTTTCTTTAATTTCAAGGGGTTTTAAGAGGTTTCAAGAAATTTAAGGAGATTATTCAAAAGATTTTTATGATATTTAAAACATTTCGTGGAATTTTGAAGGATTTCATGAAATTTTAAAAGATTTTTAAGAAAGTTTAGGGAATTCAAAGGATTTTACGATATTTTAAAGTTCCTTGTGGAATTTATAAGGATTTTAAGAAGCTTGTAAGAATTTTAAGAAAATTTTGATTTTATTAACGTGATTTTAATGGATTTTAATGTTCCTCATGAAATGTTAAAGGATTTCACGAAATTTTTATGATTTTTAAAAGATTTTGTGGAATTTTAAGGAATTTCGAGAGGGTTTCAAAAATTTTATGATAGTTTTTACGTATTTTAAGGGATTTAAAAATTTTTTCGTGGAATTGTAAAGGATTTTAAGAAGCTTGTAAGAATTTTAAGAAATTTTGACGTTTTAAAAAAATTTCAAAGGTTATTTTTGATTTATAAATAATTTGATGAAATTTAAAAGGATTTCGGGTAAGAAATTTTAAATATTCTTGTGGAATTTTAAGGGCTGGTAATTAGCACATGCTGAAGTTTCAGACTTCTACGAATTTTTTTCTTGTTAAAAGATTCACTGAAAAATTTTTTTATTTACAATAATTTATTTATTCTAACATAAAACATGGGAAATGTGTTTGCAAACAATATTTTACTTTTTGATGAGAAATCTTTGATGAAAAAAAAAGTTAGTATAAGTAACGATTTGAAAGATGTTTCCAAGCATTTTTTTTTTTAGAAATTCTGATGCATTTTAAGGAATTTTAATGTTTTTATTGAATTTTACAGAATTTTACGAGATTTTTATGGTTTGTAAAAGATTTTGTGAAATGAAGGATTTGATGAAATTTTAATAGATTTAAAAGAATTTATGATACTTTAAAGGCGGATTTAATGGGATTTTAATTAATGTAGTAGAATTTTAAGGAATTTAAAGATGTTTCTAGGAATTTCAAGATATCTCAGTGAATTTTAAGTGATTTTAATAGGTTTCCAATAATGTGAAGAAATTTTGACGCATTATAAGGGATTTTAAAGTTCTCTGTGGAATTTTGAAGGATTATATGAAATTTTAAAAGATTTTTAGGAATTTAAAAATATTTCGAACTTTCTCGTGGAATTTAAAATATTTCAAATGATTTTAAGGAATTTTAAAAGACTTAGTCAAACTTTAAGAGAGTTCAAGGAATATTAACTTTGAATAGATTTCGTAGAATTTTAAGACGTCACAAGGAATTTCAAGAAATTTTAAGGAATTTTAAGCCAAGGTTGTGGTCAATTTTAGAGGTTTTTACGAATTTTAAGTGATGTTAAAAGATTTTAAAGTTTGTCGTGAGATTTTAAAGGATTTCAAGAGATTTTTATATTCTAAAAAGATTCCGTAGAATTTTTGGGAATTTCAAAAGATGTCATTTGATTTCAAATAATTTAAAGTGATGTTCAAAATTTTTTCAAAATTTCAATAGTATTATTATTGAAAATTTATTCGCATTGTTTTTATACTTTTCTGTCAAGAAAATTTGTCGAAAAATCAGGGAAATTTCAGGGAAGATGAAAAATTGAATCTTGTGTCCACCCTGATTAAATAAAAATAGAAAGGTAAATTAAAAGAGAATAAAAAAATATATAATAAAAAATATATATGAATTTAAAAAAAATAGGAATTGTTTAATAAAGCAACCAGGAGAAGAAGATCCAGATGAGGGAGTGAGGGACCTATCGGAATTAATTCTAAAGAAAATAGACGTGGATCACGATGGAAAAATATCTTTCGAGGATTATGAAACAACCGTAAATGAGGAACCATTACTGCTCGAGGTTTTCGGACAATGTTTGCCAACTACCGAAAATATCACTGCCTTTTTAATGACTTTACGACCTTGAGCCTTCACTAATATTATCCAGAATTTTTCTTAGGTGAGCAAAAATTGCGAAATTAATTGACAAACATATTGATCAATTGATTATCATATTAATTTCATAAACCACTTGAAAATTGAAGTAGTATTAACACGAAACAATCACTTCTTATGTCTTTATTATAGTCACCAATCACTGAAATAGCTATAGTTAAACAGAAATCAACCTCCAGTTTATGAGACTTACTCAATTTGCAACACAAAATTACATTTACGATTTATCCAATCGAGTATACGGATTTTATCCCACCTGATAATGATAGCATATAATTGGAATAGAAGATTTTTAATATGAAAAACAATTTATATTATTTTAACAGCTTTTGGATTTATTAAAATTAAGATTGAAAGAATGGGAATAAATAATATTAGATGAATAATGTTGAATTCAATTATTATGGGATAGAGCTTTCTGTCTTTTTCTAACAGATTGATGATTTTTTAACAAGGCATTGTTAATAATGCTACGTTGTAAAAGAGAGATAAAAACGAAGTTTCGTTATGGTTTCGGTTATGGTCATTTAGTTTGTTGATTGAAGCACCTGGTTCTCAGTATTCTCAATTTCGTCGCGCCCTCTTAAATCCAGATCATTAAAGTTCAAACAAGAGCCTAATCAGACAATCATAATTTAGAGTCTATAGTTTAAATCCTGACTGACTGAGAAAATGCTGGCAAAATACTTCATCTTGGTCTTGGCTTTCATAACTTCGTTTGTTATTTCGGTAAAGATTCGCATAAAAGTTTTATTTTCTTTTAAGCAATTGACATCTTCTAAAACATCTACATTTGCTATAAAAACTGACTCATAATTTCTTTTTCAGGTTCACTCCCAGTCGCCACATGTTAGTTTATCATCATACCGATACGACCCGAATTCAATTCCCCAAAATGAAAAAATTCTGCAATTATTTCTTCGACTAGCATCACACACAGCTGGCAAATTATTTCTTCTGAAGCAGCAAGCTCTTGAACAGCAACTGCACCATTTAAAGCAAAATGAAAAAATTGCTGATGAATCACAATCTGATTTAAATATTAAAAACATAATTGAAATACTTCTACGTTCGCCTTCTGATTCCAATCCACCTACATTTTCTTCATCTCCAGATAGAAAAGATTTGATTCCAGCAGTATTGAATGAAAATTTGACAAATTCATCAGACTTTTATCAACCTCAAAATCCACGTCTTCCAAATTCAATTCAGAATCCTAGAATGGAACATGCCTCAGAGGAAATGAACTCAGATTCTCAAGAGTTTTTGGAAAATTCCGGAACTCCTGGAAGCTCTATGGAAGTCCAAAATCGTCTGATGGTGGACTATGCTAATGATAATAATAATTCTCAAACGACAGGACAAAATCTTCTAAATTCTGGTCAAATTCCTACAGAAATAAATTCAGATACTGATTCAGGATCTTTAAATACAAGTGGATCTAATTTGAGTAACGGGGAATCATCAAATAATCTGAAAAATTTGAATCCTATTAATCAGAAAAGTTCTAATCTTAATAATCAGCAAAGTTCCAATTCTAATATTCAGCAAAATTCTAATCCAAATCCATCAGGAAGTAATCAGATGGGTCAGGATCCAGGATCAATGATTACTAACATGTTCAATCCTGCTACAATCACAAATATGATTCCATTTAGCGCGGTAAATAATGTGCCAGTAATTGGATCTGGACTTAATGGACCTATTAATATGGCTCAGGAAACTTTACCAAAATTTAGACCTTCTGCACCTCAGCTTAGAGCTTTGCCAGAAGTAGAGGATGGGACAAATCCTCCTGTTAAAGACAACTTGAAAGATGAAAATCAAACAAATGGCACTTCTTTTCAGAGTTCAATCACAATTGAAAATAATGTCACTGTGCCAGAAAATATTTCTGTTACTGGAAAAGCTTCTTTTATGGATACAAATAAAAAAAATGATAATAAAGCTATAACTGAAGAATCTACTGCATCTTTTGATAATGAAACTACTACTAATTACAATATGGACGAGTTAACTGCTAGTGGAAGAAAATCTAGTCTATTAGAAGAAAATTCTACGGAAACGAATTCCAGCCAAGGTAGAAACCAAACAGTTGATAAAATCCAGGATGAGATCCAAAAGACACTTGAAAGCTTGAAATTGCCTAAAGAGAATGTGGAAGAAAATAGGCGAAATAATGATGTTGAGGATTCTAAAGTGAAATTGAAGAGATTGACTGATAAAGTGATGAGAGCCTTACGAGATATGCAGGATGAAATAGATCGTAAAGATAATCGTAAAGAATTAGGTAGCAGTTTTTCCGACCTACAGGTATTTTTATAAAACTTATATACTTAACAGTTAGAATTTGGATTCTTTTTTTATATTTCTATTGTTTTCAGATCCCAACCACAAGCCCAGAAAAATTGATTTCTCTATTTCGACCAAAAGATTCAGTTCCTAACTTGGAAGAATCGATGCAGAAAATACAAACCGAAAATCCAAAATCACCTAAAGCTGGGCAATAGATTATTTATTGTAATCATTCGCCGATTAGGACAACTTAATATAATGCAACGGCTAATAATAGTTCACAATTAAATAAGACTTTAGTGGAACAACTAAAAAATTTTGATGGATAGTTATGAATGAGTGAAGAAATCTCTTCTTCTAAAACTATAAAAGTCTTCTTTAAATTTTTATAAGAGATTTATTGTTATTTCGAATAGGGGGTATTTTAATATTGTTCACTTCATATTATCCCGCTTGAATTTGTATATATAGACTTTAAATATATTTAAATTGTTGATGAAATTAATTTGAATAAATTGCATCCAAATATTACCAGAAGTTTTTAAGACCCAAAATAAGGCCCAATAAAATCAGATCCAAATAAAGGACTCAAAATAAAACTCAAAATAAATCCTTCAGATTTAAAAATTTGACAAAAATGTCCTAATTATAAAAACTTAAAAATTTTATTTTTGGGTAATACGAAAACCAATAAATGAACGCTTAAAAAATTAATTTAAAAATTTTTATTTATATTTTTTTTTGAACTCGCATTTTTTTGCTAGTATTTTATCATTTTATTCTTCAGTAGATATTTCATCAGAGAAGGGTTTTTTCATTTTTTTATTGTTACAATTTTTCTCCTCCTTCTTGGTGTCTTTTAACGAAATATTTTCAGATAAAGATTTTGCAAATTTAGATCCTTGCAATAAAAGCCTTTTTAAAAGTATAAGGATGTCTTCCATCTTTTTAAAGAAAGACATGTCATATGGGCGGTTAATCTGAAATCAAATTAAACAATTTTTAATCAAAACTTTCAATTCAAATGTATATGAGATATTTTTTTTATTATAAAATTTTTGTGAAGAAGTTTACAATGATTCTTAATTAGATTTAAAAATAAAATGGAACTTTCTGAGTCTTACGGATTTTAATTGTCTAGATTCATCATTAAATCGTCTGGAAAGAAATTTTCTATTCTCCAAAAATTTTTTGGATTCAATTTTAGGGTTTTCAGCATATAATTCATCATTATGTCTCTTATGAAGTGAAGGTTTAAATTGAATTTGTGAATTGAAGGGTGACAAACTCCAAGCAGCCTAAAAAAGAATCAGAAGGAAATAATTAGTTAAAAATTAGGAAAACTAAAAAATGAAGAAGAAATTACTAAAGAAGATATAGTAAATCAAATAATCGCTTGCCGTAGCTAAAGTTATTATCGTAAAGCCAACAAGATTGCTTGTCATCGTCACTGCTTTGCTCTGGTTGATGTCCCACTGATCGAAGTTACAATTTGAATCAGAAGTCTTGCATTTATTCGATTAATCATTTCGACAGAAAAGAATAATAACATTAATTGTAAATTCGATACAGATCATGAAAAATGAATACCACTTAAGTTATTATTACTACATTTTGGAAAAAGATAATATTATATTTATCAAAAAAATCAAAAAATTATATTTATCGAAGTAAAACAAATACCAACATTTTGAACTCAAAATATTTTATAATTTTAATTAGAAATATCAATTTAAACTAGTATAAATCAGAATAAATAAAAAAAAAATTGTTTAAGCCTTATTTAGCATCATCGTCACTTTTTATTTTAAACTTTTCCAGATCGTTAATCTCTTATCAAACTAATTATTTTCTATCCAAGTATAAAGATAATTTTAAGACTCAGAGAATAACTTTTTATTCAGCTGAGTTCTTGATCGAGTTTTATTCGCGCATGAAGCCAAGATATTTTTTCTGAAGATAAGTCTACATTTAATATTGATTTCTTCAATAGAATATTTTAAAATGAAGCAATATTAATTCTTCGTCTGATATCGTTGGTTGAAAATGGTGCTTGGTAACGACTGGAAAACAAAAGTTGATGCGAAAATGATAAAGATTTTATTTGAGGCACGGTGAATTATCGTATATAAGAGCACGTAAAACATATTATTTTTTTTATAAAGGCTTCAAATCATTGAGTAACTCCTGTTTATAATGACTGTGTTTATTTTTCTCAGTGTTCTGAGCCTAGTATGCATACAAGTAAGACTATTTTTAAATTGCGATTAGCGACACAGATAATTTGATTTAGTGTTCTACGTGATCCTTTAATTTCACTCTCTGAAAAAATATTTTTTATTTCATTTGAAGGAACGAGCTGTTAGTGAATTCAAGTTATTGAGCTTATAAAATGATTGTAAATTACACTGAGAAAAATATTTTGTGCAACAAAATATGTTTTGTTGGCTGAAAAAAATTTTTGTTGGTTCAACAAAAATTTGGTTGAGCCAACAAAAAAATTTTGTTGCACAAATACCAACAAAATTATTTTGTTTTCCGGACCAAACCTTTTTTTCAGTGTAAATGATAAACGATTGTAATAAGATATCAAAAGTTTATTAATTAAATAATTATTAAGTTTATTTACTTATTATTTATTTGTTTTCCAGCTAATAAATGCTCAGGGTGATTACGATGTATTTGGACCTGGTAATAAACAATTTCAACCTAAACAACACCAGAAAAATACTTTGAGTGAAAAACCTTCAAAAGAACCCGCAAAGGTAAAAAAAACAAATCTTTTGTTTTCTTTTACAAATGAGTTTTTCAATTTTATATATTTTTGTATATCTTTAATCCCTAATGAATATTTCACTGATATTAATTAAATGCAATAAATATAATTATTTATACAGTTATTTATTAAATTAAAAATGAAAATGAATTTTTCAGACCGTCAACACGAATAAAAATGTAAACGTCATCTTAAATGTCAATTCCGAGGAGGTAGCCCAACGCTTATGGCAAATAATTCAAGAAAATTTAATGCAAGATCCAAATAAATCATCCTGGGCTACTCAACAACAATTAAAGAAAGCAATTCTACCTCTAGTTTCGTCTACAAGAAGAGGACTGACGACAGTTCCAATTACTGAAATTGGAGAAAAACTTGAGAAAATTACTAGGAGGGCTTTAATTATGGACGATCCTGATCGTCCACCTGTGGATCGAGAAATTTTAACGAGAGATATTGTCGCAGACATGATGTTAACTATAAAAAATGTTGTACCCAATGGACAGGAACTTACTGAAAATATTCCTGCTAAAAGAATACTGGAATTTAATGAAATTCCTCCAAGAAAATCTCAAAATAATCGCTATGCTACACTTGAAGTTAAAGTTCAACGAAGCGATATATTAAAAATAATTCGTCCGATGTTATCCAATTCAGGATTTAATTGATTATTATTAATAAAGTTTCAATTGCAATTTAAGAAGAAATTTGCTATTTTAATCAATTGAATTTGATCGATTTTGATTTTGATCACGCTTTTTGCCTTCATTGTACCCTTTAAGGACATTGGACCCAAGTGTTACGCTCAAAGTTCCATTCTTCATTTTACTTAACGAAAATTATAGACAAATATTTTATCGCTCTGTAGCGCTAATCTCTTTTCAAATATAAGACTGCATACAGAGCGAAAAAATATTTAGTTTCAATAATTTTTGCATAAAACGAAGAATTGGAAATCTAACTTCAAAATTCAATATTTTCATTTTACTTAAAAAATATTTGAATTAGATATTTTCTCTCTCTGTACGATATTTCTAGTTAAATATTGATTAATTCTACGTCTTTCTATCTAGACTGAAACCCTTGACTAGATTTTTTTTTGACCATCAATCCTTTGACCACATCTTTTAGTAATAAATGTACCCTTCGACCACATTTTTTTCTTGACTATGCTTCTTGACCACATCTTTTAGAAATAAATGTACCCTTTGACCACACCTTTTTACATCAAATTTATTTTTTGACCACGTATGTTTTTCTGAATTTCAAATCCTTGACGTCATTTTGCCTTAACTGAACCCTTTAACCACATCTTTTTGCTTTAACTAAACCCCTTGACCACGCCTTTTTGAAATGATTGTACCCCACATCTTTTTTGGTCTATTCACTTTGACCCCGCTCTTTTATTTAAAAAAAATAAATATATGATATCTACATAAATCATTAGTAATCAAGCGCAGAGGAGAAATAATAGGAAGATCATATCACAGTCTAAAGAATAAAAATCTAAATATAAATTAGTAATAAAATAAATTATAAAAAAGAGAAAATAATTGAGGATCAGAATATAGGAAAGGTCAAGACTGAATCAAATTAAGAGCCAGGTGGAATGGGAACTGATAAGGAATAATAGAGTTGATGAAAATTTACTTATTCTCAGTGTTCACACATTTGATTAGAATTTTTCATATAAAATTTTTATTGTGCAATATACTTGGGCTCCCTATAATAGAAATTAAAATTAAATTTCTTTCATTTGTAGAAACGATATTCCACTGCTTATCATATTAATACTCTGGTACTTTATACCAAAACTTAATTGCAATTGCAGAAACTCATGTACTAATTTAATTTTAGCGTGAAGACTTGATACACTATATTAATAACTTGGTTTCTTCATGAATTGTAAATGAAAAGTATATTTCGTCTAAGAACGACGATGGCTGGGCCCTGGATATTTTCCACTCTACTCGGATTAATGGTAACTCCATTTTCAATCACTTTATTGGATAAAATGTACTTTCTTAAAAAAAAAGTGTAACTTAGTAGTGAAAAATCTAAGAAATATTAATAAATTATTTATATATATATATACTATTTTATATATAGATAATGAAAAAATGGAAAAATCATTAAATATTCTTAGGAATGTGTAGAACAAAGGAAACAGCTTTGTTTTTCTAATTTTTGGATTTTCAGGTGGTGGTGCAATTGTGTAATGCCCGAACTATTGACAGATCCTCAGAAACTAGTGTAGAAAAGAAGGAAGATGCAAATATTCATTTACTTCGTAGAATAATGTTCAATGTGCGTCGAATTAGCCACATGTTAGCTTTCCAAATATTAGACGAGGAGGACCAACGTTCAACTTTGGAACACAAGAGATCATCATTGGTAAAGTACCAGTGACGTAATTAACTTTTGTTGTAGCAAACAAAAAATATAAGATTTAATTCAAATCCTTAAAAAAACAATAGATAACTAATATCTTAATATTTTAGCTTTAAAGCTTCATCTTTTAGATAATTAATTTTTCTTATCAATTTCAGAGTCCAAAGAGAAAATGTATTCTGCGTTCTTTGGTATTAGGAAAATCAGGCAATGACTGTTCGGAAAAAGTTCCTCCATCTAAAGAACTGAAAAGCACACGTCGAAATCTTGACCCAACGAAGCGACGACCCAAAAATAATGTATCTTCGAATTCAAACAGTAATAAGAACATCAATGATAATTCAAAAAATGAGGATGACGAGTCTCTTAAATCGGATACACCAATAAAACAGAAGAAGCGCAATCGTTGGGTTAAAAATGTGTTACTTAAAAGTAGAGATTCTAGAAAATTAAGAACAAGTGAAGCTTCTAAACCTGACAACTCAAATACGAATGAAAATGTCAATATCAACTTAAATGATGATCTTGATGGTGGTTTCAATGACGATGATGATGCTCTTAATACTTTAAGTGACAGCGATGATGGACCTGGTGCTTTAAATGATGACTTTGATGATGCTTTAAATGATGAAAGTGGTGCCAATGACGCTCTAAATGATGACAGTGAAGGTCCTGGTGCTTTAAATGATGACGTTGGCACTGGTGGCATTATTTTACAAGATGAGGATGATGGACCTGGAATATTAAATGACCCAGGTGTTGGTTTGGGGCCTCACGGATGAATTTGAGTAAAAATGTAAAAATAAAAATTATTATGTCGATTTATAAAATTTGTCTTACTTATTAAAAAAATATTCTATATTATTTATTAGTTCAGAAAACTGTACACTATATGAAGAAATATATAATGGGTTTAATTATTCCACTAGAGAGTTTATAAAAGTGTTTTATTATTGTATTAAGGGCGTTGGACCCAAGTGTTAAGCTCAAAATTCCATTCTCCATTTTACTCAACGAAAATTATAGATAAATATTTTTTCGCTCTGTAGCGCTAATCTTTTTTCAAATATAAGACTGCATACAGAGCGAAAAAATATTTAGTTTCGATATTTTTTGCATAAAATGAAGAAACCAAAATCTAACTTCAAAATTCAACTTCATAACTTCATATTTTCATGTTAATTGAAAAATATTTGTATTAGATGTTTTATCGCTCTGTACGCATAATTCTAGTTAAACATTGATTAATTCTATAGAGGGAAAAAATTCCGAATTTAATATTTGTTGAGTAAAAAGAAGAAATCGAATTTTTAGATTAAAACTTGGCTCCAAAACCCTTAATTAAAAATTCAGCTTTAAATTATTCAAGATCTTGATTTATTAAATCAAACTTTGGGAACCGATCATGGAGACACATGTAGGAGGTAATAATTATTGTATTCGGATTTCTATTGGTCGCGCTTTACTCTTGCTTTGGATAATTTATCGATTGGCAGGTAGTTTAATGCTTCGCAAACGAGTTTCAATCTCAATGCGTGAAACAACGTGCTTCTATTGTTAAAAAGTATGTTTCAACCATGAAATTCACGCTTTATTGCATTCTGATGCATCGTGTATATTTGATTTTTGCAATCAAAACGTCTCAAAAATTCATTTATTGAATTTATTTATGAATCCAGACTTATTAATGAATGTTTATTTAATTATATTTAACAATTTTTGCAAGGCATTATCACACGCAACATTAATTTTTAATCATTTATTAAACTTATGGTAAAGATCCGGAAAATCCGGTACTAAAACGCTCAATTAATTTTATAGATTTATTAACAAAATATTGAATTGTTTATACGTTTATAATAGGACTTACTTTTTACAATGAGCATTTGAATAAAGTTCCTTGATCAGTGATTTTATATTAATAACTATACGAAAAATGTTTCTTGAGAAGTTTTTCCTTGGACTGCTAAAAATTTTTATTGTTATAAACATTTTGATGAAATGTGAGGTAAAAACTGGAAAAGAAAATTGTTTATTAATTTGCAAAAGGCAATATCTATTCATACCGAAAATTTTGGCTATTTATACGGAAATTTCGGAATAAATAGTCGACCCCTTTCTACCTAGATATTTGTATTAAAAAAATCATCTAAATATATTTATTATCGATTTTTAGGTCAAGAGCGAAATATCTGCTTTCGATAAATGCATTGAAGAAGAATCAGAGCGACTTTTATTGAAGAGAAAAGAATTGTCAGTTAATCTTCATAGTTTAATCGATGTTGATGTTGATGGAATATCGAAAAATTTAGCAAAAAGTATTTGTTATTTCATTTTACCGTCTTTTGAAAATACACAAAATGAAGAGGATGCTCAAAGGATAATGATAGATGATCCTGATGATGATGAAGATCATAATATGAAACGTACCTTAGATGAATCAAATAAGTAAGTTTATAGGTAAGGATAATTAAATATTTATGATAATTGAATGAAGACTGTAACTTTTATTGATTTTATAGTAAAAACGGAATAAATGAAGTGTTACCCAAGGAAGAAACTCCAACAGGAATTCCGGAACCTGAAATAAACAATAACAGAAGGATTAAATTGACTATCAATGACATATCTAATGGTGAACTGTCCAATCCAATTGAAGAAGAAAAGCATGAGAAAGATTGTGATAAAGGAAGCAAAATAACGAAATCTCAGATTAAGAAAATTTTAACTTCTTTCATGAAAAAAGTACCGCTTAAAGTACTGGTACAACAAAAATTGAAGGAAGAAAATTTAAAACAGCAACAGGAGCAAATTATTCCTCGGTTTATGTATCAGTAAGGTGTCAGACGTTCTGGTTAAGCTATTTTAAATTATTGTATTATTGTTATTATTTTATTATGGGTGTAATAAAAAAAATCTGAATGTTAATAAAGTAATGTGAATAAAAAACAGAGATTTATTTTATCTTGGAATTTTTGTTCCAAAATTAGAATATTAAGATCATAAATTATAATTGTTGAGAACTCTTTTATTATTAATAAATCATAATGTTTGAATAATATCTATTTAATAAACAAAACATTATGGCAATGAAAATAAATTTTATTTTCACTGATAAGAGATTTATTATATTATTAAGGCGTAAAAGTACAATGATCGAATCGAAGCGTAAAATTAATTCCTGTTAAATAAATCGACTTGTACAAATCATTCTCATGATAGGTACTAAATCATATTTAAATATTGTCGTTAAAACTAAAATGATTGATAAATGACATGTAGGAAAATATTTTCTTAATAAATTTTATTTATTTGTATTAGATATTAATAGAACTTTCAAAACTGTTTTTAACATATTTTTATTATTTTATTTTTCTTCCTTTTTAGTCGAAATAAATTCTTACACCTACGATTTGCAAATCGATAAATTGTGAATTTATTGGTCGATTGAAAAAATCTTAAAAAAGAGTGAGTGACAGCTCCTTTATTAAAAAACGTCAATTGATAAATGAATTTTATTGATATACGGCTGAAGTGTGATCAAAGAGAGATATATAATCACTATAAGTAGGTTCCTCAAATTGCATTCAACCACGAGAACTAGAATAGGAGGAACCATGGCTCCAACACTAGTTTCTGTTCTCATAGTTGTTCTTTGTATTGTTGCCATTCAGGTCAGTAAAAAATGAAAGTGATTTTTGATTCCCTTTCTTCCTGTTTAAAAAAAAATGTTTTTTACAACTGGTTCAATTTATTTTAAAAGAATGTTGAGTCCCAATTTTTAAACAAACCAGTTTAATTATTTTTTCTTTTTACACTAATTTTCTTCAACTCTTTATTTATTCATTAAAAAATTATTATCTTTTCATTTAAAAAGTTGAATATTTAAAATATTAATAGTATTACAATATTTAATAAAGGCTAGAACCCTACCTGGGCCCGATACTTTGGGAAATGAGCAACAAAAACCTGAAGCCATTGCAGAGGTAAATATTGATGAAATATAATTTTTTATCTTTTGCATTTTTATTAATTTTTTTTTTAATTTTAGGTCGCGCAGGAATTAAAAAACGATCTTCAAAAAAAGAAAGCGGAAGTGGTTGCAGCTGCATCAAATGCTGCTCATAAAGCAAGCGAGGGAATTGCCAAAGAAATCAGTCGAAATGTAGCTGCAGCTGTTGGAGATGCAGTTTCTGAAGTTCTTTCAAAACAGGAGACTTCTCCTGAGGAGAAAAAAATTTTAGAAGAACAACCTTCCAGAAGAAGTTTAAATTCTAACATGAATCTCAACCACAATAATAATCATAGTCATCGCAGACCTAAAAAGCTGAAGCCAGCCTCAAAACCAAAACCGAGACCAAGTAGGACTAATTAATAATTAATTAATTACTAATTAATTGGAAAATAATTTCTTCACTTTTATGTAAATAATTAGAAAAATTAATTAGATTAATTTTATGTTTTAATTAGTTAGATTAATTAAATTTATTCTGGATTTAGTACGAGTTCGACCCAAAGTTTCTGTAAAGGAGTTTTCTGAAGAAGAAGAAAAAGAAGATGTCGATAAAGAAGATATTGAATATATTGAAGAAGAAAATGAAGATCTCTCTGATGATGAGGATGCAGAGGATGAGGATGAAGATGAATTTGAAGAAGGTGAAGAAGAAGAAGAAGAAGAAGGAGGAGGAGGAGAAGAAGGAGGAGAAGAAGAAGAAGAAGAAGAAGAGAAGGAGGAGGAGGATCAACAACGAAAACAAAAAGTAGAAAGAAAGAAACCAAATATAAAGGTGTGCATCCCTAAAAATTAATACTTTATGAATATGATTTTGTTTTTATTTTATTTTTAGCTCAGGGGTAGAAAAAGAGGAATCAGACAAGGAAGCAAGGGTTCAAAAAAGACCCGTGGAACTTCAAATAAAAATATGAATCTGAATAGCAACAGCCTTTTTCGAAGAAGTTTTGGAAGCAGAAAAAGGAATATGAACAGTAATGCAAATATGAATATTAACAATAATGATAGTAGACGTCGTAGAGGAAAAAATGAAAGTCACCGTCCTAGATATCAATAATTCTATAAAATTATAGAATTTAATATTTATTGAATTAGAATCATGTTTGATGATCTAAAAAAATAAGCATCCTGACTAAAATTTTCATAATTACATAAATTGACTAAATATTTACATATTGATGTATGTAAGTGTCAAAATAAATAAAATAAATAACAGATGATTATATTTTTCTTTTATTATTTTCCTTTTACTTTCACTGAAAATACTTTACTAATATATTCATTATTTAGTTAAACCTATTGACTTATAAATCATTCCTATAAATTATAACTTATAAATGCATTCCTATAAATTCACATTACGAGACAATAAGCGAATGAGAACCTGATTTAAATCGTACTTTAATTGATTCTTCGCACGAATTCCTATTGTATTTCTGACAAGTGTGTAAGCAATTTTCAGTTTGACGTCAAGTAAAAATTAATTAAAAGAAGGTATATAATAAGTCCATTTCTTGATCAAATTCATTTCTCTAAAATTTGAAAAGTATTGTCTTAAATGTGGTCGCTAGGTTTTCTTCTGATTTTGGGAACAGTTTCCCGTTCACAAGAGGTAAATAATATATATTTTCTGAAGTAATTATATTGACTTGAAAAATAATTGATCTAAATATTTTTTACAGAGTAATGGAGCTTTACTATCTGAAGAAAGGGGAGATGATGCATGTCATGATCATTTATCTCAGATGATATTAGGGGTAAAAAAAATACTCTGGTTAAATTTATAAATAAATAAATAAATAAATAATATATAAATAATAATTTATAAATTTATAAAACATTTTTATGTACAGGCACTTCCTGATCGTCATTTAATTACGGATATCAAACCCAAACTTATTTTGGAGGTGAGCCAGTACTTATAGATAAAAAATAAATAAGTAATAAAGCAAATTTTAATTTCTGTTTTTTGTACTAAGATCGCACTTCCAAATTTTGGTACTCTATTTACGGGAAATAGTGACAATGACATATTACCTCAAAGAAACAAAATCGAATTCTCAATTCCTAATCTTGATCCAGAAGATCCAATACATCAAATTAATTTTGGTGATTGGGATAGAGGAAGTATTGAAAATGGAATAATTATACCTGAATTTGGAAATTACAAGACTGTGCAAATGCAAATTCCTTCAAAAATGTCTTCACGTGGAAAAACTGTTAATCAAATAATATATCACGCCCCTGGTGTGTCTAGTATTAAATCGCCTTATTCGGATACAAATAAATCAAGAAAAATTGACATCAAAAAGGATGGCGACAAATTGGAACACATAGGCAAGATTTTTTTAATTTTTAATTTTTATATTGTTGGTTTAATTTCCTCCTTTTTTTAGTACAACTTTTTCCAGATATCTTCGAAGGGTTGGACAATCAAGAAACTGAAGAAGGTAGAAAAGAAGAAGAAACAAATGAGTTGGAAGAAAACAAAAAGTTGGAAGAAAATAAGAAACCAGAAGCAACTAAAAAGGCTGAAGCATCAGCTCAAGTATTTATTTTGGCAAAATTATTAATGTCACTTTTTAAATTATTTAGTTTTTGGATATCAATTTTTAATGTCGATTTTTTCTTCTAATTAGATTTCAGAATCTGGGAGTCCACAGAATAGAATAAATTATCTAATGAATTACTACAAGAATGTTGATAAAAATGGTAAAATAATTCACAACTATCGCAAGCATAAAAGGGTCAGAAATCAATAAAACAATGGAAGAAAAAAAATTAAAAAAAGAAAAATTTAAGGAAGAATCTACAGAAATTTTAAATGAACAAAAATATCTTCTGTATATGAATTGTAAATAAAATTGAATAGATCAAAACTTCAAAAAAATTGTATTTATTTGTTATGGTTTTTCTTTAAAATATCTTTTCCTTTAAAAATTACTCGAATATAAAATTACTTTAAACTACTTTTTCATCAATCATTTCGGAATAAAATGAACTGGTTTTTCCCTATCAATTTATGAAAGATATATCAATTTCTAAACTGACAGAACAATTGTTAATCGAAACTAATTGGAATTAATTGCCATTTCTTCCGAGTATATAAACTATTAGTACCTAGTTTTTTTTATTAACAGTTTCACAATTTTTGTTTCTTGACAAATAGGAAGAAAAATTGTACTAAAAATGATTCTATATGTATTGTTCTTACCCCTACTTTTTGCTCAATCTTCCGGCAGAAAACTTGCTTGTTCGGTAAGCACAAATAAATTTTTGAAATTATAATCTGAATTTTAGTAAATTTTACTATGAAGCTTTTTTTGAACATTTTCATTTTATATCAATTTGTTCTTAGCCTTCAGATCCAAATTGTAATTTTCAAGAGATAAGCCAACCAATCAAATGTAAGGTAAGCGCAACAAAATCATAAAAAATGTCTATGTATATTAAAAAAAAAACTTTCTATAGCGTCTTTTTATTTTTAAATATTTATGTTTATCTTAGCCGTCGAATCCAAGATGTTTGGAAATGCAAGCCGGAAATATTAGACATCGCCCAAATTCAGTAAGTATTATTATTATTCAGTATATCCTTTTTGAAAAAATAGGAACAATTCAAAAAAAAATTTAATTTGATTTTATCTACGTTAAAACTATTTTTATACTCCCTAAAAAATAATTTTTTAATGTTTTACAATATTTTTAGCAAGTATTGGCCCGGATGAACGTTGAAACACCACATTCTCCTCCAGAAGAAGAGGTAAGAAAAATTCTAAGTGAAACCTTTGCACTACAATATTTTTATTTTCTAAAAGTTGTTGATATTGTTTGAAATTAATTATTTTCCAATATTTTTGCAGAATGAGAAACAAACGATGGTAGATGAACTAATACCTTCAATTTCTCTACCAGAAAATGATATTGATGTAAGAAAAAAGAAAAAAATTAATATTAGTGTATTGATTAGTAATTAATAATTAGTAAAATATAAATTTGGCAATTATTTACAGAAAAACTAATTATTTTATTTTTTTTCAAGACTCAAATCAAGAGCCCGGTAAACCTACTTACTTTCATTCCGAATTTCATTATTGTAAGTTCATATTTATAATAATATTGTTTTTAAATTTATATTATTCATGAAATCTAATTAAAAACAATATTGTTTAGACTAAAGTCAAAAATTTGATACAATGCCTTCGACTAGTTTTTGTTGGCGATGATGAGTCCTCTAATCAACGGACCCTTGAACCAAGTGTAAGTAATTAGTAAAAGTAAATGTTTGATAAAAAATTCAATGGTTGATTTTCCTCTTAATTTTTTTGCAGCATCGGATGGGCTTTCTTGATATCGTTCCAGAAACGTACAAAGTAAGTTTTTAGTGTACATTTTTTTGTCACTTGTTTCTTATTGATTTCAAAATATAAGAATTAATGTTGACTACTAATATTTGACTTTATATTTTAGTTTTTGAAAAGGAAAATACGAAAAACCTATAATTGCTTTCGCAACAATGCGAATGATGATCATGGTGAATCTTAAGTGAGTAATTTTAGATTTATTAAATTAAGGGCACGTATTACTTATCCGATCCTTACCTTACCGACATTTTTTTCTCTAAACGTTACTTCTAAATTTATTAAGATATCAAATTGAAAATGTCTAAAATTAAAGAAAACATATTACTAAGGTATGTTTATCTGCTCTTAAATTTTTATAAGAATAAGAAAAAATTATTAAATTTTTTTTTTATAAATGTAAATATTTAGGAACAGCTAAACGTACCTTAAGGCTTTAAATTTAATTACAGAAATTTTTCACTTGATATTTTATTAAATTTAGAAGTAACGTTGCAGAGAAAAAATGTCGGTAAGGTAGGGATCGGATAAGTATTACATGCCCTTAAGAAATTCAATTACAGTAATTTTGTATATATTCAAGTTTATTAGCACAAGTTTTTTCTTTGAGAATAAAAACTTGCAGTTTACGAAAAATTACTTTACAGGATGATTTTTCAGCTAAGAAACTCAACGAAGGACATCTGAATCCTACTTTTTAATGGTGATCCTGCCTCATCTGGATTTTAAGTTAACGAAAATAATAATGTTTATAGAAAACTCGGAGTAAATTGTTATTTAAAAAATCTAAATATATAGTTGAAAAAATTTGCAAATATTATGCCTTTAATATTTAATTAAATTAAAAATGAAGAATTATAACTATGCAGCTTTTGTCTATTCTCTTTGATCTCTATTTACTTATTTGAAATAATTATTAATTGTTATTGCCAGTTTTGAATTTTAATTAATCTAGCTTACTTCTACTAGTTTCATCGAAAAATTGCCCCTCTCTGCGACGAAAAAGTTGATTGGATTCTTTGTAATTTGAAAAGAATGGCAACTGTAATATGTATGTCTATTCTCTATTGTTTCTTAATTGAAACTAGTTGCATCTAATTGAAACGAATGGCAAATAATTAATAGCTCCACTATATAACGAGTATCGGATTTTCCGTCCCCATTTCAGAAATCTTTCTTCTTTCTGATCAAATAAGTAGAAAATAACAATCGAGATGATTTATCATATCTTGTTCGTATCTCTATTTTTTGTGCAATCATATTGTCAAGACGGCTCTTGTGCAGTAAATATAAAAATATTTTTAAAAACTTTAATATGTACTTTGGCTAATTTCATTTTTAAAAAAACTTTTTTACACCGAAATTATTTTTAATTTTAGTTTTATGATCCAAGATGTATTACAGCAAGGATGTTGTCTCAGGAACTGCCAAAAATTAGTGTAAGTTTCATTTCAGTAAGATTTAATAAATTAATAATTAGTATTGTTTATTGATTCATAGTAGAAATGCTTACTAAAGTGAACTAGTAAACGATTTAGCACAACTAAATTAGTAACTTATTATTTTCTGCAAAAAAATTCTTCCTAATTCAGATTGAAAGAAAGCAAAATTCAATATTGACTCGAATTTCTAAGGAAAATAATTTAATTATAATTTTAATGCATTAATCATCTATTTTATTTATTTATTATCATTTTATTTTAATGAATAAAAATATAAACTTTTCTAATTTGCCCATAAGAAATTAATACTTAAATTCAAGTAATTAGTCCAGGTTGATTATCGTATTAACTAATTAATTTTTTACTTGTCAACTGAAGTAGAAGATTTATTTTCATATTAAAATTAAAGAATAGAGTTGACAAAGATTTTAAAAATATTATTCATGAAAACTCTCGGATTTTTAAATGCATAAATATTTCATAAAATATAATAAATGGAAAATCCTGGTTATATGATTTGTTTTTTCAGATTCCAAAGAAAATTTGTACGGCCGAAGACGAAGAAAAAGTAAGTAATTTGCAGTTAATTCTTATAATAAAATCTGGAAATTTATTTGAAACTTTTGAAGCGAATGGCTACAAGATTTTTTAATTGTTGGTTGTTGACTTATTTTATAATTTTTTATAAGAATGATACTTATTGGATTGCTTGATCTATTCGATGATGTTGAATCCAAAATAATTCGAATTTTGATTTTAATATATGTATTCGTGAACTATTACAAGTAAAATATTTATGCGACTAATAATGAAAGGAAATTGACATTTTTTTAGAACTGGCGCCCAGACTGATTATTTTGTAGAAATTAATTAATTTATTAATTGTCAACTGAAGTAGAAAATTTATTTTCATATTAAAATTAAAGAATAGAGTTGGCAAAATTTTTGAAAATATTGTTCTTGAAAACTCTCGGATATTTAAATGCATAAATATTTCATAAAATATAGTAAATGACCAATTATAATTATATGATTTTTTTCAGATTATAAAGCAATTTTGTAAGACGAGCGATGAAATCGTGGAAAAAGTAAGTAATTTACTGTTAATTCTTATAATAATAAATTCTGGAAATCTATTTGAAACTTGTTTAATATTTTTTTATAAGAATTATTCTTATTGGGTTGCTGTGAACTGAAAAATCGTTAATTATATTATATATTTTTTTTTACGAGAAGAAGTTAACACTGAAAAAGGAGTTTGTCGCACCTAGGTCAGATGTAAGTAAATTGTGTATAAACTAATCATAAAATCTTTTTTATAAAAAAAAAATAATAGGGATCCTTTTAAAAATAGAAGAATATTCATTCGAATTAATAATAAAATTAAAAATAAAATTTTGAGAAATAATAGGGAATATAGTCAATATATTAAGACACGCTTGACTTGTGTTAAATTCAAATAAAGAAATTTTGAAAAATTTTGAAAAGAAAAATTTCTAAAGAGAAACGAAAAAATATCAGACATTATTTGCTCGGTTGTTAATTTTTGTCACAACTAATATGCTCTGAATTAAAGAAATGTTAATTTCACTAATTATTATTATTATATAAACCCGTATGAAAAATAATAGATGTGATTTTTCAAATTTTAGAAAGGTAGAGTTTCCACGAAACCTTTTATTACTCGAGACATTTCAGTACCAGTAAGTAAAAATTAAAAAATCAAATAAAATGAAAAAAGTCATTCTTCATAAAAATAAATACATTTTTTTGAAGATGCCAATTGGAAACTTGAATCTCCCTACTATTCGACCAGAAAGTGAATCAAAAATAAATAAATTAAATGAGAGTCAAGAAAATTCAATCTTGCAGACAATTCGAAATTTTTTTTTAAATTTTTAGACCTTTTCATTTTAATATGTAATTTTGTCCAACTTAATTAAATCAAATCTGCACTTTACTTCTTTTTGTAATAAACTATAATTATTTCTTATTAGATTTTAGATCTGAGCCTTCTTGAGGAATTGCAGAAGCAGATTAATGATTTAATTAAAAAAGAACGGATTTTCGATAAAAAAGAAGATCGACAACTTTCTTATTATATGTAATAGAATTTTGACAGAATGTTACTATAATCTAAAAAAAATACGAGCAAAAATTTAATATAAAAATATGTTATGTATTATTATTTGTTAAAATATACAAGAAAAATATACACGATATATTTCTTTTTTTATAAAGTAACAATATGGCCTTGTTTTTGAATGGGGGGGGGCTAAATGACTATATAGCCCCTCGGTTGTTACGCTACTGCTTCCCCTCTCACCAACGGTTTAATATGTGAAGAAAAAAGAGTTTTAGTAGAATTTTAGTAGAATTCAAGTAATTTTAACATATTATAAATAATGTTTCTGAATTTCATAAAGTCTGTTCAATTTTTTGAAATTTTCGGAAGTCTTATTTTAAAATATATTGAAATCAGTCAAACCCTTTGAAAATATCTTGAAATATTTTTGAATTTAGTTTACATCTTTTGAAATCTTATAAATCCCTTTAATTAAATCTTCTGTAATCACCTAACATACTTAATAATATTTTGAAATATTTTGAAATCACTTAAAATTTTATGAACTCGTTTTGAAGTCATTTTATATGCTTATTCTAAAATGTTTGTACTTATATTGTTATAAATTTATGTAGCAATATTTTTCAGCGATTATTTTTTACGTGGTGTTAAAAAATAGACACTCGAAGGAATGGGATGGGAATATTTGACAATATTTCCAAATATTCTCTCATATTCCCAAATATTCCTGAATATTCTTTTGGGAATATTCCTGGTAGACGAAAATTCAGAGATTTGTATAGACAAAATTCAAATGTTCAGCCACACGACGCGAAACGCGAAAAAAAGTTAAGATTGGAAAAGTTAATTTAAAAAAATTCACTTTGCTCTGTCTAATTGAAATGATTACTTTTTAATCACTTTTATGATTACTTTAATCACTTTGTAATTACTTTTTAATCACAACATCTTTTTGCCGAAAATCCGAAATCCTGAGTGTGGAAAAATACCGAAAAAATAATTACCGAAATTTCAAATTCCCGAAAATTCAAATTCTCAAAAATTATAGAAAAAATATTATTATTATTATCTGCATAAATTTTTATTCAAATTTTTTGGATATATTTTCGACATTATCTGCATACATTTTTAAACAAATTTATTTTATACGTTTTTGATATTTTCTGGATAAATTTTTGGGCAAAAAATCTTGATAAATTTATATTTTGTATGAAAATTTTTAATATTTTTTTGAAAAAGAAAAGATTTTTCTTTAGAGGATCGGGCATTGTGAGTCAATGCAGAGTAATTAATTAAACAGTAGAAAGTTTATATTTTATTCTTTAAAATTGGAAATATGCACAAAATTTTAGATAAATGTAAAAAATAATCATTTCAGACACTACAAGATCCTAACGTTTTTCAGTATAAGTTAAAATTGCTCAATAAGTGTATCCAAAATTTTGTCCCGGAATTTTTTCAAGGTTTATAAAAGTCAAAACAATAATTCAAACCAATGTTTTTTATGATGACTAACCGAACGCTTGATTACGATTTAATTTAATCAGTTTTATTTTGTATACTGGAAAATTCTTGCTAAATTTTTTTAAACCGTTTTTTAATCCTTGTCAATTAAAACTGGAGATATAAAAATATTTAACTGACTCACTAAGTGATTAAAAATCTTTGTTTCATTTTTGGAAATTCATTTTAAATTAAAAGTATTTTTGGATCTAAAATTGCTTTCAGTTAAATTCAAAAGCTTTTAATATTTAAAGAATCATAGAGTGCGTTTTGCACCTTCTGTTGGCATTGAAATTAAGTAGTAATAAAGTCGTATTTCACGAATTGGCAATCTCGATAAAAGTGAAGTTGATGCTACCGAACACCGACCTCGACTACAATCTCAGCAGTCATTCGAATAAATGAATTTCGATAAGATCGCCTACTACCAATACACGTGATTTTTATAACATTACACACTCAGTCTTAAAACATTTTCTAAGATTCTAAGAAAAATAAAGGATTCTTGCTCAATCTGAATAAATTTCCTTTCATTCTTTATCCAATTAGAACTATTCTAATTATACTTTAATTTCCAGCTTTTCTGAAATAATGTAACTTACATATTCTTAAATAAAACTTCGAGAATGTTACAAATGTTTTGGACCTTTGCAAAATTGTCTTTTTATTGGAATTGTTTATTGGTAAGTGGAATTTCTCAGAATATTGAATACGCGATTTTAAAACATTAGTAATTATACAATTTTAAGTGCTTCGACTTTTAACTGTAATTTTTTATATTTTTTAATTAAAAATCTTTTAATGTTCCTTTTTTTATACGAAGACTTGATAGATTATTATTTTATAAAAATCATGTTTTGTTTGAAAAGGATAAATTGAGAATTGAGAAAGTATGTATATCAGAGAAGGGATATGAAAGAAGAAATAAAATGCAGACTAGAAGAGCTGTCATCGAGTCAATGAGGTCAAATGGAAGGTCAAAAATTATGGGCCATCATGACCCATGCGATCGTATTAAATTATAGTGATCGAAATCAAACCACTTTCGTTCATGTAATTTGCAATCTTGATATACTCGGAACGTTTTTCCTCTGATCATTAAGCATAAATGACTTCATCCCATTGATTCATTGAATTCCAATTGTATACTTGTTTGGAAGTTCCTTCCAAGGTTATAAACGACAGTCATCTTCGAAAACGGTCTTCAGAAAATAGTCAACAACCATGTGCAACATCCGAGAGGTTCTGGCCGTTTGCAGCCTTTTTTTAAATACTGTATTTATATTTTATCTAATTTCAATCAAAAATTAGAAATTTATCTTCATTTTAAAATTCTTTAAAATTTTTGAACTTACATTTAGAACTTACAAATATAATTTAAGAAAAAAGAATTTTTTACATTCATTTTTCGTCCTCATTATTTTCCAGGCAGACTCCGCGATTTTTTCACTCATTCCTAATTTAGTGCCTTTGGATACAAAATCTCTCAGTGATTCTGCAAATTTTGCAAATCCCATCAATTCTGCTTCCAGAGAGAATCAACTTTTTTCGGGAAATTTCGGAATTGAAATACCGGTAAGTAAATTGAAAATGATTTTATTTAATGATTTAACTGAGTGCAAAATATAATTAATATAATTAAAATATAAATATAATTCCAGAAGTTGAATTCACAAAATGAAGTCGAAATTCCATCTCCGAACAATTTGGGTTTGCTACCGAGTAATTCTGGACAAAATCAAAATTCGAAAGAGCCGATACCAGAACTCAGATCAAATTTTAAGAATTTTGAATATCAGACTGGAAATATTCCTAATTCTCAAATCCTTCCTAATGGAGTTGGACCCTCTGATCGAAGTGCTAAAAATTTTGAATATTACACTGGGAACGTTCCTATTCCCCAATTTCTTCCTAATGGACCACCGCCATCTCACCAATTATAGTCTGAAAAAATAAAAAATTCTGATGAAAGTCCTGCATCTTCACTTATTACAAATGGACCTTCATGTAACCCTGGAAATAAACCAAGTGGAAATGAAATTAAGTCTCCAATAAATAAGTCCCCTCCAGTTTTTCCATCTTCGAGATTTTTCAATTTCGAGACTTTGCCCAGAGGACCAATTACTACTCTGAAATTTAGTGGAGATATTTATTTAAATAGTAATAGTTTCAGTAGCAAATCTTAATTTTATATAAATTACAACAAATCAGATTCATTAGAATATTAATTATTATTAATTATTATTTATTATTATTATTATCGGAAATCAATATTATTATTTAAATATGTTTAGAGTTTTAATATGTAATCTATTATAAATGTGAATAAATACAATATTAATGAAGATTTGAAAATACATTGAAATAATTATTTCGAAAGTTATTTTTTCATATAATTTTATAAGTACAGAAAAAAAGGAATATGAAAAATGTAAAATTATTGAAAAGTTTGTAAATTTCATTTATGTTAGTCATTCGCTGTTAATTCGAAAAAAATTGTATATGAAATCACTTATCGATAATTGTTGTTCATAATGGTGATCGAGTAGACTCGATAAAGCATTTGAAAAAAAATTAGGTAATTACAAGAGTCAAGCCGTTCCAGAAACAATTTTGCAAATCATTTGCAAAATACGATTGAATACGATTGTTTTCAAGGGCCTTCTTCTTGAGAGTATTTTTAATTTATATTCCACGATGGGGATGGTTAACATCTCATGGATTTTTATTATTTTCGGGTCTTCGAGTTACGTAAGTAATCTTATTATTATTGTTTTAAATTGTTTTAAAAAAGTAAAATTTTAAGATTAGGCAGTGCAATATATTTTTTTAAATATATTTTTTATTTATTTTTTAGGCTATTGTTTTACCACTTCTTAATCCAATGAGTGGACTCAAATCCGAAGAATTATCTCCTAAAATGATACCAAAGAGCATTACCACAAAATTAAGTTTTACTTCTTTACCAAAATTAGCAGATCCAATTGATGAAGGTGAAAATTTCTGGATAAATCCTCGACGAGAGAAAAAGCGACATTACGAGTCTGTAAAAATAGGACAATCATCTAAAAATCCTGAAGGTGTTTCAATTTTGATTGATAACATGATTAACAATCAGCCAAGTATTACGAATTCGCAAATTAATTCTAATTTGGAAGGTCTTTCCTCGTGGTTTGGATTTCCTAAGGATTCGATTAATTCAAATCGAGGTATATTTATTTATTATTATTTAATCAATACTCTAAGCACTCTAATTACTCTAAATAATATTTTATTTATTTTTATTGTTAGTGAAAACAACCGAGAGAATAATTAATCTCAAGTCATTTGATACAGAATCAAAAACAGTTTCAAAATTGCCATCACCAGACAAATCTGAAAATAAAAACACAAATTTAGAAAAAGATTCCAATGCAGAGAAAATTCCTAATGTAGAAAAAACTCCTGAAAAATTAGATCTCGATATTGGTGATATTTTAATTCTTGATGCATTATCTGAAAAATTAGAGGATTTAAGTGAAGAAAAAATAAAAGATGAGCCAGAAAGGCAGACAATTGCTTCACTTCCCGCAATTCAACCTCCAGGATTTTTTCATCAACCCCAAAAAAGTAATATTTTCTCTCCAATTTTGTCGTCTGCTTTTGATGTTTTAAGGCCTTATCAAAGAAGTGAATTTTCATTTCTTAATCCAGGCCAAAGACGTAATTTTGATATCAACAGAGGAAAAGATTTCAAAGTAGAAGAAAATGAGATCAAGATTAATCCTAAGGAATCTTTGAGCTTTGTTTATAAAAGTCCAATTTTAGTTTACAATAATTTGAAGAAGCTATCTCCTCAGCGTCAAGAAACTTTGTTAAAGTCGGAAGGGTCAGTCGAAGTTCAGAACTTACCTGTCTTGAACAATGAGTCGCAACCAGCTTTCACTTTGACTAAAATTTCGGTAACCCCTGCTCAAGGATCTATTGAGGATTTGGGATCTTTTCTTGAAACCTTAAACGGCTTAAACATGCGTGGGCGCGATGAGCACAAGACAGTAAATACGAATTTCAGGTTTGTTACACAAAAATCCCAAGGATATTTTCTATCTAAAGTTAGGATAAAAAAATCCCAATTTACAGAAAAGTATATATGTATATGTACATGCAAATTCTTTGTTAGTAAATTTTCAAATCGAATTCCATTTATTCGAATTAAATGCAAGTTAATTTTAAGTTAAAATTAAGTTTTTACGCAGGGTGGTCACATCTTAGGGAAGTTAAGGAAGTCAAGGAAATGTCAGGGAATGCGAATAGTTTTCAGGGAAAATAGAAATTGACATTTATGCAAACTATGTTACTTTTTTCGTATTGCATATACATATATATATTTTATAGTTAATTAATTAATTAATTAATTTCTTATTATTTTATTAATAACAGATTTTATAAACTTTCCAAGGATTTCGAAAGATTATAAAGAATTTTCAGATATTGTTTGAGATTCTTTGGCTTTCTAATGATTTCAAAAGATTTTCAATAATTTAAAAAGATTTTAAGAGGTTTCTAGAAATTTAAAGGGATTACAAGAGATTTGTATAATATTAAAAAGATTTAGTGGGATTTTAAAGGAATTCATGAAATTTTAAGAGATTTTTAAGAAAGTTTAGGGAATTCAATGAATTTTAAGGAATTTTAAAGTTCCTTGTGGAATTTTAAGAAATTTTGATTTTTTAAAGTAATTTTAAGGGATTTTAATGTTTCTCGTGGAATATTAAAGGATTTCATGAGATTTTTATGATTTTTAAAAGATTTTGTAGAATTTTAGAAAATCTTAAGAGATTTTTACGTATTTTAAAGGATTTAAAAGTTTTTCATGGAATTATAAAGGATTTTAAGAAATTTTGATTTTTTATCAGTGATTTTAAGGGATTTGATTGAAATTTTGAAGAATCTCACAAGATTTTTATGATTTATAAAAATTTTGTAGCATTTTATGGAATTTCAAGATGTTTTCAAGAATTTTAAGAGATCTTTACATATTTCAAGAGATTTTAAAGTTTTTCGTTGAATTATAAAGAATTTTAAGAAGCTTGTAAAAATTTAAAGAAATTTTGACAGTTTTAAAATGATTTTAAAGATATTAAATATTTTTCGTGGAATTAAAAAAAAATTTCAAAAATTATTTTGTTTCCAAGAATTTTTATTTAGAGATTTTAATGTATTTTAGGAAATTTCAAAGTTCCTTATTGAATTTTAAAGAATTTCACAACATTTTTATGATTCGTAAAAGATTTTGTGAAATTGTAAAGGATTTCATGGAATTTTAATAGATTTTAAAGAATTTATGACATTTTATAGGATTTTAAATATTACAGTGAAATTTTAAGGAATTTAAAGATGTTTCTAGGAATTTTTTAAGATTTCTGCGAATTTTAAGGAATTTCAATAAGTTTCCAATAATTTTAAGAGATTTTTAGAAATTTTAAAAGATTCTGAAGTTTTTTGAAGAATTTAAAGGATTTGAAATGATTTTGACGAATTTTAAAACAATTAGTAAAAATTTGAGGGTTTTCATGAAATATTAACAAATTTGAAGGGATTTTGTCGAATTTTAAGATGTTTCTAGGAATATAAGAAATTTCAATGAATTTTAAGTGATTTGAAGTTATTTTAAATTTCAAAAGATTTATTGATATTACACGAAATTTTGGAAAAATTTCAATAGTATTTTTACTGAAAAATTTTTTCGTATTTTTAACACTTTTATGTCAGGGAAATTTGTTTGAAAGTCAGGGAAATGAAAAAATTAAATCTTGTGGCCACCCTGATTTTAATAATAATTTTTCAAGCAAATAATCATTGCAGGTCAGTAAAACCACTTTTCAAGAAGGAAATTTCATCTCCTAAACCTAAAAGTTTATTCCACCAAAATAATTTGGATCTGGGTTCTAAAAAAATTCGAAGTCTCAATTCCGTCTCCATGAAAGGAAACATGATATTCGACATTGTTCGTGTACCAAATAATGTCCAAATTTCAAAAGAAATAAAGGAAGAAACTAAAGACAAAAAGGAAGTAGTAAAATTATCTAAAGCCGACTTCAAGGAATTTTGTAAGAAAAATATGGATGATTATCCAAAACTTTATCAATTTTTGGAAAAGTTCAGTGAAAAGGTGATGGAATCTGCTCTAAAATACGAATTAGCAGAGAGATATGCTAATCTACTGGAAGCATCATATCGCATTGTGACTCCACAAACAAATAATTCTTCAAATTTATCACAATTCTAAAAGATGTTAATTTTTTTTACGAAAATACACTAAAACGTAACGAGATATTGCTGGTGAATCTGATGATAAATTAGTTCACTTCATTTAAAAAAGCATATATGTGGGGCATAATTCCTCAAATTGTACCACCCTCAAAATTTGACTTTGTCTGATCGAACTCAAACTTGTGTAAAGTACAGTCCTACTAGGCAGAACTTTAGAGGAAAAAGATTTTTTCGATTGGATAAAAATTGACCGAGATAGGGGAGGGGGAATTTTTCGAATTTTTTCGTCAAAATAAAGCTTAAGGCTGCTTAGTAGGACTATACTTTACCCAAGTTTGAGTTCGATCAGACAAAGTCAAATTTTGAGGGTGGAATAATGAGGAATAATGCCCCATGTGCAACTTGTAAATGATGAATTATAATTTAAATATAATATTATATTATAAAATTTTAACTTATATTTGTTTCTGCAAGTTCATAGAGGTTACAATGTAATTAACATCAAAGATTTTGTGTACCGTCTCGCTCCACCTACCCTATTTAAAAGAAAATCGAAACCATTCTATATTTAATGGGCGATAAATAATAAAGAAGTAAAAACAATGAACAATGATAAATAAATAGTTATATTTAATATTAATTGATAATATTTATTTTTATGCTTACTATTTTATTTAATACGAGATAATACTTAATATTGAAACCTAACGAGTCCATATTAAGTTATTAAAAATTTGCGAAACCGTCACAGTTTCGGATATATCGACATTTTTATCAATTTTATTGGGAAGCCTTGTTCTGAGATTAATTGTACTATTTTTCGAGAACAGAGAGAAGCTTTCTGATTTTATGGAAAGAAAACTGCTGTTATACATATTGCAACTTGTCGCTCTGTAGCTGCTCGAATCAGAAATAAACACATCTCTGCCTACAAAAACACTATACCCGAATTTTACAGGGTTCTACTGAAAAATTATAAACATCATTACGCAATGCTATCCAATTAGCGTAAAATTTCTTCTTCCATTCAGAACTCAGATATCATCCTTTAGAACTCTTTTTAGAAACCTTATTCAACCTTATTCGTACTTTTCGGAATCTTATGAAATAATAATAATAATAATAATAATAATAATAATGATAATAATAATAATAATCTCTTGAAATCCATTAAAATCTTTGTAATTTGTTGTGATTTTTGTGTTTGCACACTATAGGATAAAAAGTTTTCTAGTTTAATAAAACTTTTATTGCTAGGAACTATTCGTACAAAATATTTCACTTAGTTTATTTCACAGAATTTTACTTTTTGGATCTATTTGTTATTTTTAGTTTCTATATCCAGTTCTATATATATACAATATACATATCTCTAAATTGCTCCCCTATTTTAAGCGTTTCGGCGCATAAGCACCAAAATAAGCATTTTATTTAGGGGGATGTTCAGATTCAGAGGGGAAAATGTGTTTATTATTTGCCCTTTCTATATTATTGATTTTTCAGGAAAGAAATTTTCCAATTTTCCAGAAAGGAAAATTTTAGATTGTTGAAGAGTGAAAATTAGAACATTAAAAGTAGATTTGACGAAAATTGATATTATCGGACTTCTTATCTATTTTTAAGTAAAGGACTGGATTCTTAGTTGCATTAGAGTCTAATGTATACGTGAACCTATGACATTGCAAAAGTTACAATTTGAAATAGTAAAAGTTACTAAATTTCAGGAAAACTGCGTTCAGAGCGTATTTTAACTATTTTAAATGGTAAATTCAGCCATTTTCTTTTTTCCGTGCAAAAGGGCAAGGCAGCTGATAGGCTGACGAATGCACCCCTGCAAATGTTCTAAACCTGTGGCGTGGGTGGGCCAGGTAGAAAATTTTTGAGAACGTCAGTTGCAGTAGTGCAGTAAACTAGAGAACTAGAGAACTAAAGGAAAACTAGTATCGACAAAGATGGAGTCTTTAAACAAAAATAGGTATTTGAATTTAGAAAAAAAAAATAATTAAATTCAAAGATTTAAAGATTAATAATCAATCAAGAATTATTATAGAAATTTTAATAAAATTTAGTTTTTAATTTTGTTTTAAAGGTAATTAAAATCTGTGTTCTTTACGTTGTTTGCTCTAGACGAAAATTATAATTTTATTTTAAAGAGAAAAACACCTTCATTTTAAAAGCTTTTTAAAAGATTAGATAATTTTGGTTCTAATTCTGATTTACATTAGTAAATAATTTTAAATCTTTTAAATATGAATAGTGAGTGAAGAAATAAAAAAAGAAACAGTGATACTATAACTAATATATTATTACAGTTCCCCGAAAGTGAGTGCAATACAATTATTAGGCAAAAACTTAGACGAAATTAAAAAGGAAATAACACCGGTTAAAAGCGTGCTAAAAAATACTGTTAAAATTACTCCTGAGTTCCAGCTTCCTCTGCCATCAAAACTACACAGTAAATATAAATGAAAATATAATTATTTATTTATTTATATTTTGTATATATAATTTAGTTTACATTTTCATGAGATAATCCCAAATAAACTCCAATCTGTACTAGGGAAAGTTGATAAAGGGCCTCGTAGGCGTTTTTACAGTTTCATCTTCATCTGAACCATCTTTTTATCTCTTCTATTTTTAAATCATACTAACTAAGAAATCATCGCATCAGTAGTACATATCATGTGTGGATATAAGATAACAAAAAAATGTAGTTTTCTTAAAAAGAATTTAGGATCCTTCAAATTCCTGAAGGTAGAATTCTTGAATAGACTTTTGAGAAATTTTAAAGGTCGTTTTTAAATTAAATTATTCTATTAACACTGGAATTAATGAAACAGGTTTTCTTCTCCCATTGAAAAAGGAACTCACGTTGAGCGGGGCAGGTAGAATTTTTTCCTTTGCCTAGCAAGAAAAGATCAAGAAGAAAAGTCGAGTTATCTATTAATCTTTACCCGCAGGTAGTTTAGGGAAGTCAAGAAGTCAACAAAAGAGATTCTCATAGGGGTCTTAACAACTTTGGAAGCACTGCGGTTAATATTCTTACCTTTTAAACTCGCTTTTAAAGGCGTTGGACCCAAGTATTAAGCTCAAAATTCTATTCTCCATTTTACTCAACGAAAATTATAGATAAATATTTTTTCGCTCTGTAGCGCTAATCTTTTTTCAAATATAAGACTGTGTACAGAGCGAGAAAATATTTAATTTCGATACTTTTTGCATAAAACGAAGAATTCAAAATCTAACTTCAAAATTGAATATTTTCATTTTACTTAAAAAATATTTGAATTAGATATTTTCTTGCTCTGTATGCATAATTTCAGTTAAAAATTTATTAATTCTACAGAGGAAAAAAATTCCAAATCTAATATTTGTTTCTCCATTTTACTCAACGAAAATTATAGATAAATATTTTTTCGCTCTGTAGCGCTAATCTTTTTTCAAATATAAGACTGCATACAGAGCGAAAAATTATCTAACTTCGATACTTTTTGCATAAAATGAATAATTTAAAATCTAACTTCAAGATTGAATATTTTTATTTTACTTAAAAAATATTTGAGTTAGACATTTTCTCAACGTGCACGCATAATTCTAGTTAAAAATTTATTAATTATACAGAGGGAAAAATTCCAAATTTAATGTTTGTTAAGTAAAATGAAGAAATGGAATTTTTAGATTAGAACTTGGCTCCAACACCCTTAAGGCGTGTCGTTGGTTTTAGTGCCGGCCTTTGAGGGGTGGGGGGAATAAGGGCCCTACTGACGCTCTATAACGTTTTATATTAGTGATATATTTTTATTATTTATATTTTTAGGCAGAATTTAATCCAAATGTTTTAGCGGCTTAAATATACTGCGCGTTTTTAATTATTTATTTATATTATAATGAATTAATTATTCATTTTTTTTATTTATTTATTTTTCTTTATATTATTTCTCTTAAAATCCTTTTAAATCCTTTAAAACCCTTGAAATTTTGTAAACTTCTTTATATTCATTTAAATTCCATTTAATTTTCCTTGTTTCCCAAAATCATTCGAAATCACTTTAAATATCTTAAAATCATTTTGAACCTCTAAATATACCTATTTTTAAGTCTTTTTTGAAAAAACTTAAAAAATTGTGAACTGATTTCAATTCTTTGAAATTTAAATCCTTCAAAGTATTTAATTTTTTTGTTGAATTCTATGAATTCTTCTAAAAAAATCACTTGAAATTCATTGACATTTTTTAAATGTTCCTCATCTTTTGAACTTTACTTAAATTCCTTAAAATCTTTTAAAATAGCTTGAATTCAGTTTTAATTCAGTTTTGAATGCTTTTGAATTAAAAAATTTTTTGTGAACTATATGAATTTTTTAAAAATTCTTTTGTATTCTTTAAATTATTCTGAATCTTTTGAATTCTTTTTGAATCTTTTAAATTTGATGTAATTCTATTATTTTTGTTATTTTGAAGCCTTTTTAAATTTTATGAAACTACGGTAAATATTTTTAAACCTTTTAAAATCTTACAAAATCACCTAAAATACTTGAAATCTCTTTAATCACTTGAAATTTTTTTAAATTATTGAATGTCTCTTGTAAATGTTAAACTTTTCCAAAATTTCTTTAAATCCTTTCAAATCGCTTGAATTCACTTTGTTTTCACTGAAAATCTCGAAAATCTAAACGGTATTAGTATTTTTTATTTTGAAGGGGTTGTCATGAAAGAATTTGCCCGAGGGTGCCACGTAGGTTAAGACCGGCACTGGTTGTAACGAAAAAAATCACCGACTGAGCAAAAAATTATATTCCCGGAATTATTTGTACAGAAATTACAATGTCACAATAAAATTTGGTGAATTAATAGAAAATATATTAAGGTACGACTGTCCGATATTTTATAATATATTCTCTAGTATTTTCTCAAAATTTCATCAAGATATTGTAATTAATGTAAAAATAATCCCGGGGAATATATAATTATTTTTTTGATCTGTAATTTGCGTTGTCAAAACCAATTAAATGTCCTTAAGGGCGTTGGACCCAAGTGTTAATCTCAAAATTCCATTCTCCATTTTACTCATAGAACGAAGAATTCAAGATCTAACATCAAAATTCAATATTATCATTTTATGTACTTACAAAATATTTGAATTAGATATTTTCTCGCTCTATATATGCATAATTCTAGTTAAAAATAGATTAATTAAAGTTCCGAAGTAGAATACCCCCTTAATTAGTACTTAATTAATGTAATAATTTTATGTAATCTCTGTTAAAAGGTCCCGTGATGTTGTCAGCAGATTTTGACGAAGCATTGAGCCAATTACGCTATTTATATGAAGCACAGCTTATAACAAAAGAGTCGGTGTATTTTTGGTACACTAGCGATGATCCTGCTGATTGTACGTAATTTTATTAATTTTATAAAATAATTATTTGAAATATTCTAGCGTGAAAGTTATTTTCCTGACATTTTTTACTTACTTCAAAACTAATTTTCTATTCTCATTTAGAATTAACAGTTAAACGTAAGGTAAAAAGAAAATATTTTAATGGAACTAAATTTAAATTTTAGTTTGGCCCTATAACGAAGGGTTTTCAAGCAACTATAAAAGTAACTTTATAGACTGGGTCTGGGCAGAAGACGATATACGAGAATCACGGAAGGATGATATTTTTCGTCTACGCAGATTATTTGCGGAAGACGAAAGTGAAATTGAAGATGCAGAAGAAAGCAATGATCCTCGTAATCAAAGAGAAGGTGACACATCGGTGTATTGGTTAGTGGATTATTGTAGGTATATTGAAGATATGACTCTGCATCTGCCATATTCAAAAGGCATACTCTATAAACATCGAATGGGTAAGACAATTATTGTAGCACCTGAGACTCTTTCACGAAGAAGGTTCAGCGAAAACAGACGATTTGGGTGCAAATAAATTTCAAGGACATTCCAGCGATTTCAAGTGACTTCAAATGAATTCTCTTGATTTCATGTGAATTTATTTGTTTTTTTATTTTCACATAAATATATTTATGTGAATTCATGTGACTTTATTTGAATTAAAATTACTTTGGATAATACTTCCAGACGCGGATTCACGCTGCGGCGATAGGGCGATTGCCCCCCCCCCCCAAAAAAAAAAGAAGTTCTTAAATTGCAAGTTTAACTTGTGTTTTTTACCATGCACGCAGCTATTATAAAGTAGACTTTTCATGACTTTTCGAATTACCCCCCCCCCCCCGACCTAAGTTTCTAGATCCACCCTTGAATATTTCAGAAGATTGAAGATAATTGAAATAAATTCATCTGAATTCACTGATTTTATGAGATTTTACTGAATTAAGGGCGTTGGATCTAAGTGTTAAGCTCAAAATTCCATTCTCCATTTTACTCCACGAAAATTATAGATAAATATTTTTTCGCTCTGTAGAGCAAATCTTTTTTCAAATATAAGACTGCATACAGAGCGAAAAATTATTTAGTTTCGATACTTTTTGCATAAAACGAAGAAATCAAAATCTAACTTCAAAATTTAATATTTTTATTTTATTTAAAAAATATTTGAATTAGATACTTTCTCCCTCTGTACGCATAATTCTAGTTAAAAATTGATTAATCCTACAGAGGGAAAAAATTTCAAATTTAATATTTGTTGAGTAACATGAAGAAATCGAATTTTTAGATTAGAACTTGGCTCCAACACCCTTAAAGTCATCTGATGTCACTTGATGTCATTTTAGATAATTTTAAGGAACTTTTAGTTATTTTTAACGATTTTAAGTGATTATACATATATTATAATTATATTATATTATTATTATATTATGTTTATATTATTATCAAGCTTATTATTTTTTAAGTTCTTTGTAATTGTAAATAATTTTAAGACATACAAGAATCTAATATGTACAATGTAGGTATATTTAATTATGTAATTAATTTAGGACTTATTTTATTATAAATTTTATATTGTTGCAATATTACTAGCGCAATAAATCTCCTAGTCAAATATAATATAATTCAAACATGAGACAATGCAAAGAAAATGGAAATTTTGAATCTTCAATTTTCAGTTATGTAGATACATTTTTCAATGTATCTAGTTTCTTTCTGCTTATAAAAGTGACATCAATATTGCAACAAGTGCATTATTATGAAATTTATAATATATTTGTAACCAGATAGTTTTTTTATGTGTTTTTTTGATACTTTGTAATCTTTGCAAGGAAAATAAATAATCAATTAGAAAATATAATTATGGCACATGCCTTTTATTAAAAGCAAACCTGTTCTTCATTAATCATAATTACAATCAATAGTGACGACATAACCAGCTGTCAGTTTGCCTATCCTCGTTGCAGATGAAACTCGGATTATCGAAAAAAAGTCAAACGTTCAAAATCCAACCCCCATTGAAAAATTTAATTCTAAAAAAAGTTTCCAAAAATGATTTTTTTAAATTTCTAAAATCCCACAGTAATAAATTCACTATAAAGTGGTGAGTATAAAACAACAGGTAAAAAGTGGCAGTGTAGTTAAAAAGTCTTCGTTTTTTTACTATTAAGAGTGTTGGAGCCAAGTTCTAATCTAAAAATTCGATTTCTTCATTTTACTCAATATTAAATTTGGAATTTTTTCCTTCTGTATAATTAATAAATTTTTAACTAGAATTATTTCTACAGAGCGAGAAAATATCTAGTTCAAATATTTTTTAAGTAAAATGAAAATATTCAATTTTGAAGTTAGATTTTGAATTCTTCGTTTTATGCAAAAAGTATCGAAATTAAATATTTTTCCGCTCTGTATGCAGTCTTATATTTGAAAAAAGATTAGCACTACAGAGCGAAAAAATATTTATTTATAATTTTCGTGGAGTAAAATGGAGAATGGAATTTTGAGCTTAACACTTGGATCCAACGCCCTTAAATATTAAATATTTCTGAAAATCTAAAAGTCAAGATAAACAAATTCGCAAATCGATAATCCGAGAGCTAATGGATTTACAGCACGTATAAGAGGTAATTGTAGTGATGTCAGATTTCTGTAACGAATAGTTTCTTAAATTCTACATTTAAAACATACAACTACGACAATGTACAATGTACATAGCACTACATACATATGCAACATATTCGAGTACCGGAAACGCAAAATGAACTTGATTCTCGAGTTGAGTAAAAATATATTTTAAATATATTTGTAAATATTTCTTTTTTAAATACATATATTTTTCATTTGTGCTTGGGAACTGAGATCGGATGAGGGCTTTACAGGATTTTCTTCCTGACTGTACAATTTACACTTGAAAAATAACAAGGAAAAAAGGACTGGTACTGTACATGTGTGAGGGTGTGCGCATGTTATATACACATTTAATATATAAAATATAAACATGTCTGTGGCAATTGTACGCGTGTGAGGCACTTAATGCTGGATTTTTCAACTGTACTTCGAAAAGAAGACAATTATATCTCTTTCTTTGAAGATTTCATCACTAAATATGTATATGTAGTATATTTAGAACAATCTTTCTTATAATTAAAGGAATAAAATAATATCGATCCATCTATACGCAGTAATTCCAGAAGAAAAATATCTGGACCAAAAATATGTGTAACAGTTAATATGACTAATAACAATCATGTTGGGTAATAAACAGAAGGTCTCTTATACAATCTCGATTTTTTACTTCAACTTTGTGTTCCCAGTACAATTATATACTGGGATAATTTTTACTCGTGTAAAAAACTAGATGAAAAATATTCAAGATTCAATTCAATAATTCTTGATAGTTTTTTTTTTCTATATATATTGATAACAGTAGTTCAGAGTGGAAATTGTCTCCTTTTGTAACATTGTCGTTCACCTCGAGTGAACTCTACATTAACTGTTTACTATAAAAATAAAATATGTGTCGAGGTAAACCAAGAATGATCAAAACCGAAAGACAAACTTTCCATGTGAACGAACCTTTCGATAATTATTCTGTTTGGTAAATAATTCATTTTTTACTTATTTCTCGAGAATCAAGTTCACAATTCGACTACTAACATATACAGCCTAGAAATTAAAATAAATCACGCGTTATGCCTTATTGCTCGAATGTCAGTTTGCACACACAAAATTTCACATTACATTCATATATCGCATCCATCACGCATATGCGCTACAATATTAATATTAATATAAACTTAAGTAGTGTCCTTGATAGTAAATTCAATAAACATTGTACAAATTTATTATATAAAACATACGTAGGCATCACAATCTAAATCGTGATGGTACTCGCTCATATAATAAATGATTATTCGCAATAATTAACTAGAATGATAATAATCAATTAAATTATAACGCTACTAAGAATTAAACAGCAATAAAAAATTCATATAATTATGTGATCACCGTTATGCTATGTGTACACTTGCGAATGGCAGATGGCTGAAAAATTTAACACTCGATGTTTTACTGATATTTTTTTTTGTCTTTTCTACTTAATCATCTTCCTTATAAACTTTATAATTAGTCATATTTTGATCGGTCTTCTCCACTATACAGGGTGTCCCACCACGTATATTATTAAACTGGAATCAACAATTTTGTTCGCACCTTCAAGTCGGCAATAATAAAAAATTGAGCGGCTATATTCACTGAAAAGTACACATAATTAAACGTATTTGCTCGCTTAAATTCGTTCTTATATTGTACACAGGGTTATTAGAGACTAGAAATTATGTTTCCTAAAATCTACCCCGTAATTAGTCAAAATTTATATTAATTCTGCTCAAGTTTTTTTTTTCAACTCCGTTTAGAGATAAATTCGTTTTACTAAAAATATAGTGTTCTTATGAGTCTGTTAATGAGTTTATTATGAGTAACAACTATTAAAATTGAAAAAATGATTTCGAACGAGGAATGAGAGTTTTTAGTCAAAATTAGAATTTTCAAATTTTAGAGTTGTTATACATAAAAACAGCAAAAAGACTTCGATATTATCGAATGATTTGAGAAATATTTGTTTATGTAATTCAAAGTACTACATCACATTCGATACACCATATTCGTAGTATTAGTATAAGTAATAGTGATAATAATAACCTTCGAATTATTATTATTATTATTAGAGCAATAATAAATGCTTAAATTCTACTCTGGGTTAAACTAATTTTTTCTATCAGTGCCTTCACTTTCACGAAAACTTCCAAAACAGTAAAACCTATTTTTGAAACGATAAAAGAAAAGAATTTTGTATATCAAATCTTTCTCTTTCATTATTGTACTCTTTCTATAATATGTTGGATGCAATTTTCTATTTCTAAGCTTAATAACTATTTACGATAATCACAATGAATGACAATAATAATATAATTATAATCACATGATAATCGCGACTCGAATGATTTTTTTTCTGTCACATGACTTAGGAAAGCAATTGTTGCTCTTTTATAAAAATAGATGGTATCTGCGCACTTGAAAATTTTATATTCAGAATGAGATTTCAAAATGAAAATTCAAGATTCTTGAATTTAGTTTAAAAGAGTTTTTGAAATACTTATTACTTAATAATGAGTAATAAATTTGCGAATTTTCAAAAATATGAGTGCGCTAATACCTTCGTTCTCTGATCGAAACCAGTGGTTCGTAAGGCTAGTTTTTCACATCAGGTATTTCATTAAATAGAAAAATATGATTTATGAGAAAAGATTATTATCGACTCCTTTTATGTATTACGCGAATGATTACTAATTTTATACCGAAGATATTGTCCGGAAAATTCAGAAAATTCCTATTCGATTTTTCCGCGACGATAATCACTACTGGAAAAAACTACTATTTTTAGTTTCTACGCATGCTTTCAAGATTCGAAACAACGAGTATGTTAATTTAATACGTTCAACGTTAAAAATATCCTCCTCCGTGCTTTTACAAATTTCTTATACATTTTTAAACCTTCAATCAAAAATTACAGATCGAGTATGAAATTTTCAAATTCTTATAATTTTTTTATCAAAGTATAATGGAATATAATACTAGGATGATAATAGTAATGCCCTGAATAAGATAATTTGAAAATACTATGGCGACTAGTCGCTCTTATTAATGTCGAAATTGTACCTACAAATACCTGAATTTATATAATTATAATGAGAAATTTTATATTAAAATACGAATCGACTTTTTTTTTCCGTCACTGATTATAATAATCTCTATGATTATTAATATTATTACTATTATTACTATTATTACAACCATGTTCTTCGAGAATTATTATTATCAATATTACTATAGCGTACAATCATAATTATTACTTTTTTGTATGCGACAAACATCTAAAAATATTTCGTGTCAACATTAACCACTTTTATTTTTTGTATTTCGACTGGTTTTTCATCTTCTTAATCGTATATTATTTGCCTTACTTTAAGATCCTCGTCACAACAATCATAAATACCGTGCACTTGTTTTCTTTCATTTTGTTACTTTTACAGAGAAGAGATTGCATAATGCAAAAATTTTAGGTACACATATTTTAAACTACACGCATATAAATAATTTTCTTTTTTTTTTCTGCGAGCGAAACGGACGGTAGTGCCTAATTAGAAAGACATTCGAGATCCAAGAAAAGTACAATTGGTTTTCGCGAGTCAGATTGCTTTCGAAATTGTCTATAAAGTGGCCATCAAGCAAGCAATGATCTGTCGACGTAGGATAAGAGGTAGTTTCATTACTATATCGATTCATATGCAATTAAATTCTGCATCGGAATCGAAATTAAATATAGTTTCTCTGGCACCGATTTAATCAAGAGGTCGCATTTTTCAGTTTATTGGATTTTTTTTTAAGCGGAACATTGTTATTTTAAAAAATAAAATATTGAAGATTTTAGAGCATCCTCCTAACTACGCCATTTGCTCGTACCAGTGTTGAGAAAGTTATTTTTTAAAATGAAATAATTTTATGACTAAATTGTTTTATGACTTCATTCTGAACTTGTTCAATTAAAAACTGGTTCAATTAAACACTGGTTCGTACTCTAGGAAATTTGTGATAATTGATCAATCGAAAAAGATTAAAATCTAGAGAAATGCACATGGCGTATTTCCAAAGGAGCACCATAAAAAGCGTTAAATAAGTAGAGTTTAAATATAAAAGGAGTAGTTATTTCAATCACAATAAATTTGAATAATACAGCTAACTATTCGTCTCTACATGTAACAATCTGACTATTTCTGACTGGCGCTCCGTGAGAGCTACGTCCTTTGTGAAAATCAAATATACACTCTTCTATTTACAGACTTCAGCAGTTAGGTATGTACAGAATATTTATCATTCTTTTTCAGCAAAGGAATTGAATTGATCGAATGGAATGATCGCGTTTTCTCCGCTTATCATTGGATATAGAGAGTAATCTAAGATTCTTAAGATTAACTTGTTTCGTATACTATTTAACGTCGATTCTGTTTCTGTTTTATGTACAGGTGTTTGATTCAATTCTTTCAATTGTCGCAAATGCACGAAGGATTGCGTCATAATAGGACCGTTACAATTAGGCACAAAAATTAAATTTTTCCTTATAACTACTTAGCTTCAAATTTAAAATTTATAAAAATCCCCCCCCCCTGTAATTAAAAGTAAAGATAAAATCATGAGTAACGTTTCCTATCAAGTCTTTTACTTCCTCCCAATTGTGTATTCTGCCCTTGCATTTTTGTCAGAATATACAAATAATATAAATCAGATATAAATAATTAGAAATGTAAATCGTTAGATTTCAGATTAGACTGGGATTTAGTTGACTTTTTTCTTCATTCTTTTTTAAAGTCACTGGGTTCAAAAATTGCAATGCAAAGACACGGTTTCGACATTCTTATAAACTATAGTAATCTTCTACAAAAACCTACTTCTTATGGCATCTCTCATTCGTCCCTACTTCCTTCTAAGCGTATTCTCAAAGCTTCGTCGTATAATTATTGAAATAAAAACTTAACGAGCACTTCACTGCGAGGGAAAATAAAATTCGATACCAAAGTGACCGAACATTTTTGGAATTTTTTGAATCATGAATTGATCGAGACTTTCAAAATGGAAATTCAAAGTTCAAATACGTTTAGTGAAATAGACAGGGATGCGCTCTATTTTCCGACTAGTATTTGTCTTCAAGAAAAATTCAGTGTAGATTTCATAGGTAGTCATTTTCTGCAGCATGTGCATCCCTCGTTTTTAAGTTGGCCATTTCTTCTGTTGTTACAACGGTGTTTTCTGGTTCGTCAGAAAAATTGATATTTCTTGCTTTGTACCAGACCACCAGGTCCACTATGAATCCTAATAGAAGGAGGCCACCCGTAGTACCTTAAAAATATTATTCTTTTTAATTCACATTTATTTTTGCAATCATTTCTGAAGAAAATTTCAAGCTAATGAAATTCTCTTGTTTTACGAATTGATGAGAGTTTATTATTGTTTGAAGGATGCATGAAAGTCACGTAAATCAGGAATGGAGAGGTTGGGGGAGATATGGGTGATTGACGAATTGATTTAAGGACCCGAGAATTCGGATTATTTTCGTAAACGAGTCACGTACCATGAAAGAACATCCTAAAGTCATTTGAATCGTAAAGCCAACAAGCACCACGTTCTCCACATGCGTACTCCCAAACCAGACAGGCCGAATCCACAACGGCTCCGTAGACTATAGGACAGGGAACATTACCTAAAAGTAAACATAAAAAATTATTATTTTTTCGAATTATTCCACTGAAAAAATTTTTTTTTTAAATTTCTAGTGCTTTAACAATAACATTCACAGCTAAACGCTACTAATTTCAATTCAAACTCGACTAATTCAAGAACCCCTTTACCACCCGTGTGGAAATCTTCCCAATTAAGCCCAATTATTATTTGGGCGCCAATCTGGGCCCAACTGGGCAACCCTTTTTGTAAAAAAATCTTGAAATATAATAGTTTTATTATTAAAATAGTATTTTAGTTGTGATTTTGAATGTGTCTCGTGACCAATTATGATGAAAGTTTAATAATTTATCTTATTTAAATTCATTGGGCATTAAGTGGGTAACCCCATTTTGGGCATAAGCACTACTCAGCGTTACAACCCCGACTACAACCCAATTAGTAGTTGGGTATTTGTTGGGGTGTGATCGGGGAACCTAATTGGGAGTTGGGCAAATCAACTGGGGCCCATTTAGGCCCCAACCGGCTTTTCCACACGGGCAACAAAAAGGACTCTCAGTAATACTTCAAACATTTCTGCAACCCAAAAAACCCTCTTTTAATGTAAGAACCCTTTTACTAATCCGAAAAACACTCTACTAGTCTATGAACCCCTTTATCAATTAGAAAAACCTTCTACTAGTCCAAAGACTCTTTAATCAACCCAAATTAAAATTTTACTAGTATAAAAACATTTTTTCCAAACAAAAAAACCTTCTAATGGTGTGAGGACGCGTTTATCAGCTAGAAAAAAACCTCTACTAATTTAAAATCCCCTTTCCCAAGAAAAAGAACTCTTTCACTAATATAAAAAACATTTTTGCAGTCCAAATAAATCATCTTGCAATTTCAGAACTCCTTTATTAATCTGAAAAACCCTATAGTAGTTCAAAAACCACTTTAAAAACAAAAATAACTCATCCACTAGTACCATAAAGATTTATGCAGCCCAAAAAACTCTTTTCTAATGTAAGAACCCCTTTACCAACTAGAAAAACCTTCTACTAGTCCAAAGACCCTTTAATCAACACCACCTAAAATTCTACTAATATGAAAACATTTTATCCAATCCGAAAAACGTTCTACTAGTGTAAGAACACGTTTATCAACTCTAAAAACTCTCGAATAGTATAAAAAGCCCTCAGCTACTAATAAAAATCTCTACTAGTTTAAAAACCGCTTTACCAATAAAAAATAACTCTTAAAAAAAATACTCTTTCAAAAATATAAAAAACATTTCTACAATCCAAAGAAACCATCTTGCAATTTCAGAACCCCTTTACTAATCTAAAAAACCCTATACTAGTTCAAAAACCCCATTAAAAAGAAAAATAACTCTTCTAGTAGTACAACAAGCATTTGTGCTACCCAAAAAACCTTCTTTTAATGTAAGAACCCCTTTTCTAATCCGAAAAGCCCTCTACTAGAGTAAGAACCCCTCTACCAACTAGAAAAACCTTCTGCTAGTCCAAAGACCCTTTAATCATTTAAAAAAACATTTCTGTAATCCAAAGAAACCATCTTCCAATTTAGAAACCCTTTACTAATCTAAAAAACCCTATAATATTTCAAAAACCTCTTTAAAAACAAAAATAACTCTTCTACTAGTACAGTAAGTATTTGTACTACCCAAAAAAAATCTCTTCTAATGTAAGAACCCATTTTCTAATCCGAAAAGCTCTCTCCTAGTGTAAGAACCCCTCTACCAACTAGAAAAACCTTCTACTAGTCCAAAGACCCTTTAATCAACACCACCTTAAATTCTACTAGTACAAACAATTTTTTCTAATCTAAAAAACCTTCTACTAGTCTAAGAACACTTTTATAAACTGCAAAAACCCTTTAATAGTGTAAGAAGCCCTCAGCCACTGGAAAAAATCTCTACTAGTTTAAAAACCCCTTTGCCAATAAAAATAACTCTTTCAAAAATATAAAAAACATTTCTGCAATCCAAAGAAACCATCTTCCAATTTCAGAACTCCTTTACTAGTCTAAAAAACCCTATACTAGTTAAAAAAACCTTTCAAAATCAAAATAACTCTTCTGTTAGTACAACAAACGTTTAAGCTATCCAAAAAACCATTTTCTAATGTAAGAACCCCTTTACTAATCCGAGAAAACCCTCTACTAGTTCAAAGACCCTTTAATGAATCCAACCTTAAATTCTTCTAGTACAAAAACATTTTTTTCAATCCAAAAAACCTTCTACTGGTCTAAGAACACTTTTATTAACTGTAAAAACCCTTTAATAGTGTAAGAAGCCCTCAGCCACTGGAAAAAATCTCTACTAATTTTAAAACCCCTTTACCAATAAAAATAACTGTTTCAAAAATGTAAAAAACATTTTTGCAATCCAAAGAAACCACCTTCCAATTTCAAACCCTTTTACTAATTCGAAAAACCCTATATTAGTTCAGAAACCCCTTTACAAACAAAAATATCCCTTCCAATAGTATAAAAAGCATATCTGCAGCCCAAAAAATTCTCCTTTAATATAAGAACCCTCCTTTAATGTTAACTCCTTTACTAATTCGAAAAATCCTCTACTAGTCTAAAGAGTCTTTTATCAACTCCCCCTAAAATACTACTCGTCCAAAAAATGTTTTCCTATCCAAAAAGCCTTCTACTCTTCTAGCCTTTTTATAAGAACCCATTTGTCAGCTATAGAAACTCTCTACTAGTATAAAAACTCTTTTACCAAATCCTCAAAAAGTCTAGTAATACTAAAGTTTTTCGGATTGGTAAAAAGGTTCTTACATTAGCAAATTGGTTCTCAGTTGGTAAAGGGGTTGTATACTTACTAGTAAAGATTTCTTTGGGCTGAAAATATTTTAGTTGTTCTAGTGAAGGATTTTTGTATTGTTACAGGGGTTCCTGAGCTATTACATAGTTTCTCAGATATGTAAAGAACTTCTTACACAAGAAGATAGTTTTCGGATTATAAAATATGTTCTTTTGAAGTAGTAAAAGTTTTTTCGGGTTGGTATAAAGTTGTTTGAACTAATAGAGTGATTTTGAGTTGTTAAAACGGTTCATACGCTATTATAGGATATATTAGGGTTAAAAAGTATGTTCCTTTTTACACTAATAAACGATTGTTTTGGTTGGTGAAGATTTTATCCTCAATTCACTTATTATTGAACCAGATTGAACCAGATAAGAAAAAAAATCTTTCTTACAGAATTTAGTAGAAAAAAGTGATGCACTAATAATTGAAAAAATTACCGAACAAGCCAATGGCAAATTGGATGAGTCCAAGGGCCATCGCCTTGTCCTTGGGATCAACGCATCTAAGAATGAGCAGCATCGACCCGACTTCGCTCGTCGAGTGAATAAAAACGGAAAGAGAGAACAGTATCATATACACCCAGAAGTTGTTGCACTCGAGCGGGCAGTAACCAATCGTCGCAGTATTCAAGGCTTCCGATCCATAAGTCTGGTTTTGACCAATACACTGGCAATCTGAAAACTACAAAAACAAACGTTGCATTATGAATCACGTTCTTGTTTTCCGCACTCGAGAAGTAGAAATCGTTTCCCAGGGAAAGTAAGGAGTACTAATATGTATCATTGAAAAAAACTTCCATATAAACCTAGCTATTACCCTCAGGACTCTTCCTGCTTTCTTGGTACGCGGAAATAAAATAAAATATATATATGTATCTTCAGATCAAAGAAATTAAAGTTTCCCGCCCTTCGAACCTAGAATTTAAACCTAGAAACATAAACTTTGTTCCATTCTCGTATAATACTACGGGGGATGGTTTCACGACTATATTTAGATATTTAAATTACTTGTTAGAGATATTACCGAAACTATTTTCCCATCGATGATCGTGTAGTTTGAACATCCTGCATGGCAAGCTGAAAAGTAAGTTTGGCCGTCTGAACCACAAAGAGGGTTGAATTTATTCCGATCACAGTCGCAAGTTGGATCACAGGTTGGTACAAATTTAGACATTCTGCAAGCATAAAAAAGGTGGAGATAAATCTTAAAGCATAAAACTTCTTCGGTAATCTTCAATAAATTCTCGTTTATCCTTTGGTCAGAATAAGTAGTATTTATTGATCGGAATTAAGTAATGCATACTCAATATGTACAACATTTTATCTCTTATCTTTGAGTGTGTAATTAAAAGCAGGGTGGCCACAAGATTCAGTTTCTCAATTTCCCGGACATTTTCCTGACTTTTTCCTGACTTTCAGACAAATATCCCTGATAGAAAAGTATTAAAAATGAAATTTTTCAAAAATTCAAATTTGTTCATACTTCATGAAATATTTTCAATTTTCACTAATCTTTATAAAATTCATCAATATCATTTGAAATACTTTAAATTCCACGAAAAACTTTAAAAACTTTTAAAATTCCTAAAAGTCTCTTAAAATTTCCTGAAATCCTTCAAAATTTCTTAAAATTATTAGAATCCTATTGAAATCCCTTTTCTATTGAATTCCCTTAAAATTCGCTGAAATCTTTTGAAATTCCTAGAAACGTCTTTAAATATCTTAATTAAAATTCTACTACAATATTTAAAATTCCATGAAATCCTTTACAATTATTTTACATACTCTTTTATAAATCATAAAATTTTCGTGAAATTCTTTAAAATTTCCTAAAGTGAATTAAAATCTCTAAAAAGAAACTCTTTAAATAAAAAATCTCACAAAATCTTTTAAAAACCAAAAAAGACTTGAAATTTTTTTTTAATTCTATGAGGAATATTAAAATTCCTTAAAATTATTTTTAAAATATCAAAATTACTTAAAATTTTTACAAGCTTCTTAAAATCCTTTAGAATTCCACGAAAAACTTTAAAATCACTTAAAATACGTAAAGATTTCTTAAAATTTTTGAAAAATTTTCAAAATTCCCTAAAATTCCACAAAATCTTTAAAAACCCATAAAAATCTCATGAATTTTTTTAAAATTCCACGAGGAACAATAAAATCCCTTTAAATTCATTAAACTCACTTTAAAATAATCAAAATTTCTTAAAATTTTTATTGCCTTTTGAAATCCTTTTAAATTCCACGAGAATATTTACAATTCCTTAAAATCTCTAAAAATCCTTACAAGTTTCTTAAAATCCTTTATAATTCCACGAAAAACTTTAAAATCCCTTAAAATAAGTAAAAATCTTTTAAAATTCTTGAAAACTTTTCAAAATTCCCTAAAATTCCACAAAATCTTTAAAATCCATAAAAATATCATGAATTTTTTTAAAATTCCATGAGGAACAATAAAATCCCTTTAAATTCCTTAAACTCACTTTAAAATAATCAAAATTTCTTAAAATTCTTTATAATTCCACGAAAAACTTTAAAATCC
>CAJFCP010000080.1:499104-516671 GCA_904066005.1 Synergus itoensis
AAATCGCTTTAAATAATTTCTTAAAATTTTTACAAGCCTTTTAAAATTCTTTTAAATTTCACGAGAATATTTATAATTCCATAAAATCACTTAAAATTTTTACAAGTTTCTTAAAATCCTTTATATGTCCACGAAAAACTTTAAAATCCCTTAAAATAAATAAAAATCTTTTAAAATTTTTGAAAAATTTTCAAAATTCTATAAAATTCCACAAAATCTTTAAAACCCCATAAAAACCTCATGAATTCTTTTAAAATTCCATGAGGAATATTAAAATCGCTTTAAATAATTTCTTAAAATTTTTACAAGCCTTTTAAAATCCTTTTAAATTTCACGAGAATATTTATAATTCCATAAAATCACTTAAAATTCTTACAAGTTTCTTAAAATCCTTTATAATTCCACGAAAAACTTTAAAATCCCTTAAAATAAGTAAAAATCTTTTAAAATTCTTGAAAACTTTTCAAAATTTCCTAAAATTCGACAAAATCTTTAAAACCCATAAAAATATCATGAATTTTTTTTAAATTCCATGAGGAACAATAAAATCGCTTCAAATTCCTTAAACTCACTTTAAAATAATCAAAATTTCTTAAAATTCTTTATAATTCCACGAAAAACTTTAAAATCCATCAAAATAAATAAAAATCTTTTAAAATTTTTGAAAAAATTTCAAAATTCCCTAAAATCCCACAAAATCTTTAAAACCCCATAAAAACCTCATGAATTCTTTTAAAATTCCATGAGGAATATTAAAATCGCTTTAAATAATTTCTTAAAATTTTTACAAGCCTTTTAAAATTCTTTTAAATTTCACGAGAATATTTATAATTCCATAAAATCACTTAAAATTTTTACAAGTTTCTTAAAATCCTTTATATGTCCACGAAAAACTTTAAAATCCCTTAAAATAAATAAAAATCTTTTAAAATTCTTGAAAACTTTTCAAAATTCCACAAAATATTTAGAAAATCATAAAAATCTAGTGAAATCCTTTAAAATTTCATGAGGTCCTTTAAAAATTCTACTAAATCTTTTATATATTATACAAATCTCTTGTAATCACTTTAAATTCCTAGAAACCTCTTAAAATCTTTTAAAATTATTGAAAATCTTTTGAAATCATTAGAAACCCAAAGAATCTCAAGGAATGCCTAGAAATTCTTTATAATCTTTCGAAATCTTTGGAATGTTTCTAAAATCTGTTAAATAAACTATAAAAGTTATATATGTAATATCCCTGACTTCCCTGACTTCCCTGACATGTGGCCACCCTGTAAAAAGAATATTTTCTTCTTACCCATCTGATTGCGAAACTAGACCAGCAAAATCATCCATTGGACATCCAACAAACATAAGGATTCCCATACCAGTTGCATAAATGATGGCTGTGAAGGCAATCCAGCCAGCAACGAATCTTGCACTTGGTTTCCATCTTAAGATAAAGATTCCACTAATTATGATTCCCAAACCCATTACTAGGATACCCCCGATACCTGTGAAAATTAATTTAAAATCATATTATAAAACTCTAGATATCTATAGATAGATATCTATTAAATTAACTATAAATAGATATCTATTAAATTAACTGTAGATAGATATCTATTAAATAAACGAAAATAGTTATCTTCAGCAGACTGAAATTCTGAATTGATTTTATATAAATTACCTGAAACCATATTCGCATGATGAGCTGGCAGGCGAAATTGGCTCTCGAGGTACTTTGGTAGAAAAGTGTAGAGGCCTGCGATTGGCAGGATATGGAGTACACTACTTGCCGTTCTGAACATAAGGATGTCATTTTTCAGCAGCCTCTTCACTGCTTTAGGAAAGTCTAGAAAAAAATGAAATTCAAGTTAGTTTTCATTATTTTTCAATATTCACAATTGCTTGACCTTTTCTGCGAATTATATTACTTCATTATCTATAGACAATTCTATTTTAAGATTTAAACGAAAAATCAACTTTCAAATTAAACGTCAACAGTTTTACTCATCTGTAAGTCTTCTTAAAGAGAAACATACACATTTTTTTGCAAATAAACACATTGATTCTGATGTCAAAGTATATACATGTGTTGTGACCATCATTATAGAAAAATAAATAATGTATATAATAGATAATAACTTTCATGTAAAACTATGCAATTTAAGATGGATGTTGCAAAAACAAAATCGAAAGTTGTACATTAATAGGAAATTGAGGTGAAAGTAAAACTATCAAAAAGATGATTGTGTGATTTGGAAAGTTTTCAATCAGAATAGAAAATCGAAAAAAAATTAAAAACAAGTCTTAAAAACTTAGAAGTCTTAAAAGAACAGACTTTCGTTGGGCAAGACTGGGCATTATGGTCAATAGAGTAATGAAGAGATATAATGAGAAAAGTTCAGGAGGCAAGAGTTCCTATTTGGTCGGTGTAATTTTATATGCAAAATTTATATAACGATATTCACCACATATAAGCATAATACATAAACCCTTACTTCGAAACATCACTTTCTTTTGACAATATATAAGGCTGGCCTTTTAGATATTACATAACTTTTTCAGCAGCTTTAGCTTCTTTTATTGTAATAAGTATAAAGATCATTTTATTAATAATTGTTCTCTTGGGATTGATCTCATTAACATAAATTATGTAATAATGAAAAGATAAACAGAGAGAAGAGGATTGAACTTAACAAAAAGTGCAGATTGGTTGTCACTATGAAAACGTAAAGGAACATTTTAATAATGGTTTCGTAATAAGGAATATTTATATTTAACGTAAGGATGGTTGATCTTCAAAAAAAATAATCGATTCTAAAAAATTGATTCTCAAATAAAATTTTCTCAGATTTGATTTAATTGATTTGATTTTTGATCGATTCGATTCGATTGGGCGATTTTTGAATCGATCTTTAAAAATCGATAGGTTTTTTTTTTTAAATCCTGCTTTATAAAACTTAGAGGTAAAAGTGTTACTTGCAAATTTTGTGGATATAAATTATCAAAAGAAAAAATTTATATATTATTATAATAAAAAAAGAAACAACGTTTTTTACTCGGAGGAGGGGCCATAAGTCCTACAATTGTTAATATTTTTTTATTGTTAAACTAATTTTGTTCTCCGAGACTAGTTCCAACAAACTGTATTTGGTTTTTTCCAATACAATCATCATAAAGTCCTTAAAAAAAATCACGAACATATCTCAATTTTTCCCATCAACTTTGTATATAATCCCTTAAACTAACGAAAAATTTATCGAAACAGGAAAAATAAAACCAAAATTAACATTATTAAAAATAATTTTTTTAAATAAACTACAAAATTTGTTTATTTAATAAATTTAAAGAAACCTAAAAAAATTCTATTAAATAAAATGCAATAAATACAATTTTAAACATGGTTTTAATTGAAGAAAATGAGCTATTGTTTATAAAGATTAAGTAAAATTATGATTGTTTTGTAAGATTAGAGAAAAAATCCGAAATTATTATTAGATAGATAATTTTAACTCAAAATATATTTCTTTTAAGTTGAAAGTTAAACTGTTAAAGCTTTGAGCTTATTTGTTATTTGTTAATTTATCAATTTCAATAAAAATGACTTCAATTAATTTAAATTAAGTCCATTAGATGTATAATAGATTTACTTTAAAAGTACATAATTTATAAGTCTGTAATTCTAGCAATTGATAAAGGACATAAAGAAACATGTTTTTTTCGCCAAAGAAAATGTTTATTCTGAAAAATAAAACTCATTCGATAATTGTTAATCTATTTCTAAAAAGATGACAATCGATACTTGCCAATCGTTTTAAAACAGCAGTTTTATGGCAATATTTAAAATAAACAATTAACTAATTTATTATGACCAATTAATAAAGTAATTTAATAATTAATTAACCGGTTTTTCAAATAATACTGTACAACTATAAATGCGGTAGTTTTTTTTTAGAAATTGAAACCATAATTAAAGATCCATACTACAGTAAACACACATAGTTCATTTTGAAAACAATCTAATAATTATTATTTTTGATAGCGTAAAATAGATGTTGTATCAATAATTTCCCTAGCGAAAGCTTCGGATAGAAATGCATTCCGAATCAATCCGAATCATTCCGGAATTTGTGTCCGAACCAAACAGTTTCATTCCGATCTAATCCGAAGGAAGTTTTCAATCCGAATTAATCCGAAGCCCATTCAAAATCTATCCGTCAATCGGAATGAGTCAGAATTAATCCGAACTTTCAATCCGAATGAATCCGGTCAATCCGAACGAATCCAAACTTTCAATCCGAATGAATCCGTTTTAATCCGGTGTATCCGAACCAATCCGAATGAATCCGAAAAATTCGGATTCATTCGGATTGGTTCGGATAGGCCGGATTAAATCGGATTCATTCGGATTAAAAGTTCGGATTAAGTTGGATTAATTTGGATTGACCGGATTGATTCGTATTCAGTCGGATTAAATCTTCGGATAGATTTTGAATGGGCTTCGGATTAATTCGGATTTAAAACTTCCTTCGGATTAGATCGGAATGAAACTGTTTGGTTCGGACACAAATTCCGGAATGATTCGGAAGCTTTCGAATTGGTTCGGAATGAATTTCAATCCGAACCTTCCGCCAGGGTTATAAAGTATCAGGCTACATGTTTTCTGTTATAAAAAAAAAAAACAGTAAAAAAACTTAAGAAATTTACAGTTTTATAATAATATTTAAAGGGATAACACCACTCTAGGATTTTCAAAACATCGAATTTTTTTTTAGCTTAAACAGTGCTTTATCATAATATATCATAAATTATAACATTTAAAAAAATAAATGCGCGCGCAGAGCGTGATGCGTTCGTTTTTGTTTGTTTAAAAGGATAATACACTCCTAATTTGAATTACATGACGTCAGAGGTTACTACATGCCCTTACGCAGTAAAAGAGTCGTTCGAGTGCGATTTTTATTGGAGTTCCGTTAGAGATAAACCCTGTATGTTGTGTATTATGTCTTGTTATGTTGCATTACGTTGGACGAGGCACAGAGCCGACAGCTGAGATAGGTCTTTCTCACACACATACAAGTAATAGTAAGTCTGCTTGAACGCATGATTTGACCATGAACTTGCCCCACCTCACGCACGAGTCGGTCACTCATTATTATCGACTCACACATTCTCCTTTACTTGCATGTACAACATTCTTTCATACATGCACATTGCACACGTCCAGCTCATTCGTGAACTCTTGTAGCTTTTACTTGCACTTACACCAGTCGAGAGTGATTCGCGTGCACATGAGAAAGTCCCTTGGTACACATAACTCACTGACATGACATCAACAATTTATAGAATGTACTTTTATTGATCAAAATGCTAATTTTCCGATTTGAATTCCTTCTTGCATAGCAACAGGATTTTGCAGGACATCATCCCCCTTTTATGTTCTCAGGTATCTTGGAGACATTCTAGAAATATCTCTGAGATATTTACGGAACATCAAGGTGAGGATTTTGATATCTTGGAGATATTAATAGAAGTCAGGATGTCCATGTGATAGGAAAGTCGGAGAAATGTTAGGGGAAAAAAAAATTTGTCAGGGAAATGTCAGAAGTTGTCAGGGGAAATATAAATTGATTTATTAATAATAATGATAAATTTTAGTTTATTTAACAGATTTTAGAAGATTTTCAGGGATTTCGAGGGATTATAAAGAATTTTCAGGCATTCGTGGAGATTCTATAGATTTCTAAAGGTTTGAAGAAATTTTCAATCATTTAAAGGGATTTTAAGAGGTTTTTAAGAATTTTAAGGGATTAAAAAAGATTTTTATGTAATTATTTGTTTTAAAATTTAAAAATTATTTGTTTTGATATCAGAAGATTTAGTTCCTTTCCTTTTAAAACATGTCAAACTTAATCCATCAGAGTAATTGAAAAAATTTTGCGGAATTTTAAAGAATTTCATGAAAGCAGAGATTTTAAGGGCATGTGATAATTTACCATTAGAGCAATTTAGTTTTCACAACTTTACATTCACAATAATAAATATTTTTCACTAAAACTAGGCCACTTACCTCCGTCTGTATGAAACTGAGGTAAATGGCCTAGTTTTTGTGAAAAATATTTATTATTGCGAACATAAAGTTGCGGATCACATGCCCTTGAAGATAGTTTAGGAAATTTAAAGAATTTTAAGGTATTTTAAAGTACCTTATGGAATTGCAAAATATTTTAAGAAGTTTCTACGAATTTAAAGAAATTTTGTCATTTTTAAAGTGATTTGAAGAGATTTGAATGTTCCTCATAGAATTTAAAAAAATTTTAAAGATATTTTAGATTTTTAAAAGACTTTATGAAATTTTAAAAGATTTCATGAAATTTTAAGAGATTTTAAGGGTCTTAAAATATTCTCGTGGAATTTTAAGAAATTTCAGCAAATTTTAAGGACTTGTGGTAATTACCATATGTCCTTAAAAAGGATTTAAAGAGGTGTTACTAGGAATATTTTTTAGACTTCTGAAGTCACTTGACATCACTTGAAGTCACTTGAATTCTTTTCAATCACCTAAAATATCTGAAGTCATTTGCATTGGCATGAAATCACATGAATTCACTGAAATACTCCTGCAGTCACTTGAATTCAGTTGAATCTGAAATATCTGAAATCATTTGAATACACATGAAATCATGTGTAATTATATGCATATTTAAGTCACCAGGATTCACTGGAATTCTCTTGAAATCTTCTGAAGTCAGGGAAATCTTCTGGAGTCATTGAAATATCCTGAAATATCTTGAAGTCCGCTTGATCGAATTATTAACCCCTTGTTTTAAGGGATTTTAAAATTCCTTATTGAATTTTAAGGATTTCATCAGATTTTTATGATTGTTAAAAAATTTTGTATAATTTTAAGGAATTTCAAGAGGTTTACAAAAATTTTAAGATTTATTTTAAGGGATTTTGAAGATTTTCATGAAATTTTAAAGGATTTCATGGAATTTTAAGAGATTTTGACGCATTTTAGGAGATTTTAAAGTTCCTCATTGAATTTTAAAGGATTTCACGAGATTTTTATGATTTTGAAGAGATTTTGAGGAATTTTAATGTTTTTCGTATATTATCGTGGAATTTAAAACATTGAAAAAGATTTTTATGTTTTTAAAAGATTTTATAGAGTTTAAAAAGATTTAAGGTGACGTTACGCAAAATTTTTGAAAAGTTCCAATAGCAAAATTATTGATTCGTATTTTTAATAATTTTCTATCAAAAAAGTTTGCCTGAAAGTCAAGAAAATGTCAGGGGAATTGAAAAATTGAATCTTGAGGCCTCGCTGGTAGATAATAATAATTGATAACTCTCATATAAAAAAAAAAAAATTTATTGTATCCTTATATGTATTACAAAAATATCTTACGTGCTATAGAATAAATATTTACAATAAGTCGTCGATATAAATAAATAATGTGTGAAGCTTACATTTAAAGATGTCTTAAGTACTGTTAAATAAATAGAATAAATACTAAATATAATTATATTATATTATACAATAATTTTATATACACCTATTGTATAATTATTTACAAATCATTATAATATTATCAGTCGATATAAATAAAAAATGGTGGTTACATCATCATCGTCAATTTTTCTGCTTTCTTTTTAACTTTTTTTCGAAATGAAAGGGAGGCTGTTATCTTTGAATTGTTCTCCAAAGATTCATAAACCACCATGTGGATTTCACAATCTTTAAATGTATTGGGATAATGCTCTGGTGGTACACAAAAATTCCATAACAGTTTGGATCCATCCTGAGTATATTTAGCTGTCTTATAATCAGAATTAGCAACAGTTTTTTCAAAACTGAAATATTCTTTCATACTTAAAATCTGAGCATTCGGCAGTCTAGAATGTTTATCATAATGATTGAGAGCAGTAAATATATTCGAAAAATTAGTAGAAATACCCTGTTCTTCAAACTCATTTATTAATTTATTCCAATATTCTATCAAAGGTTGTAAATCTCGAATATAATCGTCTACAATTTTTTCTAAAAGAACTGCTTTTGTCTCTTTTCTTTTATTATTGAGATTTTGTTTTTTAAATTCGCGATGAACTTGTCTAATGCTGAATTCTAATATAGCACAGTATTCAGTCTTATTACGAGCATTTAAAATTTTTGCAAGATACGATCCCAATTTTATAGCCTTGTCATTATTATTTAATGAGGAGGAGTCATTCATAACTTTATAAATTTGATCTTCCTCGTGCTTCTTCAAGTGTTTAAAAATCTCCCAATCTCCTATCTTATCGTCTTTACGAAACATCTTTATTTTGTCATTAATATACTCTTTACTTTTTACTTCGTCCTGATCTATAAGATTAAATCGAAGTAATTTCAAAAAGTACTTCAAAGCCGTCGAGTTTTTATCGCCCTTCTCTTTCATCAACTTCAGGGCCTTGAATATTTTTTTAAACTCAGAATTAGACAAATAGGTCATAGTTGAGATGAGAGCTCTGGGATGAATTACAAGCAGCTCATTTATATTAAATAACCCTTCTTCCATTAAGGTTATTTGACGATAGATCCATTCAGAGAGAGTCATAATCCTGTTGTACACGTAGACCATTTTATTTTGAAAAATGTACCTCCAATTTGGATTTTTGAAAGCCTCGATATAGGCTTTTTGCAGCGCTTTCTGTTTCTCTAGATCCTCTGGATCCAAATATCGTGGTATGTAAGTTGACTCCGAGTCCATGAGAAAGAGAGGGGCGTTATCTGCATTTTCATAAACTTCCTCCTCACTCTCCTCCAATTCGTTGTACTTAAGCATCCTCGTCTCGTTGGTAGTGCAATCGGACAGCGTATTTTGTACGTATGTCTTTCAGGATGACTAAAATTGTTTGAATTCGAAATTAAAATTCGATTTTTATTTTTTGGAAGAATCAATTTGCAGAGTTTTATTTAAACGGAAGTACTGTTTTGTGTTTTTACTGTGAAAAATACTGTGTTTATTTTTTCACTAAGAAAGGAATAAGAGAAAGTACAAAGACAGGAAGAGAAGAATTTAGACAGGAAGTCTAAGTTCTTAAAAAAACAGCAGCCGAACTTTTACCCGGAATTGATCAAATTTGCTACCTTATTGTTTATTATTGTAAATTCAGTGAAAATGTAAATGATGTAATATGCGCCAGAGAAAGAAAGAAAGACGGAGTAATAAGCGATACTCCTAAAATTAAATAACGGTAGTTCTTAATTGAAAGATTTGATCAGTGTACTATACTTTGCAAAAATAAGTGCAAAAAGAATCAAGAAGAGAGGAATTCAAGCTGGATGCGCGTGCTGAATAAACTTTCACTCTGGAAGGAAGTAATTTGTAATCTGATATTTGGAAGTTCAGACACATGACTCGTCTCGTCTGGAGATAAGACGAAAACTATTTTTTACAAGTTATTTACGAATAACTTGTAGATTTATGTTATTTGAAAAAAATATTCTACATAATTTATATATAAAAATGATTGTACAAAAATTAGACATGTTGAAATGATTTATCATACCAAGGAAATTGATTTGAGAGTATATAATTTTGATAGAATCATTTTTATGCAAAAATTAAATGCTCATTTTTACACGGGGTGGTAAAAATTTCGGGACGTGAAATTTATTTTTCCGTCTGTGATTCTTTATGAAAAAAAAAGACAGGTGTCTTTATGAAAAAAGACAGATTCTCAGTTTAGAGCGGACAGTCAGATCTGACAAGGTCAAACTATCGCAGAATCACAGTTACCAGGGAGTAGATTAAAATAATATATAAAATTCTACGCCTATGCCCTGTGGGCATGCGCAGAAGATGAAAGGGCTCGTGTCTGGATAAGAGAGCAAATTCCACTTGGGATAGTCTTATAGAGCAGGTGTCAGAAATCGGTGAAAGGACGCCTTTGAGAAATGGATGACGTAATCTGTCACACCCACAATCGTGTCCAGACACGTTTTAACACCCAACCTAATTAAAATATCTTTAAATAAGTTCTCACAACTTGTAAAAGATTTTAGTTTTGAAGAATACGTATGAATATTAAGAATAATAAGAATATTAATAATAAGAAGATGTATGTTCCAATCCAATGTCTTGAGAAAAATCTTATATTTCGCTGCTCACAGGTGCAGAGGGATGTGAATAATCTTCTTCCGTCAACTTGCATCCGTCTCCGCTGATGGTTGAGATGCGACTGACCCAGTGCAGATTTACAGCTCCATATATTAATTATGAGATCAGCTTATCACTAACCGGAAGTGGGTGCAGGGCCGGCGTTAGGGTTGCGGGGGCGGGGGCTCAGGTGGGGGCCCTAGGGGCGGTTAAAATGTGGGGCCCCTTTAGGGGTGACAAATAAATTCTGTTATTTAAATTTTTTCTTTTTTTTAATATTTAGTAGGGGCCCCCATGGGGCCTTTCGACCCCATGGGGTCTATCTAAGTTTGTGTTTGTTTCTGTTCACTAATTTGTGTTTCGCTTCATTGCTGTCGCTTATTGTAAATGCCTTTAAGAGTTTGAAAGAGAAAAGCGAGTTTTTAATTATAATAAGCGATGGCTTTGTGTGGTTTTATTATTGAATGTATTAGGAAAGGATGCAGGATCTCAAGGTTCGAACCGGTTGGCGGTGTCGATGTACTCAGAGATAAGCTAATTAGGGAGTGCAGCGCGTGGCTGGCGCTTAGTGACGGTTGAAAAACCGGCGAGTGTAAAGGCTGTTAAGTAGACCAGGGGATAAGTGCTGGGTTTGTGTGACAAGGGTCACGTGTTCGATCCCAGGTGACTTGGGATTTTTTAATCTTTATAACGCGCTTGTATGCACTGAACAATACAATTATTAACATAATAATTAACAATGCATCGATTTAATATAAAATAATAACAAAAGGCTAATTAAAAATAATAATAATAATGATATGTAACAACAATGTAAAAGGGGCTCGGGCTGTGGATGGTAAATAGGCTTTTCTACACTTGTGTAGATATGGTAGAATACTAAGGTAGACTTTCATAATAAAATTCTGAATTTTAAAATAAAATTGATGAAGAAATAATATTGAATTATAGAAAATGTGGAATTTGAAAAAAGTGAAATCCCATGGCGTAATTGCATCATACGTTAGATTTGATAAAAAAATTATATTAGTGATAATGAAAGCTGTATTAATGGCGTCAATGACAGGTTGTGTGATAACTGCCAAGAAATGCAAGTCGCGTTTGCAACCGGCTATTTTAGCAAAAAGAAAAATATTACGTCTCTCGTTGTGCTCAAGGGCACTGGAAATTGAACACATTAATTTCTTCATGTGTGCTGGATTAAAGCGCATTAACGCGTGAACAATCCAAACTTCTAGTACGGGAAAATACGAGAGTAATTGATTAATCTATAACTCGATTGATTAATCAGTGGTTGATCAATTGCTTACTCTATTAATTTAATAATTGACTACCTAGTCAATTAATTGAGCTCATAAGGTGTAACAATAAGTCCTTTATCAGATAGATGATATATAATTTGGTATTTTTAAACCAAAGAAAATATTTTAATGTGGCTTTTTTTATATTTTAAAGCGGTTATACAGTGTTTGAGATTTAATGTATAATATTTTTCAAGTTCGGGTCGTTTTTTGAAACTGTTGAAAACCCATTGAAGTTGCACTTTTTCTATTCTGTTTATGGCATTTATAATAGTGGGTTTTTTCTTGGGATGGCCACAAGATTCAATTTTTCAATTTTCCTGATATTTCCCTGACTTCCAGACAAATTTTCCTGAATTTTAATTAATTCAAGTCTCTAGACTTGAATTGATTTGAATTCTGACTTGAATTCTGCCTCTTTAGAGTTACAATAATTTTAGTTTACATATTAGAATAGATTTCATTAATCTCTCCTCAATGCTATCAGGGATTAATAAAATTCTCAATTCTCTTCAATTAAACCCTTATTACACGGGGGGGGGGGAGTCTGAATGAAATCAGTATGAACCTCGGAATAATCAAACATTTAAAAAATGACCAACCCAGTATTGTTTTAAATGGTGTTTCGAGGTAGAATTTTTATTGTAAAGTCTAGATCTTAAAGCAGTTAAAACAAGATCCTGCGAGATAAGAGAGATAAAAAAAACTTACCTCTGAGACTAGGTTTTTTGGCGTCCGCTCTCTTCGGTTGTAGTTTGCTCGTAGGTAATCTTGTGGGAAAGGCGAACATAGCGACACTGACGAGCATCAGCATGGCGGATATAAGCACCAGACCTGTACAAGTATTTTAGCGAAAACATATGATTAGTTATAATTATAAACAAACTCCAAACACGTTATATAAATATTTTTTTTGTAAATACTCTTTACAAAAAGAGTATTTAATTTAAATTGTTTTCGATGTCAAAAGCCACGTCGAAAACGGCGTCAAAAACGACGTAAAAAAGTATCCCAAATTGACGACAAAAATGACGTCAAAAATTGGGATCGTTTTTTACGGTGGTTTTGACGTTATTTTTGTTTTTGTTTTTGATTTCAATCTTGTCGTTCTTTTTGACGTCATTTTTGTAGTCAATTTTAAAGTCCTTTTTGCGTCGTTTTAAGTTTATTTTTTACGTCGTTTCAATGTTATTTTTGACGTCAAAACGTTTTTACTTCATTTTTGCCGTTATTTTGAAATCATTTTTACGTCGTTTTTGACGTAGTCTTTGTTGACGTTTTGATGATCTTTTTGCGTCCTTTTTGTCGTCATTTTTTACATCTTATTTACGTCCTTTTTACGTCGTTTTTAAGGTCCTTTTTAATGTCGTTATTGACGCCAAAAACTCCGTCGAAAAAGACTTAAAAAATGCCGTCAAGACGACGTAAAAAGGACATCAAAACAACGGCAAAAATGAAGTCGAAAACAGCGCAAAAAATACGCCAAAAACAATGAAAACAATGACGTCAAAAAGATGTCAAAAACGATCCCAATTTCTTGTGTCGTATTTTTCATCCTTTTTTGCGTCGTTTTTTATGTCATTTCTGTAGTTTTTAACGACATTTCTGTCATATTTACTAACGTTTTTGACGTCCTTTATGCGTCGTTTTTTACTTCATTTTTTCCGTCGTTTTTTATATCCTTTTTACGTCGTTTTTGACGTCCTTTGTAATATCGTTTTTGATGTCAAAAACCCCTCCGAAAACGACGTAAAAAATGAAGTCAAGACGACTTAAAAAAATACGTCAAAACAACGCCATTTGTTACGTCGATTTCTTCGGGGTCTTTTATCTCTCAAAAACGACATTAAAATGGATATTAAAAACGAGGTAAAAAGAACATAAAAAACGAAGCAAAAAGGACGTCAAAAATGCACAAAAAAGATGTCAAAAAGAAAGTCAAAAACTATCCCAATCTTTGACGTCATTTTTGACGAAGGTTTTGACGTCCTTTTTTACGTCATTTTCGACGTGGTTTTTGACGTTGAAAACGATATCAAGCTTTTCAATAGGAAAATGATTAACTGAATAAAATCAGTAAAAAACTAAAAAGAGCATAATCAGTCAAATTCACTGATTTTATTCAATGCGACTATTTTTATTTTATTTTATTTATCGCTGATTGAAAATTAAAGAGTAAAAAATAAAATATTATATAAATACTGGATATTTAATTACTACAGAGAAGCCTAATTAAAAAACATCAGTGATTAGTTTTTCTCAAAGCTCATTATAGGAAAATAACAAGATAATCACTATAATAGATTCTATTAATAACAAGTGTAAAGAGAAATTCAATTGAAGCCTGAACTTAATTATTTAATGTGATGTTACATCTCGTCAAGGAGACTCATTACGTAACAACTTCCGAACAGGTTTGCGTAGGCATACAGTGTCCGGTATTCACCAACTTTTCCCACCGGAATGCTGTGTACATCCGTAGAATCGTTCAGTTATTAAAGCTTTCGAATGCACGATAAATTAAAAGTGAAATATGTTTGTATATAATTTATATTCTTTGAATAATTTCCTCAGTTGTACATTAGCTATAAATTTAATTAAATTTTCATTTGAATTTGAAAACAAACTTACCCAACCACCAGGCTCCTACCCATCTCGGATCTGCAGGTGTAATTGGAGGGTCAACTGACAAATCTGTGTAAAGTCTTGTACACATCGAGCCCAAAATGAAGCCCAATGCTGGACCCAATATTCTTACACCAATTGTGATGGCTATAATAAAAAAAATTTCAGTTATATATTTCAAAAATTTAATTTTCAAAATCGATTTTAAAGACAACAGAGGCCAAACGGAACGGCCATGTGAATTTTATATGCCCTTATAGAATCCAGCGGCTCAATTCTAAGTATTGTTATTTCATAATTTAATTACGATCGTAGAAAAATATAAAATATTTGATGTCAAAAATCTTGGTTTCGTAAAAAAGCAGGATAGTTTGCCTATATATTTTCAAGAAAAAAGCAGCATGGAGAAAACTGGATATTAAACCGTAATATCTAGCTATTTAACTATGGGAAGAATATCTAGATATTTAGATAAATATCTTGATATTAAAACTTAATATCCAGATATTAAAATATATATTCCAAATATTCTAACATACAATATTTTAATATCTGGATATTAAGTTTTAATATCAAGATATTATATCTAAATATCTAGATAGTCGTCCCGTAGTTAAATAGCTAGATATTACGGTTTAATATCCAGTTTTCTCCATGAGGACAGCAGAACAGACCTCGAAAAAGCAGAACGGATGATAACCCTATGTATATATATCGTTTATCAATGAAATTAATTTTAAATTATGAAAACTTTTTGGAAATTATAAAAATATATGTATTTGTTTTAATTACCGAAATAAAGAGGACTTTCTCGACTCGCAACATTGTCATCAATGTAAGGTATTCCTAGGGTATTTACAGCCGTTTGGCCCATTCCCACTCCCAGCAAGGACACGAAAAATATTCCCAGGACTACTGTGGTAATTTTACTTTGGATTTTCTGCTCCTTGAGAAATTCGCCCTCACAGTATTCGGCGGTGTCGGTGTGTCTGGAAAATAAGAAAAAATGTGCAATTCACATATTATTAGACATATTAAACCGTCTACGCATTCTAGCGGAACGACCGTGAAATATCGGCAAATAATCGAAACCCGAGGCTGAAGTCAATGCGGGAATTCTTTCGATCTTGACCTTAATAAGTGTTCGAGTAATTCATGCGTTTTTATTTGACTACAGGTCGATACAAGGAAAACGAAGGTCTGTTTGCCGGCAGTCTCGGTTCAATAGGTCCCGATTATACATTCCGATTTTATTGCCAAAGTCATTAACCCCTCAGATTCAGGAAAAAAGTATTTAATTTCAAGAAATACTGTTCAAATGCACTTATTTGGGTAAATAATGTTTGAATGACTCGTGAAAATATGTTTTCATTACATATTTTGGTATAGACGTATTTTGCGAATTATATGGTCATTAAGGCTTCAAAATTGTAATTGTAGCCTTTAAAAGTTGCAAGTTAATCCTGACGAATTTCCGCAAGTCGAATTTTTGCCAGATTAGACTCAATGTCAGACTTATAACCGTTATTCAGATAGAACGTCACATTTTTTTCAGAGAGGAAAATTTTACTAATAGAACACTGCTTTGTTCGTGTCTCGAATCACGTAAACATTTTTTCTTGTTAATTCAATGTTACTGTTTTACGAATTGTAGAAAATCTTTCGATTCTTCTGTAAGGGAAATATCAATTTTTGAATGAGCCAGGAAAGTCAGGATATTGTCAGGGAAAAAAAAATTTTTTTATGGAAAACAGGAATAAGAGATTTTAAAAAGATTTCATGGAATTTTAAAGTATTTCATGAAATTTTATGATATTTTTAAGAAAGTTTAGGAAACTCTAAGGATTTTCAGGTATTTCAAAGTTCCTCGTAGAATTTTTAAGGATTTTAAGAGACTTGTAAGAATTAAAAAAAAGTTTGACATTTTTAAAGTTATTTTTAGGGATTTGAATGTTCCTTATGGATTTTTAAAAATTTGAAAAGATATTTTTCATTTTGAAAATATTTTGTGGAATTTTGAGGAATTTAAAATATTTTCGTGGAATTTTAAGAAATTTTAGCGAATTTTAAAGGCATGTGGTAATCGTGGTATTTTTACACAGAAAAGGAGTTTTTATAGAAATTTTGACGCATTTTAAGGGATTTTAATGTTCTTCGTGTAATTTAAAAAAAATTAAAAAGATATTTATGATTTTTTAAAAAGTTTTATAGAACTTTCAAGAAGTTCAAGAGATTTCCAAAAATTTTAAGAGATTTTGACGCATTTTAAGAGATTTTAAAGTTCTGCATTGAATTTTAAAGGGGATTTCATGAGATTTTTAAGATTTTAAAAAGATTTTCTGGAATTTTCAAGGATTACATGGAATGTTAAGAAACTATAAATAATTTTAAGGGATTTTATTGAATGTTAAATACTATCGTGTTTTAAGAAATTTCAAAATATTTTTAAGAATTTCAAGAGATTTCAACGAATTTTAAGTAATTTCAATAGGTTTCCAGTAATTTTGAGAGATTTTTAGGGGTTTTAAGGGATTTAAAATTTTTTCGTGAAATTTAAAGGATTTCAAGAGATTTTTAAGAATTTTAAAACAATTAGTTAAACTTTAAAGGATTTTATGAAATATTAAGAAATTTTAAGAGATTTCATAAAAGTTTAAGAAATGCTAATGAATTTTGAATGTTTTCGTGAAATTTTAAGGAATCTTAAAAAATTTCAAGAAGTTTCTATGAATTTTAGAAATTATTTTTACAAATTTTAAGTAATTTTATGTGATTTGAACATTTCTCGTGAAATTTTAAAGCATTTCATGAGATTTTTAAGATTTTAAAAAGATTTTCTGGAATTTTCAAGGATTACATGGAATGTTAAGAAACTCTAAATAATTTTAAGGGATTTTATGGAATGTTAAATACTATCGTGGAGTTTTAAGAAATTTCAAAATATTTTTAAGAATTTCAAGAGATTTCAACGAATTTTAAGTAATTTCAATAGGTTTCCAGTAATTTTGTGAGATTTTTAGGGGTTTTAAGGGATTTAAAATTTTTTCGTGAAATTTAAAGGATTGCAAGAGATTTTTAAGAATTTTAAAACAATTAGTTAAACTTTAAAGGATTTTATGAAATATTAAGAAATTTTAAGAGATTTCATAAAAGTTTAAGAAATGCTAATGAATTTTGAATGTTTTCGTGAAATTTTAAGGAATCTTAAAAAATTTCAAGAAGTTTCTATGAATTTTAGAAATTATTTTTACAAATTTTAAGTAATTTTATGTGATTTGAACATTTCTCGTGAAATTTTAAAGCATTTCATGAGATTTTTAAGATTTTAAAAAGATTTTCTGGAATTTTCAAGGATTACATGGAATGTTAAGAAACTCTAAATAATTTTAAGGGATTTTATGGAATGTTAAATACTATCGTGGAGTTTTAAGAAATTTCAAAATATTTTTAAGAATTTCAAGAGATTTCAACGAATTTTAAGTAATTTCAATAGGTTTCCAGTAATTTT
>CAJFCP010000080.1:530633-543157 GCA_904066005.1 Synergus itoensis
TAATATTAAGAGCTCATATTTTCAGGGGCCTATTTTGGCATCTAAACAAAACTTTTGAGCTTGGTTCCGAGAAAAAAAAAATTTTTTTTTTTTTTTTGAAACGCCCTAGTATGTATGTATGTATGTCACGATCCTGCAAAATCTTGAAAACGCGTAGAGATAAATTAATGAAATTTAGTACACTTATTGCACTATATACCTATTAGTTGAATTTCTTACAAGGGTTTAACAAAACATTTAATTTTACAAGTTTTTCGTACTTTTATAATTTTAGTGAAACTCATTTTTTGACTATAACTTCTCAAATAATCAAAATTTAAGACTGATGTAAGGAAAATGAAGATTCCTTTCATCGAGACGAATCGATTGACCTATATGATTAATGCATTTCATTAAAAAATAAGGATGTTATGGTTAATTGTATTTTCAAAAATTAATTTTTCAACTATAACTTCTCAAGTAATCAAAATTTTGAGCTGACTTAAGGAAAATAAATATTCTTTGTGTCGAGATGAATCGATTGACCTATATGATTAATGCATTTCATTGAGAAATAAGAAAGATATGGTTAATTGTATTTTTCAAAAATTAATTTTTAAACTATAATTTTTCAAATAATAAAAATTTGAAGATGATGTAAGGAAAAAAAACTTTTTTTGTGTTGACACGAAACAGGTGACCTAATATTAATACATTTGATTAACTAAATAATGCTTCCTCTATAAGGAAGCAAAGTGCTCATTGAATGAGCACAAAAATAGATAAAAATTCACAGCTAGTTACTGTATTTTGGTAAATTATGATGAATTCTATATAGAGTTGTATTGAATTTACATTTGAATGAATTCAAGTGAGTTCTGGTTAACTCGAATAAATTTCAATTAATAGGCAATTACTAAAGAGTGAATATTAATCAGTTTCACTGAATTATGGTGAATTCTATTGAATTTTATGAAGTTCTAGTAAACTCCAGAAAATCCTAGCGTTCTTGAGCGCATTCGAGTGAATTTAATGAATTGAATGAAAAAACTAATTACAATTAAATGACTCTAATCGTAAAAACCCTGAAAGAGTTCCGGTTGAAATCTTAAAAATATTGCTACCGATTCTTTTTCTTTTTCACTTATTCCTGTCTATAGGGTGCAATCTATGTGCATAACTTTAACTACTCTTCAAGTGACTCTCGTCTAATCACGACTAAATTATCCAACAGAAAAAGAAGAGCTGAGAGGGAATTCCGCTTGGAATAGTGCACAATCAACGCTTCTCAGTGTCTATAGGGTGCTATAGAGTCTGATCATACCTCAGGGATAGAAAGGCGTAGTGTGTTATTTGCCAAAAAAGATGAAGTCGATAGGCGGACATGATTGTCCATAATTTGCGGTGGGGCTTGCTCGCCAATGCAATCTATTATTACATCGTCGAGCACTTATACAGCATATACAATATACATATATGTTTATTGTATATCTATACTTTGTATAATACCATAACATATTCTGATACCTAACTATACCATCTACTAAGATACCAAGGTATCAAGGGTGCTGTTTTTTGCTGTTTCATCGCACAAGAAGGTCTTGACAGTTTAAGAATATTTTACAGGCCCCTCGCACTCATGTTCATATCTCGATTAAACCTTTTATATATGTCAGTTGAACCAATTACTTTCTTATCAGTGATTTGCAATTAATGAATCTATTTTTGGCATGTCGATTAAGTATTTTTCATTTTCAACTGGGTAAAGGTTCATGCGAAATTACATTTCGAACCTTGACTCGTATAATAGAGTCAACTCAGCACATATGGACAAGTTAAATTTAGCAAGGAGGGGAATTATATCTGCGAACTAAATGTGCTCTGGATAAATCTGTGGTTTCCCGAAAATTACTCTCTCAATCAAATCATGTTTTTCTTGATTTTCTCATACACTTTTTCAATAGACATGAATTGCAAATTGGTGCACATTAACTACATCAATAGCAATGGAAGTGAAAAGTAATGATCTCAGTTAGTCAATTTTGATTGAATCGTTACGATATCTTTGGGTGCAACTGTGGTTTTTGATATGCAATCGAGAGTCAACTCATGTGACTGAACGATTCAGCTCGATTCACATCTATCTGTATTCTGTAATGACCTAACGTAATCGTTCAATCAGCATTTAAAACACCTGCATAGTGAATAAAAGGGGTTATATCATATAACACACACACACATTTATCACAAAATAATAACCCACTTTTGTTTGAAATATATTACTCGACATTATCTTAAATCAACCGCCTTAGCGCGAGCTAATCACATTTACCTGGAGTCAACTCTAATTATCATAATATCATGCGTTTTATAACTTTACTAGATGTCTTGGAAATTTACTAGAATATTGTGTGCGCTATCTTAAATTGTCCTCTATATTGCACTTTATTACCAGGTTTTACTATTTTTTAAAAATAGGTGAAGACTTTGTGATACAGTTTTTTTATTCGACACGTCTTTTTTATAGAGGATTATAGAATAAAGTTCCGAAAACGGAAATCTTTCGATTTTATTTAAATTCCGTATACTTATGTATTTTGATGTGCTGATTACGAATATGACAGTGAAAATTGGCGGATAGTCGATTTTCATGGTGATGCCATGAAGAAACCATAAAAATCAAAGTTTTTTGCGTTTATATCAATATGCACAATTTGAAAAAAATGTTTCAAATAAAAGTTGTAGATCTTATCAAAATACACCTTTCGTTCGAAGCATTTTTTTCTAGGAGTGATAGTTTCCGAGAAAATCAGAGGTATATCGATTTTCATAAAAAAACAAAACCAATAAAAAATCACATTATAAAGGGAAATCATTGTAAAAGAAAATCATTGTAAAGGAAAATTATTGTAAAGGGGAAATCGCAGTAAAGGGAAATCATAGTAAAGGAAAATTATTATAAAGGGGAAATTATAGTAAAGGGAAATTATGGTAAAGGGAAATCATCATAGTAAAAGGAAATCATGGTAAAGGGAAATGGTAAAGGAAAATCATAGTAAAAGGTAATGGTAAAAAGGAAATTGGTAAGGAAAATCATAGTAAAAGGTAATGGTAAAGGAAGATGGTAAGGAAATTATGATAAAGAGAAATGGTAAAGGGAAATCATTGTAAAAGAAAATTATTGTAAAGGAGAAATCATAGTAAAAAGAAATCACTGTAAAAGAAAATCACTGTAAAGGAAAATTATTATAAAGGAAAAGTTATAGTAAAGGGAAATCATTGTAAAGGGAAATTATCGTAAAGGGGAAATCATAGTAAAGATAAATCATAGCAGAGGAAAATTATTGTAAAAGAGAAATTATAGTAAAGGGAAATGGTAAAAGGAAATGGTTAAGAGAAATGGAAACGGGAAATGATGAAGGAAAATCATAGTAAAGGAAAATTATGGTAAAGGAAAATCATTGTTAAGGGAAATCACGGTAAGAGAAAATCATAGTAAAGGGAAATGATAAAGGAAAATCACAGTAAAGAGAAATGTTAAAAGGAAATTGTAAAGAAAAATTGAAAAGGGAAATGATAAAGGGAAATCATAGTAAAGGGAAATGGTAAAGGGAAATGGTGAAGGGAAATCGTAGTAAAGGTAAATGGTAAAGGAAAATCACATATGGTACAGGGAACTTATAGTAAATGAAAATGGTAGAGGGAAATTACTGTAAGAAGAAATTATTTTAAAGGGAAATCATGGTAAAGAGAAAATGAAAATCGGTGTATCACTGATTTTCCTGGAAATTATCACTTGTAGAAAAAAATGCTTATAAAAAATGTGTATTTTGATGAGATCTACACCTTTTTCTCGAAATATATTTTTTTTTAATTTTAATATATATATATAATATATAATTTATAGTATATATAGTCCTATACAAAAACTACTAACTATTCTGTCAAAGTCAAAAACCAAGAACGAAAAATATTAATTACACGCTTTTTTAACTTGCACTTATACGAGTGAAAATGAAAGGTCATTAGCCTTGTGATAAAAGTTAAGTTCCATTCTTAAGAGCTTGTTCAGGAGCATGTACACTTTTTTCTAAAAAGAGCATCCTTAATTTTTAGTCGCGACGACAGGATGAGTGTGCCTTTCAAAGGTGGAGATTAGATCTTTATTGCGATTGTAGTACATGTTCTGAGAAGGAACCACCTACTTTTTGATACGTGAACTCTAAAGAGGTCTCCAAAATTCTTTACGGACAAGAAGGAACTCGTGAGTATCCGAAAGAAAAGTAAACGTTGAGACTGTCTGTAAATTGTCTCGGTAAATGTTTAAAGAATGACATCAGACACTCAGGGAACTGCGATTCGGCACTGGGACCTTTATACTTTTATGCACGCAATCATTTACACATGCCACATGAACATGGCCTATTGATCATACAGTCCACAAACGAACACGAGGAAAGATTGATATTCAATGTTAATATCCTGGATAGTCAAGTATAATGTGATAGCCGAAGATGTGACAGCCTTTTAAGATATTCAATCTAAATTTTGATTATCTACACAGAAAAGACTAGAGTAGTGTGTTGAATAGAATCAATTTTTAGGTTCCATTGGAGATGGTACACGAGTGAATTTACTGCGGTGTGAAATTCACTCATTTTTGAAAATGTATCCAAAGGAACCAAATTATTTTCTTCAAAATTATTTCGTACAACATTTGTTAACAGATTGGCTCAAAAAAACAAAAAACAAATTTCAGAGAAACTCTATATTTTTTTAGATTAGTTTCGTGATGCATAACGAGCAAATACGAGACAAAAATTAATTTGCTAGAAACATGATTGAATGAGCAAAAATTTGATAGAAAACGAGAATCTCGTTTCTAGCGAGACAAAACGAGACGAGTATTCTCGATCGACTTTTTAAATGTAGATTCTTGAATTGGTTCTAAATAAGATAATTTTTCAGTGAGCAGCAACAGCATAGAACCCGTAGTTTTCTCTGTGCAAATATTAAGTTTGATATCGTTGTTTGTTGTTTGTTATCAGCTGGAAAGGGAGACTGATTGATGCATATAACTCTATCTACCGACATGCATAAGACTGCACGAAGAAAAAAAAACTACTAAGTAAAAATAAAGTTGCTGATGACTAAGAGCAGATGATAAAGTGGTCATCTTTATCAACACTAAGAAGATCTGCTTAAAAAATACCACAGATCATTTATTGTGTGAAAATAATAGAGACTTTTCAAGGGAAATGAAGTTTAGTGATGAATGAACGAGCTTCGGTGTCACCAGACACGGCAGAGAATTCATCTGGAGCATGTGACAGGTACCCAGACGTGATGGCAAATTTAGAGCAATCGATTCTTCTGCTCTAATTCCGAACGGCTTCCTGATTCCAGTGCTTCACTCATTACACAGGTCCACAAAAAAAAGTGGTCTGAACTTTACATGTGACAAGGCTACCCTTATGGATTTTGAGTCGCTGAATCCGAATCCGGCCTTAGAATTTTCCCTAGACCTCACAATTTTCCCCTAGCCTAGGGTAAATGTGTGAAATTTTGGAAGTTTCAGTCTCCGTTGAAATTATATTTATCCACGAAAAAGTTAATGGAACAACATCGTTTTTTCGTATTTCGGGTCGCTCAGTTTAAGTCTGACTTTAGAATATTTGTAAAGTATCTTTGAATATCCCTAGCCTAGGGATAATCTCAAGTATAATAATGCCGAAATGCCGAAAATTATTATGCATTTTGATGCATTGATCAATCAATGTGTTTTAGTGTTCAATGCACTATTAGTGTTTTTCCTTATTCTTATTTCTCTGTTTTTCGCGAAAATGGAACCTCTGTAGAAACTCTAGTCTTTCTCGGTCTTTCACTTTTTTCCCTAGGCTAGGGAAAATCCGAGGTACTGCAGAAAACTTCTTCTGTCAGAAATGAAATCATTAGTTAAAAATATGGAATAAAGACATCATATTTTCCGTGCACAAACAAAAGCTCCGTTAGGCCTCAAATTTTGCTCATTAATGCACTTTTTCCCCTAAGCTAGGGATATTCAAAGATACTTTACAAATATTCTAAAGTCAGACTTGAACTGAGCGACCCGAAATACGTAGAAACTGTGTTGTTCCATTAACTTTTTCATAGATAAATATAATTTCAACGGAGCCTGAAACTTCCTAAATTTCACACATTTACCCAGGAAAATTGTAGGGTCTAGGGAAAATTCTAAGGCCGGATGTCACATGTGAAGTTCAGACCACTTTTTTTTGTGGGCTTGTGTTATCACCAATGCACACATCAGGAACATTAGATGAACGTTATAGGAACATTATGTCACTTAGATAATTCAAGAAATATGCTCTAAGTAGTAGATGATCTGCTATTCTCGGAAAAGCAGATTCAGATTAAATTCACCTTCCTTCCAAAAGTGGGACATGACGGTAATTGGGGCACTCATCTTAGTATGGTAGGTTAGAAGAGCAATTTCCTGTCTTAAACAGAGAATTTCATGGCACATAAAGGTAATTAGAATCACGTGTTATAACCGAGAGGAAAATATTCGCCCACGTGAGTTCCTAAGTTGCGTCTATCACAACATTCATTGATGCGAATAGATATATTGAAACTCATTTGCCCTGAAACCCACTGTTATTCAATATTTCATTACAAGTTACGAGTCCATCTCGTGCAATGGAGAGAAGTGTAATTTACATATTTGAAGGTGAAGATATGATCAATGATTTATTTTTCTTGGGTTTTCCGAAGATTTGTTAAAGAATCATTTCCCTAGTGCTTTTCCCTAGGTCTAATGAGGTGCTGATATGGAGAGCTGGAAAGGACCTAACAAGGCTCGTCACGCTCTTACTGGTAAATACCCTATGTTGAGAAAACTGGCCAATACACCATGAAGATTAAAAAATTAGTCTGGGTTCATTATTTACAATATTTGATTAATTAACTAGTTAATTTTCTGAAAAAAATAGTATTATAAAAAAGAGACAGTAATTTTATCGAAACAAGTGGGTTTAAGGAATTTTTAAAGAATTTCAGGATAATTCAAGAGAGTTTCAATATTTTAGAGTAATTAAAAAATTTTGTTACGTATTTCAGGGGATTTTAAAGGAATTTAAAAAGATTTCAAGTGATTTTAAAGAATTTAAAGGGATTTCAAGAAATTTCAAGTGATTTTAGGGAATTTAAAAGGATTTTAAGAAATTTTAATAGATATCAAGATATTTTATATCAAGATATTTTTTAGATATCAAGATTTCCGAAAGGAGTTCAAAAGAATTTAAAGCGATTTAAATAGATTTCAAGTGATTTTAAAGTATTTTTAAAAAGTTTCAAAAGAATTCAGGGGAGTTTCAAGATTTTCAAGTAATTAAAAAATTTTTTTATGTATTTCAAGGGATTTTAAATAGTATTAAAGAATTTTAAAGGACTTTCAAGAATTTTAGATAATTTACGGTGATTTCAAGAAATTTTAAAAGATTTCAAAAATATCAAGATTTCCTAAAGGATTTTAAGAAATATAAAGCTATTTCAAGTGATTTTTTGTGGTATTTAAAAGGATTTCACGGGATTTTGCACGATTTCAAAGATATCAAGATTTTCTAAAGGATTTTAAGAGATTTTAATTGGTTTTAAGAAATTTGAAGCGATTTCGAGAGATTTCAAAATATTTTTGAGAATTCGGAGATATTTCAAGTGATTTTCGGTGGTTTTAAAAAATTTAAACTGATTTCGACTTTTAAGTAATTTTAAAGAGTTTTTAAGGAATTTCAAAGAAATTCAAAATAGTTTCAGGATTTTCATTTATTTTGAAATATTTGTAAATATTGTGTGCAATTTTTAATAATAATGTAAAATGATAATAATGATAATATAAAAAAATCTAAGAATTTTCAAGAAATTTCAGAGTTATCAAAATATGTTAAAGGATTTCAAGAGGTTTCAAGTGAATTTAAGGAGATTAAAAAATTCAAAAGAGTTTTTGATTTTGAAGTAATTTGAAGACAAAAAAATATTTCTGGTTCCTTTAAAATCTGTTCAATCTCTATAGAAATCTGTTAAAATTTGGTGAAATTTCTCGAAACCATTTTAAATCTTTTGAAATTCTTGGAGATCCCTTAAAAACTCTTGTAATATTTTGAAATCTCTTTAAATCTCTAATTATTAACTCTTTAATTTCAATTAAAAATAATTTAATTCGAATCTTTAAGTCTTTATGCAGCTTACTGCTTGGCATTTGCAGTCGAACTGAAAAACTACGGGATGTGTTGCGATTTATATAGGACTTTTTATCTAATTTCTTAGAATTGCTTATCTTATTGTTATGGCTAAAGTGTAATATGATACCTATGTTTATGTTTGAAAGGGGAGGTGAAACATGATAAAAAATTGCATGAAATTCTGCAATATGACGTCATTTTTCAGAATTCTATGTATCATTTCTCGGGAGTGGGGGTATAACCTTGAAAATATGTAATATGACGTCATTTCTCAGAATTCTATGTAACTTGACACGCCCTGTTTACGCCAAATTTCTCCGGGGAGTGGGGGTAAATCCTGTTTTGACCTGCATGAAATTATGACGTCATCCCTCAAGAATTCCTACGTAACCCGATACTTTTGTTTTTTCGTAATTTGATACCCATTGTTTATACTAAAAAAAGAAAAAACATTCTTATCACCGGAAGTAACTCATCATTTCTATGACGTCATCCACATTCCTACCCCCCTCCACTCAGATTCACACAGACACACACTCACACCAACGCAAGCTCACACGGACATGCACTCACACGAGTCTATCCAGAAGCCTCCCTGTTATACTACTATAATAATTTACATGAAAACCTGTTCAAAGTTCCTAGAAATAGTTTGTCAACAATATGCATATTAGTTAATTATCCAATTTATAAATATAACAATCTTGTATATTTTCATAAATAATTAAGTGTGGAAAATGTTGGAAATTCCCTATTTCTACGCAATGTTTGGTTTTGACGTGGAAAACCTTTCAAAACCCTGTTTCACTATCCAATGTAAGGTTGGCATTAATGAAACATTACTATACAATATCATTGCCCAATAAATGCCTCATTATATTAAAATATTTTTTATTTAAAATAGACACTCCGACCAGGGCCTCGACAGAACCGCATTCTAAATAGGGCTAAAGGAGGCAATAATCAAGAAATTTAGGTCAATAATCTAAAAATGCTTTTTCCAAATCCATAAGGGCCATTAGAGCTTCCCCTTCTTCACCTTCTTCTACCCATCTGAAATTTTAGATCGATACAATGAGGGATGCGAATCCCGGACAAACTAGTGATAATATATCTTTCTATGTGTGGGTCTGCAGGAGATGTTTTACGCGCGATATAACGTGTCGGTGAACTGTGCCTTGAAGTAGGTCAGAACTCAATGAAAGTGTACGAGTGCAAGTGCACGTGCATACACATTGGACCTGGCAGGCGTCGACCGTATGGTGTGTACGCTTCATTGCAAATGTGCGCGTATACTACCCTATCTTGAGCTATGCACGTTCAACGTCACTTGGAATATATATAGGCATCTAAAACACACACATCTTTTCATCCAGCCTCTCTTCATTCTAAAGCTCTTATGTATCCTTCTCGTTCTATTAGCAAGGCCGCGGCTTTACTACCGAGAGAAATAGTTACACCCACGTATCCATAATTTACTACCCAGAAAAACCAGGGAAAAAGGTGAATTATTAACTCTGAGTATGAAAGGATAAAAGGAGGTGAATGCTCCAGGTGTCTTAATTAAATGCCTTCTCCTTTTTTTCTCTTTAGTGCAAGCACGTTTATTTCAGAATATGCAGAGTCGGGAAAAATGAGCTTCTGATATCAATTTTTCTGTATTATCGATATTATTAAATATCGCAATAACTTGATCAGTATTTTTCAAGTTTAATCATGATTTTTCCAAGATCAAGCTAATTTTCGCATTTTTGAAGATATCATTGGAAATTATTCGATTTAATCGATTAATCGGATAAAGTCATCGATTTTTGAATCGATCTTCAAAAATCGATAGACTTTTTTCAAAAATTATTTAAAACACTTAGAGGTAAAAATTTTACTTGTAAATTTTGTGGATATAAATTATCAAAATAAAAAATTTCTATATTATTAAGAAAAGAGAAATGTGCTTAAAAAATATCCCGTGCAGAAATTCCCAAACTTGGCCCAGACCGGTGATGGAACGCATAACCAGACCGGGCCCAGATCTGGCCCGATCGGGCCCAAAACTAGCACGATCGAGCCAGATCTGGGCCAGGTCTGGTTCTGCGTTCCATCACCGATCTGAAATCATCCGATCTGGGCCCGACAGGGGCCACAGCAAAATTTCTACCCGGGATGCTTTATTTACCAATCAGGAACGTTTTTTATTCTTTTTTTAAATTGCACAAATTCTAAAGCATAATTTCTGAAAATAAGTATTATTTAAGATAAAATTTCTGACATAAATATGAAGTATTACTGTAAAGTTTATAATATTAGTATCTTTATACTTTGTATAACACTTATATTTTCGTTGATATCTAAAATCAAAATTAATTTTATTAAAGACAATGTTTTTAGAAAATAAACCGCAACATTTGTTTACATAATAAAATTAAAGAAACCTAAAAAATTCTATTAAATAAAATGCAATAAACACAATTTTATAAATTGTTTTAGTTGATGAAAATTAGCTATTGCTTATGAAGATTTACAAGATATCAAGATTTCCTAAAGGATTTCAAAAGAATTCAGAGGAGTTTCAAGATTTTCAATTTATTAAACAATTTTTTTTAAGTATATTTAAAGGGATTTTAAATAGTATTAAAGAATTTTAAAAGATTTCCAAGAATTTTCACAAGACTTTGCTGGATAGTCAAAAAAAAAAAAATAATAATAATAAATAAGTCTTTATACTTTCTCGTTACATTTTCCTAAACCCTGAAAAATTATTCCAAAAACTCTAAAAAGTGATTTTTCCCCATGCAATTTACATGGGAAACTTCAAGTCAAAATAGGCACGTGTTAAAATCAAAATTAAAAAAAATATATGAATTTAGAAACAAATTGGGGGGATCGAGACTCTGTAGCATCAACAAAATTTTTGCCATGCATTTTTGGGCCACCCTAATGGACAATCTCGATTTGATTCTACGAAGATCGATCTTTTTTACTCGATTAATCGATTAAAATCTTTAAAAGATTCTTCAATCTTTATAAATGATTCATCTTTCTTTTTTTTTATTTCCTTTTCGAGATTAACAGGTCAACTCAAAAGAAATATAGTTTGAATCAAAATTAATAATAATAATAATAATAATAATAATTTCGTATTATGTCTCTAATCTTACAAAAAAAATCATAATTTTATTTAATCTTCAAAAGCACTAGCTCATTTTCTTCAATAAAAACAATTTCTAAAATTGTGTTTATTGCATTTTATTTAATAGAATTGATATCTTTGAAATCATGCAAAACCCGTGAAATCCTTTTAAATATCATAAAATCACTTGAAATCGCTTCAAATTCCTTACAAACCCTTGAAATCTCTTAAAATCCCTTTAAATTTCTTTCTTTTTTCGAATTTAGAAACAAATTGGGGGGATCGAGACTCTGTAGAAAAAAAAGTGTTTTTGGGCCACCCTATTTTAACCCTTTAACACCCGAATTATTTCCACCCACTTCCTATCAAAAATAAAAACTGTTTTGGAGTGTAACAGGGTCTCAGATGATATAAAAAAAACGCCATAATTCTCACTCCACTCAAAACCACCCTTAAGGCCGAAAACCACCCTTAAGTTAGAAAATTAAGTTGGAGAACTTTTGATAGGAATATTTGTACTTGAAGTATTTCAGAACATCGACAGGAGTCACCCCCAACCAGAAAAAAAACTTCACATGTATTTGAGGGGTTGTATTTTCATCCCTTTGTACAAAAAGCATAGAAAATTTGTTTTCTCATCGTAAAAAAAAATCAAACGTTTGAGACCGAAAATTATTGTGAGGACAGATCATAACACAGGACCACAAAATGAACAAGAAAAAGTCCCCCAGCCAAATTCATACCCTATACGTTTTTCAGCACGCCGATTCCAAATCCGGGGTCTGTGTAACCCCAGCACATCGGGATCAAGGTCATGTGAAGGTCAAAGGCGTTTATTACAGCGGAATCTAAAATTTGACCATGGATTCGGAAAGAGCGGAAAATTTTACGTTCAAATACATATTTTTTGATTTTTTTACATGATTCTTGAAGGTCATCTGGAGGTGAAACAAATGACAGGTAGACCCAATTTGCTTTCGACTCATATAGACAAACATTTGAGAAGTCATATGCGGTTAATCACATATTTCCATGTATTTTCGTGTCCTGAATCCGAATCTGGGGTCTGTGTAACCCCAGCACGTCGGGATCAAGGTCATAAGAAGGTCAAAGGTGTTTATTACAGCGGAATCTAAAATTTGACCACGGATTCGGAAAGAGCGGAAAATTTTACGTTC
>CAJFCP010000080.1:555159-571174 GCA_904066005.1 Synergus itoensis
CTAGAATTTCTTTAAACTCCCAGAAACCCCTTGAAATCCCTTAAAAATCCACAAAAACCATTAAAAACATGAATCTCTTGAAATCCAAGTTAAAATTCGCAAAAATCTCTAAAAATTCTACAAAATCTTTTAAAAATCAGAAAAATCTTATGAAATCCCTTAAAATTTTACGACAACCTTCGAAATCCTTCTAAATTTTACAAAATATTTTTTAAATTATACACGTATAGAAATTCTCTTAAAATTCACAGAAACTTCTTGAAATTCTTTAAATATATAACATTTAACATCTAACATGATAACATCTATGATTAATATGATAACATTATTAAAATCTCTTTACGTCCTTTAAAATCCATTAAAATCATAAGAAATCTCATTAAATTCCACGAAATCCTTAAATTCTATAAAATCTTTTAAAAGTCAGAAAATCCCTTAAAATTATTAGAAACCTTATAAAATTTCACAAATATCTTAAAAATTCCATAAAATATTTTTATAATGATTAAAAATCACTTGAATTCTTTTTAAATTCCTGGAAATTTTATGACAACATTTAAAATTCTGTAGAGTCCTTTAAAATCTCTTAGAACATCCAGAAACCTTTTCAAATCACTTAAAATTTCACGAAAACCTTTAAAATCACTTAAAATTCGTCGAAATCTCTTAAAATTCGCAAAAACCTCTTAAAATTCCCAAAAACTTCTGGAAATTCTTTGAATTGTACGATAAAATTTAAAGTCCCTTTACATCCTTGAAAATCCATTACTAATTATTAGAAATCTCATTAAATTCCACAAAGTCTTTATATAACATGTATGTGTATGTATAACATATATGAAGTAATAGTTATGAAACGATTGCGCAAAACATTATTTTAAATAAAGGTGTTCGAGAGTGGAAAATAATCTTCAAAAAATTGTATCTTAAGTAGATAACAGGAGGCACATAAAATGGCACAAAATGGATTTATGTGCCACCTTGGAGGACTAAAAGAGGGTCTAATTTTAATAGAAATTAAACCTTCTACAGGTTCTCCTAAAACCTACTAAGTCCTATAATTAAAGGTCTAAAAAAGGGCTTAAATTTTGACTCGAGGCATGTGCTGAAGATGAGAGAAAAACAATTTTAAATTAATATAAGTGACAATTGATTGTGTCAATTATGAGTGCAAATTCATGCTAGGAATTAATGCAACCAGAGATGTCAATTAAGTCTGATATAGAAAATAGGTCGCAAGAGATGGATCGATAAGGGGAAGTTAAATTTACATTAGACCAAATTGGAACTGAATAAGTTTATTTTACTGACAGTTATTTTACTGATCTGAGTTTTGAGTATAAAATTGTTATTTATAGAAACTTCTAGGGCGAAAAAAGAAAAGAATCGAAAAAACGAATAATTGCTCTAGATGTCGGTAAATGTCCTCCAAGGGGGATGATAATCTGGATTGAAAATAAACCAGGCCAATTTTGAAAGTGAGACCTGTTTTAATCTTCAGAATGAAGCCCAGCCATAATTTTCGATATTAAATTGAAGGCATATAATTTTGGGCTATAAAATTCTGCGATATAAAATTGTGGATATAAAAATTCCTGGATGCGTCCTAATTGCGAGCAATGACCCCATTCCCGGGAGGTAACAAGTGCTCGTGACCCGCCGTACTCTTGCAGTCATCGTCCCGAGTAGAGAGGTCGTTCGGATCGATAAGGAGGAAAGTAAGGATCGGAAGACCGCTTCACTTCAAATTGCACTTGAGTCTCGAGCTTATGTCATTCGAGTGGCTTCCACGACAAAACTTTTTCGGCATCTATTTTACAACGAGAAAATACATTGTATTTGCAAAGGAAAGCAGTATTAAAAATAAACTCCTTGGAAAACGAATCCCGCCCACGTGTAAAGTCGTGACTCATGCTATAAATACTAAGTTTAGTGAAAGAAAATTTTCCGGTGTGGAAACATGGGCTTTTTTGAGAAATATTCACTGTAGGGAAATTCAGTTGGAAAATTATTTTAACCCTCCGTCCTTACACCTATTTTTTCGATCGAGATCCCTACACTGGGTCAATTTGACCCTGGCACTTTTTGATCGCGTACCATTTCATAGCTATTCATCTGATTGACTTGAAACAAATTTTGAGATGTAATATAACTAATGCAGAATCTGTTGGTGTGATCAAAAAATAATTTTGAATTTAATTATTAATAAAAAAAAATTATCGAAAAAAAAATTTTTTTTTTTAAAAGGCATAGTCAGAACATCCAACTATAGTTAGAATAGGTCGAACGCGCCAAATTATGAATTTCCATAAAGATATACACAACCAAAATTTTTGTATGGGTCAAATTGACCCAGGGTAAGGACCGAGGGTTAATTGTGTCCGTGAATTTCAAGTGTCGATCTTTCGATATTCCTGGTACATTCATTATTATAAATATTTTTCCATATATTCTATTAATATTACCAGATATTCCTGAAATATTACCACGTATCAGGTATTTTTGATATTCTTTATATTTCCAAATATTCTTGATATTCACAAATATTCGGACATTATATTCCTCAATATAAGAAAAAAATTCATTAAAAAAAAGTCATCAAAAAAATAGTGGCTGATAAACAATAAATAAAAAAAAAGTTTTTCTTCTTATCTTTTTATCGACTATGTTTTCAAAAAATATAGATTTTATTATATTTTCATTAATTGAAATTAAGGATAAAATTTTCAAAGAATTTCAAGAGACTCAAAAACATTAAACGATTTAAATGAATATCAAAAGACTTGAAAGTATTTTCAGCGATTTTAGACGATTTAAGAAATATAATTACTTATATTTTTTTAAATTGAAATTTAATATATGTACACTCAGAAAAAAGTTTGTTTGAATCAAACAAACGTATCACTGATATAGGGTCAATCAAAAAATATCTTTGAATTAAACAAAATTTGTTTGATTCAGATAAATTGTCTTTAACTCAAAAAAATTGATTTCATTATATTAAAAAAAAGTTTCTTTGAATCAAACAAATTTTTGTTAATTCAAACAAATTTTGTTTAATTCGAAGATATTTTTTGATTGACCCTATATCAATGATACGTTTGATTGATTCAAACAAACTTTTTTCTGAGTGTAGGTCAAAATGTATTTTCAGGAATTTTCAAGTAATTTAAAAGAATTTCAAAATATTTCCAATGAATTCAACAGATTTAAGTGATTTTAAGGCATTTCAGGCAATTTAATGTGGTTTAAAAAGACGTTAAAGGATTTTAAAAGATTCCGAAGCATTATAAATGATTTTAAAAAATGTCAAAGTTCAAAATAATTCAAAAGAGTTTAAGGATTTTCTTATAATTTAAAAATATGTTTAAGTATTTAAAGGGATTTTAAGGAATTTCAAGAGATTTAGCGAGACTTAAATTTCAAAGTTTATAAATGAATTTCAAAACATTTCAAGTAGTTGTAAACAATTTCGAAAGATTTTAAAAGAATTCAAAAGAGTTTAAGAATTTTCATGTAATTTAAAAATATTTAGAAGATTTCAAGATATTTTTAATGAATTAAAAAGATTTAAAGACATATTTATCGATTTTAAACAATTTTTAGGAATTTCAGTAGAATTCAAATAAGTTTTAAGATTTTCAAGTAATTAAAAAATATAAAGAATGTTCCTGAATTCTTCAAAGTCTGTTAAATCTCTTGCAATCTTCGAAAATTTTTGGAAATCTTTTAAAATTTATTGAAATCACTCAAAGTCTTTTAACATATCTTTGAAATTTTTTTGAATTCATTAAAATCTATAAATGTCGTAAAATTTATATTGATTTCTCTAAAATCTTTTGAAATCTCGTAAATCCCTTTAATTAAATATTCTGTAATCACCTAAAATACTCAATAATATCCCTAGCGAAAGTTTCGGATTGAAATTCATTCCGAATAAATCCGAATCAATCTGAAATTTGTATCCGAACCAAACAGTTTCATTCCGATCTAATCCGAGAGAAGTTTTCAATCCGAATTAATCCGAAACCCACTCAAAAACAATCCGAATGAATCCGAATGAATTCGATTTAATCAGAATTAATCCGAATTTTCAATACAAATAAATTCGCATGAATTCTAACTTTCAATCCAAATAAATCCGGTCTATCCGGTCAAGCAGAACTTTCAATTCTAATTAATCCAGATTAATCCGATCTATCCGAATCAATCCGAATGATTCCGAAAATTCGGATAAATTCAGATTCATTCGGATAGACTGAATTTATTCGGATTAAAAATTCGGATTAATACTGATTGGCGGATTCATTTGGATTTTGATTTGGATCGGAATGAAACTGTTTGGTTCGTATACAAATTCTCGAATGATTAAAAAATTTTCGGATTGATTCGGAATGAGTTTCAATCCGAAGCTTTCGCTAGGGATTTTGAAATATTTTGGAATTATTTGAAATTTTTTACTCATTTTGAACTGATTTTATAGCCTTATTCAAAAATCTTTGTATTTAAATTATTATAATTGTAGCAATATTTTTCAACAATTATTTTCTAATGTTAAAAAAATAGACACTCGAAGGAAATATTTGGGGTGGGACTATTTAGGAATATTCCCAAATATTCCCTAATATTCCTATAAATATTCATAGATATTTCCATATTCTTCATATTCCTAGTATTCTCAAGCATTCCGAAATATTTTCTATACAAGAACGAACGCGCGCGCATTTCCTTTTTTTCAATGTTATAATTTATATTTTATTTTTTCTTTTCTATCCGTTACAATTAAAATTTTACTTTAAAAAATTTGAGTTTTATAGGAATAACAGTAACATATATGTATATTTTATAAATTAAATAATTACATGTGTTTTGCTTTATAAATAATAATAATAATACAGTATTATTTGAAATAATCGACTAATTAATTATCATGAAATTATTTAATTGTTTACTTTAAACATTATTATAAAACTGTAAATTTCTTAAGTTTTTTTAGAAGGCGAAACCTCGCTTAAACATCTAATACAACTGTAAATGTGGTAAATTTTTAGAAGAATATAATTACCCACTATTTTTTTTTATAACTCATCATACTTCATATTTCTTTAAAGTCTGATACTTTATAAACTACTGATACACCATCTATTTTATGTTATAAAAAATAATAATTATTAGATTGTTTTCAAAATTAAATATGTTTACTGTAGTATGGATCTTTAATTATGGTTTCAATTTCTAAAAAAACTACCGCATTTATAGTTGTACAGTATTATTTGAAAAACTGGTTAATTAATTATTAAATTAATTAATTAATTAGTCATAATAAATTAGTTAATCGTTTATTTTAAATATTACTATATAACTGCTTTTCTAAAATCAAGATTTTCGATATATTTCGAGTTTAGACTCGTGATAAAATAATAATTAATGAAATCAAATTCAAATGGAGTGCGCGCAAGTATCGATTGTCGAAAATCACTATCGATACTTATTACTATCGAATAAGCGTTGTTACGATATTTCGACTTCGACTCAATCATCTTTTTAGAAATAGATTCCAATATATTCTCTATATTCCCTTATAGTAAAAAAGGGAACAAAAGCAAATAAATGAATAAATAAATACTTTAAAAATAGATGAGTAATAATACTTTTAATAGTAATTAAAAGTAAATAGAGAGTAAGTGAAGAAGTGTAACGAAACATTTAGTGCAAAGCTGATATAAGGATAAGTGAGGTCATACGGGTACTTAATTTACTCGTGTAGTAGGTCTGCGATTACAATCTACAGTGTGTTCGATACACGGATACACTCATTGCAGATGCGTGTAGACAAGATGATGTAGGTAGTGACGGTAGGCTGTCGAAGTACTTTCATTGCTGTTATATAACCGCGGATCGAGCGACTCACCGTTGAAAGGAGAAATGGGAACACAAGAGTAATGTCTCTGACTCGGTGCGCTGTGCTACCTTAAGACGGCTCTTATCGATCCTTTTCTTTTTTTCATTGAATGAAATTCGATTAAAAATTCTCAGGGATTTACTTTTCTGCTAAAGAAGCGATTTATGTTGGTCACATAAAGTCGGTTTCGAGAAATCCACACACTCAGAAAAAAGTTTGTTTGAATCAAACAAACGTATCATTGATATAGAGTCAATCAAAAAATATCTTTGAATTAAACAAAAATTTGTTTGATTCAAAGAAACTTATTTTTTAATATGATGAAATCAATTTCTTTGAGTTAAAGATAATTTATTTGAATCAAACAAATTTTGTTTAATTCAAAGATATTTTTTGATTGACCCTATATCAATGATACGTTTGTTTGATTCAAACAAACTTTTTTCTGAGTGCAGGACGTGACTTCTCTAAATTTCTCAAATTAATTACTGAGACGATAAAAGTATAAAGCCATATGAATTACAAAACTTTTGTAAAAAGTTTATATAAATTGCAATAAGAATCTGATGATTTTTATGTTTTTGTGTTTCAATTCCGTAATTATTAATTATCATCCCGTGTGGAAATGTGCCCAGATTAGCCCATACTATAATAGGGCGCCAATGTGTGCCCAACTGGGTAGCCCAAATATGAAAAAAAAATTAAAAAGATTCGATTGTTTTCATTATATAATTAAATAAATGCAAAGTGTGATTAATACTGCCCTTTTTTCAATAATTCATATTCCTGAATTATTAAACCTAAAGTTTCTAGAGCCAGTCACTGTTTAGTTTATACTTAAGTTTTTTTCTAGCTTAGAAACGACGAAGAATAATTAAATTTAAGATTTGATATCGATTGGTTCATGTTTTAAATATGTTTAATTATAATTAATCCATAATTTGTTCATTTGTTAAATATATCGATCCGTTCATATGTAAAGATTAAAAAAAAGCAATAAATCTTGTTTGTGCAAAAACAAGTTTTCTTTGTAATATACTTGACATAAAGATTAACCAATTTTAATATTTTATTGTTAAATGGTCAGTCCACATTCAGCCCAAATAATAACTGGGTAGAAAAAATATTGCCCAACTTGGGCCCAACTAGTTTCCCCTAATATGGGTTTTAGTTGGTATGAGCGTTACAACCCAAAATGGGCCCCACTTAGAGATCCCACTTGGGCCCCAGTTGGTACTTGGGCAAACTATCTGGAACCCAGTCTGGCCCCAGTCGATTTTTCCACACGGGATTATCATTATTATTATTATAATTACTATTATTATTATTATTATTATTATTTTTATTATTATTATTGTTATTTATACAAATTTTCATTATTGTGGATTAACTAGTAGTTAAGGAAGATGTTGGCCAGACGAGAGCCCATAATCACAAAAACGGTTGAGAAGGAAATATTCAGTACAGTATTGGCAGGCAATTAGTAGTTGCGGACGAGATTGGTCAGACACTGATATATAATAGCAAAATCAGTTGGAAATAAAATAATACACCTAATTTTTTTTCTACAATTTTATAAGTTCTGGTTAAAACTATTTAGCATCTGTCATGAGGTTAATACATATTATAGTGATAATATTGCATAACATTGCTTAATTTACGACTTCCAATAACTATTTTTCTGAAAATTACAATGTTGTTCCATAATTTGTATAAAGTAGATAATTTTCTTTATCTTTACGACGCTTATCTAACAGGTTAAGGCTAAGGCTAATGGGTTCAAACTTTTTTCAATAATATAATACACATAATATAATATATAATATATAATATATAATATATATATATATACATATGAGAAGAGATGAAAGCTTTATTTTATTTTTTGAAAAAGAAATGTACCTTTTCTTCAAAAGCAAGACAGTAATAAAAAATGGAAAAATTCTGTGTTTTCCGAGCTTACGTCAATAATAGTATTGGTGTAGTACTGTCCTCATTATTCATGAACACATGTGTACGCAAGTGCATGCGCAGTATCAAATAAAGCATTGCTAAAGCGAGTAGGTCGTCAACTCCATTGTCAGGGACGCATTGTGTGAAGGGCGCAAAGGAATAGGGTAAAAAGGACTATTTGAATTCATTACTTATATATGAAAAATGCAAAAAGAGTTTTTGAATTGTGATATTCAAAAAAGATGATGAACTTTATTGTCCGAAGTACAATTTTTCTCGATCACGATGTTTTCGATCTCATGTTTTTTAAAAGAGAATATTACGAAAGCGCTTAAAATAATCTACGTCGCGACTAAAAGGCGCTGAAAATAATAATTACTTATCGGTGAAGGAACCCAATATTGTGACTCTAGACTGCAATTAATGTTCCTAAGTTATTATTATGCGGATAAAAGAACGCATACAACTGAATGATACCACAGCTTTTCTTATCAAAATTGATTTTACACTGAAAAGATTAAAAAAAAAAAAAAAAAAAACAGTGAGTTTTAGGTACTATGTTGAAAAAACACGACACTGCTTTGGTGCAACGAACAACCTTGCGAGGTACACACACACACAAATATGCCTATGCCGGCGACGCAGAGCGACGTCGACGTCGACGAAATGTTCCAATTTGTGATATCAACTTTTATTTGTATCACTTTACAAATTTACTTTGATTTGGGCGATTATTATGTATGCCGCATTCAATTTTCAGAGTTTGAAATATTTTCTTAATTGACAATAAAGTCAATAATAAATTAAATAATAAAGAAAGTAATGAAGAAAGTAATTTGGGAATTTTTAGTAAGTTAAGTGTATATTTTAAATATATTGTTAATATGAACGTTAAATTATTTTATCAGCAAGGCCGGTATTATTTTATGACTATTTATTAATATATCCAAGAGACGGAAATGCAATAAAATGCCAAGGTCGGTTCTTGATCCCCTTCGCCGAAAATCGCGGTCTCTTTTGTAAATTGGCAAAAAACTAAATTAATGCAAATTATCATCGAGATAACGTTGGCGGTTAACGGAAGCATTAAACACCTGCATTATGGCAGGATTGGGATAAAAAACATCTCTGGTTCCGCGTTCCAAATTATGTACATTCAGATTAGAACGTCACGAAATTTCGTCGCAACACTTTCTACCCACGGGCGAATAAAAAGAAACTATTGCTTACCCTAGATCTAAATCTAGCCACGAAACAATTTCTAAATGCTGCTGTTCAAAAATTTTAATGCATCCTGAAAGTTACAATACACGAATGACAACAACAACATACATATGTAGATTGCATATATTTACTCAGTTGTTGCCTGTTTGATTGAATCTGAAAGCCTCTTACCTGAAACACAAAGAAAATTGCAATTTTTAGTTTTTAGTAAAAAAAAATGTCTAGCATGAAAAAAAATTTTTGTTCTAATCAGGCATTTAAAATCCCATTTCGGACACCCCTCGGGACACCCTGCACATTAAGTATGCCAGAAATGAAGGCGAATACGGTCGAATCAGTATTCCCAAGGCTTTTCATGCCAATCTCGGTCGCGGAGAAAGTGGAAAGGTACTTGTTTTATTCCTTATGAAGAATAAAGAATGATTTTCAATTGATCAGAATTGACAATGCAATTATACAAATATAATCAGAAATTTTCAATCCGAATTAATCCGAAACCCATTCAAAATCAATCCGAATGAATCCTCTAATCCAAATTAGTCAGAATTAATCCAGACTTAATTAATTAAATTAATTAATCCGAAACCCATTCAAAAGCAATCCGAATAAATCGGCATGAATCCGAACTTTCAATTCGAATCAATTCAGTCTATACGATCAATCAGGACTTTCAACTCGAATTAATCCGAATTAATCCGGTCTATCCGAAAAATCCGAATGATTTCTAAAAATTCGGATATATTCAGATTTATTCGGATTGACCGGATTTATTCAGATTAATTCTGATTGGCGGATTCATTTGGATTAAGAGTTCGGATTAATTCTAAATGAGCTACGAATTAATTTGGATTCAAAACTGCCTTCGGATTAGATCGGAATGAAACTGTTTGGTTCAGATACAAATTTCGGAATGAGTCGGAATGAATTTCAATTCGAAGTTTCCGCTAGGGCAGTAACCGATTTCAATGAAACTTCGCTATGTTGTATATAAGAGGACAAAAAAATAAGAGATACGTATTTTTTTTATTTGCTGGTAAACACTTTGAAGGGGTTAAAATAACCACCCCCATGGTTCACCCCCAAAGACAACTTTTTCACGGTACCTCCGTTTCTGTGCAAATTTTCTTTTATTTTTTTTTTTAAACAGTTGGAGATAATTTCTTATTGAAGAACGATATTAAATCATTTGGATCTCCGAGGGTTGCAACCCTTATTTCTCATAAAGGTGAAAGTGTTTTTTTAACCTTTTTTCTGTACGAAAATTCTAAAAATCATTAAATATTTATAAAACTAATTTTATTCTAAAGAAGATAAGGTTCTGAAGTTGACGTATTTCGGTATTTCAGAAAAGTGAATTTCAAGAGGGTAAACTACCCCTTGTTAGTATTTTTTACTTTTTTTTTAAACAATGCTTTTTTAGATAATTTAAATAATTCTTACGAAATATACTTATGCTTCTCTGAAGCATTAGTATATTATTATTATATATTATTATTTTAAGAAACTGTTATCGTTTCATATAATTAAATTCGGTTATTTAATTATATCATGCACAACAGCATTATAACTATGTATTGAAATATATTATAGTTATAATATAAATATATTTATAGTTAACATATCTGCTTATGCTTATTGCTTATACATTATGATACTTTAATGTAGAAATATTTTTTCAAAGAAAGGTATATACTACACGAAAAAAAAGAAAATGGCCAAAATTACCTTTTAGAATAGTCAATTTGCGCTCGGAACGCATTTTTCTCGGAATTTAGTAAGTTTTACTATTTCAAATGGTAATTTTTGCTAAGCAAAATGTAAACCCTGCTATTTTCATTCAAAAGTTACAGATTAAGATAGTAAATTCAGCCATTTTCTTTTTTCCGTGTAATAAGGGGTAGTTTACCCTTTTGAAATGCACTTTTCTGAGAAAAACCGAAATACGTCAACTTCAGAATCTTATTTTCTTTAGAATACGAGTAAAATTATTTTTATAAATATTTAACGATTTTTACAATTTTCGTAGAGAAAAAAGTTAAAAACACACTTTTACCCTAAGAAATAAGGGATGCGATCCTCGGAGATCCAAATGATTTAATATCGTTCTTCAATAAAAAACAATCTCCAATTGTTTTCAAAAAAATAAAATAAAATTTGCACAGAAACAGAGATACCGTGAGAAACTTGTTTTTGGGGGTGATTTAAACTCCTTCATAGTGTTTATCAACAAATAAAAAAAAAATACGTATCTCTCATTTTCTTGTACTCTAAAACATAGCAAAGTGTCATTGAAATCGGTTACTGACACTTCGGTATGTTTCCTTCTAAGACTAGAAATCCTAAAATCACACACATTTATAAATTCGAGGATTTAAGATACGAGAGAATGCGATTATTTTCGAGAATAAGAATCATAAAAAACATTACACTTGCACTTTCTGATCTAAGAGCCTCAGAAACGTCATGATAACGTGTTGATAAAGTCTGAGGAAAAATAATATTGAAGGTTTCACTTGACTTCACTGAATGTACTGCATTCTTGAATGCAATATTGAGATATAATGTCGAACAAAATACATTCTGGGTAACAGGCGTTTATGCATCTGCATTAATTCTGAGGAAAATTACGACACTCTATCGCCAGTCATTAGTAACTATGTCATGAGCCTTATTTACTTATTATAGAACATGTCTGCTATATCGTCTGTTATCGCTCTATAAATAAAAATTCTGCGACACCAAAAGATATCAGCAACAACTGGGCGGTGAGATTAAAAACAGGCTTCAATTTTCCTGATACATCCCCTTATTCATACTGCAGCTGTTGCAATATACAATAATATACAAATGCATAATAAATAAATTGCAAATGCACAATTTGCAATTTATTAATACAACACTGAGAAAACTGTTTGGTTCGGACAACAAAACGTTTGGTTGCTATAGAAGCAACAAAAATTTTTGGTTGTGCCAACCAAATCTTGGTTCTTTCAACAAACCTGTTGTTGGTACAACCAAAAATTTTTGTTGCAACCAAAAATTGTTTGGTTGTGCCAACAACAGGTTTGTTGAAAGAACCAAGATTTGGTTGGCACAACCAAAAATTTTTGTTGCTTCTATAGCAACCAAACGTTTTGTTGTCCGAACCAAACAGTTTTCTCAGTGAAGAACGACCGCGCGCGCATTTAATTGGACATCCTTAAAAATTCACGAAAACTTTCAAAATCATTAATCTCTTGAAATCCATGTTAAAATTCGCGAAAATCTATAAAAATTCTTAGAAACCTCTTGAAGTTTTTTAACATTTAAAATCTCTTAAAATTATTAGAAATTTCATCAAATTCCATGAAATCCTTAAAAATTTTACAAATTCTTTTGAAAGTTAGAATGATCGCTTGAAAATACTTAAAAATTCAGAAAAACCTTCCAAATCATTGAAATCGCTTAAAATTCGTGAAAATCTCTTAAAATTTTCAGAAACTTCTTGAAATTCTTTCAAATTCTATGATAACAATTAAAATCCCTTTTATATCCTTTAAAATCCGTTAAAAGTGTTAGAAATGTCTTCAAATTCCATGAAATCCCTTAAAATTCTACAAAAATTTTCAAACTCATAAATCTTCTCAAATCCACGTTAAAATTCATGAAAATCTCTAAAAATTCTTAGAATTTTTAGATTAGAAATCTCGTCAAATTCCATGAAATCCCTTAAAATTCCACAAAAATTTTCAAACTCATAAATCTTCTCAAATCCACGTTAAAATTCATGAAAATCTCTAAAAACTCCTAGAATTTTTAGATTAGAAATCTCGTCAAATTCCATGAAATCCTTAACAATTCTAAAAAATCTTTTAAAAACTAGAAAAATCTCTTCCCAGAAAATTCTTTAAATTTTACGGTAACATTTAAAATTTCTTTATATCTTTAAAATCCCTTAAAACTATTAGAAATCTTATCAAATTCCATGAAATCCTCTTAAAATTGCATGAATTCCTTTAGAATTTCACGAAATATCTTAAAATTCCATAAAATACTACGAAATTTTTTTAAAATCCTAAAAACCTCTTGAAATTCCTCTCTAAAAATGTCTCGAAAATCTTGAATAGATTATAGTTTCAAATCTGATTGGATTTGGAGTGACTTTGCGAATGAAATTATAAGAAGAAAAATAAAACAAAATGGCGCACGTAGCGCGTCTCTTGGTTTGATAGTATTTATAAAAAATGTTTCCTTATATTTTATAAATTAAATAATTACATGTGTTTTTCTTTATAAAAAATAATAGTTGTTAGATTGTTTTCAAAATTAACTACGTTTATAGTTGTATTGATGTTTAATTGTGGTTTTGTTTTCTAAAAAAATACCGTATTTATAGTTGTGTACCTACAGTTTTATTTGAAAAACCGGTTAATTAATTATTAAACTAATTTATTAATTAGTCATAATAAATTAGTATTTCGAGTTTAGACACGTGATAAAATGATTAACGAAACCAAATTCAAATAAACGATCGACAAGTATCGATTGTCTAAAATGCCTGTCCATACTTACGCAACGAAATAAAAAATATAATGTGTTCCGAATAAATGTTTACGATTATTCGGAAGGTCAGAAGGTCATAGGTCATCTTCGCGAAGAATACATAGTCAATACAGCTGAATGTCAATATGTATGTCAAAATGTATGTCAATGCAATTGTGCTTTATTGTCAAAGATGTTTTCTCGAGTTAGAATCAACAAGTTCGGATAAATTCATCTCTATTCACTGGACCACACACGTGAGATGATTCTGCTGTTACATCCTCCACAGAGCATTCAACACACATCTTTCCGCTGATTTCTTCACTGACGATGAGCTGCAGCAGCTCGTTTTGAAAGATGTAACTCACTTATTCAGGAATGACATCTTCCACCTTCCATGTCACACGCAATCAGTGGAACGATATGTGAAGGTTTTAACAGCTCTAAACTATTATTACAATTACTTTAAATAGATATTTCAATCGTCCTAGCAATGCTTTCAGAACAATTTGTAACTCACTCGGATCATTAGCAATTTTAATTAGAAAGTACTCTTGAACGTTGACATTAAGAATATGTAATTTATTCAAATAAATTCTAGGTGTACAATTCTATGATTCATTACACCGAATTTATTCTGTGGCCTCTATTTTCTTCTAGAAATTGCTGGAATAAGTAGCAGCTTTTTGTCGAAAGTGAGATTAAATTGATAGTAAATGCGGGTTGATTCCCTCTCGGAAATTATAGTTTGGTGTAAATTTTAGATTCTATACGGGCCATGAGAATTGAAGAGCTTGTTTTTACGACTCGATTAAAATACTCGACGTCACATGCGAGAGCGATAATCCGAAGTAATACATGAATAGAATGTACCGGATGGAATTATAATCAAATTGTTATAATATAATAGGTTTTCTCAATTCTCTTGGTAAGAATATTTCCAAATCTTATATTTTTCTTTTACAATACTGTAAAAGAAAAATATAAGAGTGAAATTTCTTGGAAATATTTTTTTTACAAGATTAGATTAAAAGTTAATGAACTTGGATAGATTATTTATTGATGCAAGGTTGGAAGTAAATTGTTTCGCAAGATAAAGTGAGCAATGTATCTTTCGTTTTACATTCTTGAATTAGACGTCTTAAAGGGTCTTGAGAAATCAAGAAAATGGAGAAACAAGAAGCACAGACTATTATGGTGGTCTTAGGGGGAGAAAGGGATCTAAGAATCCGCCAAGCAAATATATAAGTTTATTTTATGCGAAACGTGCACCACCAATGCGGATGGATAAAGAAGAAAAGAATAGATGCATCCTCGTGAATGCGACGGAAACGGGTTTCCAGAATAGGCTTGTCTTATTCCAGGGATGGAACATTTACCTAAAGAACCCTTCTTTATTTCCGGACGGGAATATATATCATAATGCTGAACACAGAAAGACACTTGTCTCATTTTGAGATATTTTGTATCATTTTGAGAAATTTTATCTCATTCTGGGAAATTTTGTTTCATTTTGAGAAATTTTGTCTCATTTTGAGAAATTTTTGTCTCATTTTGAGAACTTTTTGTCTCATTTTGAAACAAAGATTTAGCTGATGATTTCAAAAATCAAGAAATCGAGGGTTTAACAATTCGTGAAATCAGGTGTACACTGTACACTTACACTGAAGTCTCCTGAAATATTTGAAGTCACTTGTAGTCACTTAAAGTCGAATTCTCCTGAAATCACTTGAAATCTCTTGAAATCATTGAATTCTCTTGAAATTTTTGAAATCATTTGAATTCACTTGAAGTTATACAGAAACGAAAATTCATAGAAAATTAAATTTTCACTGTCTATCACCTTTATTATTTTTTTTTTTTTAATCAAAATGTCCCACTTTCTTACTCTTCGGTAATGTTAAAATAACACGACGCAATATTTTGCATTTTCCAATAATTTTTAGGAAATGACGGAGGAAATTTTCAGGAAATAACCGAATCCCTTGAATTTTCAAAAAATATCTGAAGTCGCACTTGAATTCTCCTGAAATCACTTGGAATCTCTAAAATCATTTATAATAATTTAAAATGTTTTGAGATTCCTTAAAAATTCATGAATTCTTTCAAATTAATTAAAATCATTTTAGGACTTTTAAAATTCCACGAAGAACGTAAAAATCACTTCGAATCCCTTTAAATTTTGTAAAATCATTGTAATTTTTTAAAACCCTTAGAATAACATTAAATACTTTGACGTTGCTTAATTAATTTCTCTTTTAAATTTCACAAATAACTTACTTAAATTCCCTTGAAATTATTTGAAATGCCTTAAAACTTTTTTAGAATCTTTAAAATCACTCTTGAAATCTCTTAAAATCATTTGAATCCCCTTAAAACCCCTTAACCCTTTAACGGCCAGTGGGACACATACGT
>CAJFCP010000080.1:571274-584217 GCA_904066005.1 Synergus itoensis
ACGTATGTGTCCCACTGGCCGTTAAAGGGTTAAAATTACTTTAGGTCTTTTGAAATAACATAAAATTGTTTATAATTACTCAACATTTTTCAAAATCATTTAAAATCTCTTGAAAATCTGTAAAATCACTTAAAATCTCTTAAAATCCTTTGAATCCCCTTAGAATCCTTTAAAATTATTTCAAGTCTTTTGAAATTCGACAAAAACTTAAAAAGTCACTTAAAATCCTTTTAAATCTCTTGAAAATCTGTAAAATCACTTAAAATCTCTTAAAATCCTTTGAATCCTTTCAAAATCCCTTAAAATTATTTTAAGTCTTTTAAAATCCCACAAAGAACTTAAAAATCACTTAAAATCCTTTGAAATCTTTTGAAATTCCATAAAATTGCTTATAATTACTTAAAATTTTTCAAGATAAATTAAAATTTCATGAAAATTTGTAAAATAACTTAAAATCTCTTAAAATCTTTTGAATCCTTTCAAAATCCCTTAAAATTATTTTAAGTCTTTTGAAATTCCACAAAAAACTTAAAAATCACTTAAAATCCTTTGAAATCTTTTGAAAGACCATAAAATTGTTTATAATTACTCAAAATTTTTCAAAATCATTAAAAATCTCTTGAAAATCTGTAAAATTACTTAAAATCTCTTAAAATCCTTTAAAATCGCATAAAATCCCTTAAAATCACCTAAAATCACTAAAAATAATTTAAAATCACTTCAAGTGAATTCGAATGACTTCAAGTGACTTTAATTCAGTAAAATCTCCTGAAGTCAGTGAATTCACATGAAGTCACATGAAGTCACATAAAATCACATAAATTCGCTTGAATTCACTTGAAGTCATTCGAATTAACTGTAATTTTTTTGAAATCTCTTGAAGTCAGTGAAATCTTCTGGAGTTATTAAAATATCTTGAAATATCTTAAAGTCAGAAGTAGGTGTACATCATCCACTTGGTTAGGTTGTCAACTCCTCGCAATAAATTCTTAATGCGTCTAAAATTCTTCAATTTCCATTGGTTCCAGGGTTTTTAATAATTGAGGGTGCAAAAGAAAACGATTTTGCTGTGAAGTAGGGTTGGCTAAAATGTGACCTGACACTGCACGGGTCGGCAGTAAAAAGAGATTGTAGAGAGAAGTGAGTAAAGTTGTTAATGAGGACCCATAAAATGGTCCCCACATTTTTCAAGCGTCCTCCGTAAATCTTCACGGACGCTCTTCCAGCTACTGTACATAGAGGTGATAACAGCGTTATTATAGTTCCCCAAAGTTAAGTACTTATAAAAAATCATTATTATTTTATTTGTGTATAATATGTTGCATAATAGAATACTTTTAGAAAATGTTTAAGTTTATTCAGGGGAAACGAGAGGAAAGTAAAATCCGAATGTTTATACAATGTATATATATTTTTTTGCAGCCCATTTAGAAATTTCGGGAGATCGGGAGATTTCATACCGGAGATGAAACACGGGAGAGTGAGTTTTTTATTTTCAGACATCAACATATCTCAAGAAAAAAATGTACGAAAAAAAATGTCTGCAATAAAAACTTTTTGTTCTCGAAAGGGAGAAAAGCGACTCCGCAAAAGCTTACTCCACATTCTGTGAATGAGGGGTGGGGTCACTTTTGAAATTTCTAAAAATATTTTGATCGCTCGAAAGATAAATAAAACTCACGGTGTATAACGAGCTTCAGAATTTATTTTTGTGTAAACTTTTGTGACAAAAAGTCACAAATCTCGCTCGAATGCATTACTATAATGAATTATTAATTTGAAAAGAATATTTAATATGAGACTACTAAAATAAGAAATAAAAGACTTTAGTTTTAATGAAGAAATTTTCTTGGGAAGGTGGATCATTATTTATAAGGAGTTCTGGCGAGATTCTGGAGACTAGGGTAGTGGATGAGTTGAGAGATCATAAAAGTGGGAATCGAGTTGAGACCGAGACGAAATATGCGAGTCCACCACAAAGTAGCAAAATGGAGAATAAAAGCAACTAAAGGAAAGGGAGATGAAATTCTGGGACTAACTCGAAGAGGTAGTAATAACTTATGGGATGACAATCTTGTCCACGGCTCCGTGTACAATGTTTTTTCTGAGGATGATGATAGTCAGGCTCGTATCTAAAACTAAACTAAAGGAAAACTTCCTTTCATCAAAAATTCACTATTATCAAAGACGGTAAATTAATCTCAGATTTATTGTGAGTGAAGAGTGTCGGATGCCATATTTGCTCGAGAAACAATTGTGTTTAAATAAACCCCAGGAAATTGTAATCGATTTGTGGACGGATTTAGAAACTGGGACGCTGCTATATACAAATTGCAACATATACATTTTGTGTGTAAATCCAGAAGGCAGAATGCGATAAATTATAAGTTTTGTCATGGGAATTTATTATTTCATAAATCAAATAAATATCGTGTGTATGTTAATAGAATAGGGAAAGATTTTATAGTCTGTGTAATACGATTCCATCGATTTTTTATTAATTTATTTGAATGAAATGAAATTGGTTACATTCAATCTTTTGCATCCAAACACGAAAAAAAAGTATGGAAAAAGTTGCCTTGAGCAAGAAATTAGCACCTTTAGCAAAAGAAAAAAAAGTAAAGATGTGTGTCAGTTCGAAGCCTGTAGAATGTAATATAAAAATAGAATAATCTACCATAAATCATTCTACTCTTTTCAATTGACATCTTTATTGTCTTGTTTGGTCTATTCACAATGGATATTGAAAAATAATTTCTCGCGTCAACATTACTATCAGCGTTGGTGTACCTTATGCATAACAACTATCTCAGAGCGCTTCATCTGCAGTAAACCTATTTTGTACTGACCTCAATAGATTGTTTAGAAAATGAGGACATGCCTGTTATCAACATTGCCTGATAACTTGATTACCTCTTCAATACGCGCGTTTCATAACGAATGAAGGTATTTATGCATCTGCATTACAAAATACACCATATGTCACACATTGTTTCCAACAATTGTTTACAAATCCAGGGGAAATTTAGCATTATAATAAAGCTTGTGGTCGAAATTGTTGGCAAATTGGAAATTAGCATCAATGACTATTAAACAGTAGAAGGATAATTAGCAGTCAAAATAAATTGTCTACTCTCCGGGAATTTCCCGTGTAGAAATTTCCAAACCTGGCCCAGATCGATGATGAAACGCCCGGCCCGATCGGGCCCCGATCAGGCCAGGTTTTACCAGGTCGGGGCCTGTTCGGGCCGTGTGTTTCATCCCCGGTCTGAAATCCCCCGATCTGGACCCGATAGGGACCAGATTCCCCAATCTGGGCCCGATCGGGGCCACAAAAAAATTTCTACTCGGGTTATAGGGAAATTTGGGAATTGTCAGGGAAGTGAAAAAAGTCGGGGAAAATCCGGGAACTGTCTTTGAATTTATTTTTAATGCGGGAAGTGGATTTCCGGTTTAAAAAAACTTTTCTGATTAATCAACCAAAATATATTTATTTGACACTTGGAACTTTTGTTAAATCTCTTGAAATGTTTTGATTTTCAAATCTTTTAAAAAGAAACTTCTTTTTAAAAGAAAGAATCAAGGGAAATCCCTAGTATTTCCTTAAAATCATCACTTGAATTTTTAGAAATCCTGTAAAATTTCTTAAAAATCCTTAATTTAAATTTTTTTGAAATTCCTAAAAATTTAATTAAATCTGTTTAAATAACTTTTAAATAACTCACTTGACATTCTTGAAAATCCTTAAAAATACTTTAAAAGGCTTAAAAATTTTAAAACTTAATATGAAATCTCTGGAAAATCTTAAAACTTAATTATTCAAAAATTTTTTGAAATGGCTTAAAATAACTTAAAATATTTTGAAATCTTTTAAAGTCACTTTAAATCCCATGAAATTCTTTCAAATATTTCCGAAATCTCCAAAAATGCTTTAAAATCTCTTAAAGTCTGTTGAATTCTTTAACAGTTCATTGAAATTCCTTGAAATCCCGTTAAATCTTTAGTAATTTTTTAACATAATTTGAAATCTCTTAAAATTTCTTAAAATCGTTTTGAATCGCTTAAAATCCTTAAGGTTTTTTTTAACCCCTTCAAATCTCTTAATAATTCATTGAAACCTTGTGAAAATACTGAAGCGGTTTTGAATTCTTTAAAAATCACTTGAAATTCCTTAAAATCACTTGAAATCTCTTGAAATCTTGTGAAATTTCTTGAAAATTATTCAATTCTTTTATATTCTTTTAAAATCTATTCAAATTCTTTATAATAATTAAAAATCTCTTGAAATCCTTTAAAATCTCTTCAAGATTTTGACATTTTCTTTAAAATGCTTTAAGTTTTTTTAAATCGTTTTAAATTGCTTGCAAGTCTTTAAAATAATTAAAATGCCTTGAAATTTTATGAAATCTCTTGAAAATCTTAAAACTTCTTAGAATTCTTAAAAAATTCTTTGAAATTGCTTCAAAAAAAATTTTTAAATCAAATCCCTTTAAATCACTTAAAGTGAAATCCTTTGAAATCCTCTAAATCTCTTTAAATCCCTGATTTAAAAGTGTCTCAAAATCTTACGAAAATCCTGAAACTCTTGATACCTATTTCTTACCTATTTTTATTTAAAAAATTACTTTTTTACTTTTTTTAATAATAATAGATACTGTGATGACTCATATTAATTTATTTTTTATCCATTTTCTTCGCAATTCAACTGCGTTACTTCTTTCTTACTTAAAACTGAAATTCCTAAAAATTATTAAAAAATTTTAAAAATATAGTTCACTGTTAAAAATGTTTGCAAAATTATTATGTATACTTTTAATATACATTTTTTAAAGTCATTTGCATATACCGTAAATTAAATTTAATATATTACCATATGTTTTAGAATTAATATAAAACCATATTAAAATTATTATAGGGTATATTAATATTAATATAAGATATATTAATATTAATATAAAGTATATTAATTTTAATATGGTTGTATATTAATTCTAAAACATAATGGTGTATTAAATTTAATTGACAGTATATGCAAATGACTTTACTCACAGTATATTAAAATTTTATCAGTTTTTTTTAACAGTGATTATTTAAATTTATTTAAAAATTAAAAAATTTTTAAATAAATATGACAATGGAGCAAATTAGTTAGTTTCTGAGATTTGATTGAAGTCATTCACACGAATAAATTTCTGCAATAATTTCAGAATAATGGGAAAATGGGATAGTTAAACGATTGACCTCCAACAGTACTGAAAAATTCAAATTTCTATTTGAGAAGTTGAACTAATTCTGATAATTTGATGATGATGCTCTAGAGTATAAACAAATAGTAAATATTCTAGTAAATAGTAAACAAAGCTTTATTTACTATTTAATATATATATTTGGGATGACAATCAACATCTTTCGGCCTTCAAAAATCACCTGATATGAAGATTGCAATCGATCGTTTCCTTTGTTATTTGAAGAGCAAACATGCCGGCGAGAAGTTTGCATAACCATGCTCGCCTTCGGACATCAGGGTACGCATATAAGGTTACTGTGCACCTGACCCTGAAATGCGAAACTAGGATGATAAAAAGTAGGACAAAAGAGATGTCCTCAGACGTTAGGGTGTAGGACAATAAAACGCAAAACCCCAGAAACAAAACTTCATTTTTTGTACTCTGTCTACAACCATCTAGGAGTTCTCAAAAATAGACAGATTAAACAGCGATCATATTTCTAAAAAGCTTTTTTGCTGTTATTTTATTTATCATAGTATTTTATTGATTTAATATGCAACTTTAATTCACTCTCCTATTTCTGCAGAGGAAATTAGAGGCGCCAAGATTTTTTCAGCCTTGAGGAAGGTCTCAGAGGAAGAGTAACTGCAGGAATTGCAGTATATATGTCTTGCATCAGTTAGTTCAAGAGGCTGAGTAAAATCACTGAGTGAAAATGAAACCGCAGAGCTCGGTAGTGAGTGGAAACCGCACGCGGTGAAATAATTGGCAATAAATTTTCGCCGGTCGATTTTATACAGTCTACAATGTCTCCTTTTCATTTCAACCAGTGCTTGAAATAATTAGTGCGTATCTTTCTTCGGACTGCTTATAATTAGAGTCTGCTTTTTCATTGTAATTGTTACATGTGCATATGCATATATATACTTGAAAGTGTATACCTGTGTATATATTTATGCACTCTGGGAGTAAATCTGGCTCTTCCGGCGGTCCGAGATACATGCTCGCACATTTTTTTTTTTTTTTTTTTTCTTACAAAAGCCATTCGCGTTATGAGCGTAGCAATGTGAAATTACCGCCTCAAAACCAGCGATGTAAAGGAGACTCGTAATGCCAGTTCGCATCATAATGCTTACTTATTTGCTCTCCAAGATATTATTGCTGCATGCTTACACTTGAAATTTTATCGTTAAGAAAATCTGCATCCTTGAATTATTCAACCCTAATCAAGTCTTGATTTTGATAAGAAAAATTAATCGAGAGGTATTTTATCAGGAGGAATTTTGTCAAAATTGAATGGATGGGGAACCCTAGTAGAAATTGCTCCTAGTTTTGGGTAAGTTTCTAGTTAGTTTTTCCCTACTTCTGGTTAGTATCTAACTAGGAAACTTGTCAGTTACTGGTGAGGAATGTAACGCTGCTTCTAGTAAGGAACTGACTAGTGAATAGGAAATCTAGAAGGAATCTAGTTAGTTTTTTACGAGGGTACTTACGTCGTACTCTCTAATAATAATATATAATGGAAAATTTACAATAAATATTTTCTCTTACACGTATAACCGTACACGGTGTCTTTTATACAAATAATCGCACGAAAAAACTCTTTCGAAAAATCGCACTCACTGGGGACTCGAACCCCCGACGACCCTAACAATCCTAAACCCTAGCCTAAACCTAATACACGCACCGGGCACCTTACCACCTGAGCTATTCTATCCGCTTGGACTTCGTTGACAAAATCTCAGCCAAGCTTTATCGCTGAAAAGCCAGGTATAATTTCGAGGAATATATTTTTAATTTTTTTTGTTTTAAACAATTTATAGATAAGTGAATTTAAAAATGTTTCATTTTCAAATTTTTAATTGATCTGTTATAAAAAAAGCTTCCACGAAACTTTATTTCAATATTTGTATTATTAATTAGCTATTTGTATCACGAAAACTGTTTAATTACAATTTTTTAAGGCCATGTAAGACTTACCCGATCCCTACCTTACCGACATTTTTTTCTCTGCAACGCTACTTCTAAATTTATCGAGATATCAAATTGAAAATTTCTAAAATTGAGGCTAAAGCATTAAGGTACGTTTATCTGGTCCTAAATATTGATATTTATAAAAAAAAATCTTTTTGAAAAAAATTTTTTTTATTTTTACAAAAATTTAAGACCAGATAAACATACCTTAGCATATTTTATTTAATTTTAGAAATTTTCAATTTGATATTTCAATAAATGTACAAGTAAGGTTGCAGAGAAAAAAATGTCGGTAAGGTAGGGATCGGGTAAGTCTTACATGGCCTTAAAATTATGTTTCAAAAAGTGTTTTAATTCGCGAAAATTGAAATTTGGAAAATTATTGTTTACGAGAGAATCTTTTTATATTAAAGCTTTATATTATTATTTCAAATCTAATGTAATAATTTCAAATTTAATAACAGTTTTTCCCTAGCTTTTCCTCGCAAAAACCTTGACAGGAAAAAAGCGCTCGTTCCAAGCGAGGAAAATCTGTCAGAAATCAGTAGAGGGTTCTTTCGAGTTAAAACTGAGCAGGAAATCCTAGTTAGTTTGTAGCGAGATACTGGTAAGGAAAAACTATTCTCGTATTGAATGAGGAAATTTCATTGATCACTAGTCAAGAATTTCCTCATTCAAATCTGTTCAAGAAATTCTAGTTAGATTCTAACTAGGCACTACCTAATTTCTCTAGTCTAGTTTTTCCCCATTTCAACCCTACGAGTTACTTGAGAGTGTTGAGGAAAAACTAGACCAATTTCTACTAGGGAAGAAAAGTTTTGAGAGTAGACAGGAAATGTTACCATTAGCATCTAACGGAATTGGTGTTACAAAACCTGACGATTTTTACAGTTCTTTTTCCTCGATATTTCTTTTCTCGGTATCTCTCTTTTCTGAGATCTTTTTTCGTCGATTAAAGTAGGTCGTATAGAAAGCACAACTGCTAAGTTTTGAATACACTTTCCGTTACATATTAGCAGCAGAGTCCTGAAGAATCTCATTATGAGTTTTGTCTTACGGCAAAAGCAATAAGAAAGAAAACAAAAAGTTTGATACATGAAAGAGGGGCCGAAAAATTTCGAGATGTACAGCACAATATGGCCGCACCTTTGGTTGAATATTCATTACTCATCAAACAATGTCGATTTATTTCTGCGCAAAAAATTTACATCGTGATTCGAGGCTCCGAAGTTAATATGTATTGCGACCCTAACAATATCTATCTTATTTCTTTTCATATACTTCTTTTTATCTAATGAATCGGTGAATTGATGATTGACCGAAAATATAAAATTCGTTAATGAATTTCGTTAATTCGTTCATTTTGATTCTTTATAAAGCTTTTCTAACTATTTTCTTATCTCCCATGGTTTTTAATTTCTAAAAATACTCTCGACCGCTGATTTTCGTAAAAGTCACGAATGGGTTAATCAGATTAGGGTGTGCTGTACCCGGGCTGTTGAACTCGGTGAAAGGAGTCGAAAAAAAGGTAACAGGAAAGTATAATCTCTGAGAGATGACGGTCCATTTACAATTCGCCGAAATGATTCGACTCTGAACGATAAATCGCGACGTTTGACGAATGACGCATGGTCCTCCGGAAATGCCAGTCACGTTCTTTTAAGTAAACACGACCTCAAACAAGATAAAAAAAAATAAAAAAGGTAAAGAAGTTTAAAGATATAAAATAGGTAGGTAACTGTTTGGAAGGGTAGAATTGGTATAATAATAGAATTGATATAATAACTCCAAAAAAATTATCCGATTTTCATATTATTTTCATTTTCATGAAGTAAATTAATCATTTCATAATTTCCATAATAAATTAGCACATGTGCATTTAGGAATCACTTAGTCAAAGGACGCTAGTAATTATTTTTATGATATTTCAAATCAATTGACCTGATTTTCCTCGGATATTTTCTATATTTTAAAATTTAGTATTCAAGTCATGTTTAATGAACCCTCTACATGGAATTGTACGTTCTTTCCATTAGCATTAAAGTTTTATAGTCTATAAAGAATTAATAGGTGAAAAAGCTGTTTTGCGACTTTAATGCACGTATAAAAGTGTAAAATGTAGTTGAATTATGACAGCCGATCATTTTCAGTTTTTCAGTCTTGATCAATTCTGCGAAGTGTGGAAAATGTTACAATTATTGGCTTTATTATATATACTATATATATACATATCTTCTATCGGAAAAACAAGTCTTTTATCAGTTATCATTCAATGTCAATGTTCCCTGACTTTTTGACGAGAGAAAGAAGTCAGCAGAGAAGAGAACATACACATTTTTTGTAAATTTCAGGAATTTTAAGAGAATTCCAAAGATTTTAATGATTTTTAAAAGACTTTGGCATTTTTAAGGATTTTATGAAATTTTACGAAATTTCTAATAATTTTAAGGTATTTCAAGAGATTTTTATGACTTTCAAAATATTTTATAGGATTTAAAGGATTTTAAAATTTGTAAGCGAATTTTATTGAGAAATTTCAAATGATTTTTATGATTTTTAAAAGATTTTGCAGAATTTACAAGGATTTAGAAGGTTTTCGTAAAATTTTAAGGGTTTTCAAGAGATTTTTCTAATTTTTAAAAGATTTTGTAAAATTTTTAGAGATTTTATGGAATTTTAAGGGATTTCAGGAGATTTTAGTGATTTTAAAGAATTTCAAGGGATAAAAAGACTTCCAAAGATTTGTTAAAAATATCAAAGGATGTTAAAAGATTTTGATTGATTTTAGGGATTTAAAAGGACTTTTAAAAGAGTTGATAGAGTTATAAAAAGGTTTTTTTTTTCAGAGATTGCACAATATTTCAAGACATTTTAACTGATTTTCAGGAATTTTGAAATATTCAATTTGAATATTTCAATATTTGAAATTCCAAAGGATTTGAAATATTTTAAACGATTTTATATCATTAACAGAAGATTAAAATCATTTTAAAGATTTTCAAGTAATTTTAAAGGTTTTCATTTGATTTCCTACACATTAGAAACGTGAATTCTTCAGAAATCCATTTAAATTCATTACAATCATTTGAAATTTCTTAAAATCCCTTGAAATTCTTTAAGGCCTCTTAAAATCTCATGAAATCTGTTAAGAAGTCTTAAAATCTTGTTAAATCTATAGATTCCTTCAAAGTTCCTTAAATATTCTTGGAAACTCCTCAAATTCCTTGAAATTTCTTAAAATCAAATGAAATTCCCTAAAATCACTTAAATTCCCTATGAAATCCCTTGAAATTCCTTAAAGTCGCTTGAAATATCTTTTAAAATCCCGAGCAACACCGAATAAATTTCTGCTAGTAAGTAAATAAAAATAAAATGGTTTTGGGAAATTGCGGCAATTTCAACTAATGAGAGAAAATATTTTTATTTTTTCCATTGTAAAAAAACAGTTTGCAAATTTTTATTCTATTGTATTTCAAGATGTTTAGAATGAAAGTCAAGAATTAAAATAAATCTCTGCGCTTTGTGGTAAATATAAATATGTTGTTTTTAATTGATCAGGAAAATTGAAAATTTTAATAGATTAATTGAACTGTTTGAATTTCACCGTAATTATATTATCAGTTTCAATGATATTATCAGTAACTTTGGAGCCAAAATATTTTCTCATGCTCTCAATTTTGGCCTTTTTCTCTCTAAACTTAAATCAATGAAAAATCAGTGAAATCTTGAAAAGAGTCCCTGAAAATCAATGAATTTCCATTGATTCATTTTAGATAGTTGACTTCATTAATAATGATGTATCTTCAACATTTCCCATAATTAATATGATTACACGAAGAAAACTGGATATTAAACCGTAATATCTAGCTATTTAACTATGGGACAACTATCTAGATATTTAGATATAATATCTTGATATTAAAACTTAATATCCAGATATTAAAATATTGGATGTTAGAATATTTGGATTATATATTTTAATATCTGGATATTAAGTTTTAATATCAAGATATTATATCTAAATATCTAGATAGTTGTCCCATAGTTAAATAGCTAGATATTACGGTTTAATATCCAGTTTTCTCCGTGATATTTATTCCTTTTCTACCCAAAGCTAATCAAGGTTGTCTACATGTAGGTATTACATCAAAATTGATAAAATTTATCAATTCTCGAAGCATAAAGTCTAGGTAAACCTTTCTTCCCCGCTGTCTTCAAACGTCAGAGTTACACAAGAATTTACCTAAATATTTGTACAACTCCCGCTTAATTGACTTGCCCACTCATAAAACCTCAACTTCACTTATCAAACATTCACCATTTCTCAGCGAAACATTCACCTTCTCAAACCATGTGAACCTCCACACGCCACGTGTTGAACTTGACAAACCGAAAGACATTAATCTCAAAGACCTTCACTTTCCCAACAACTCACAACATTAATCCCATAAATATCTTTGTATACCGACTCGAAACTTTATCAAAACATCTCTGCATGAAAAAACTGGTCCACACCATTCATCATCGAGATATTTTTTGAAAATGCCAACAACACGCTGCTTATTTGAGTAACTGGACTATTAGAACTAGAGCATAATAGGATTCCAAAATGACTCTACCTGTCACTCAAGTTCTTCCGGAGATCCCGTGCGTCATGAAACTCCTCTTGGCTCAGTTCTTAGTAGTGCGCTCAGCCGAAATATTTCTCTTCTCAAAAATAGCAACCGCTGCCTGGACACTTGGACGCTGCTGCAGCAGCAATAGCAACAGCAAGCTTCCTCCTTCTCCTCCTTCTTCTACTTCTTGTCCTCCTTCTTCTCTTTCTCTCTCTATCTTCTCCGCCCGCAATCTCCGTCGCAACCTTTCCTGAGCTCTCGGTCACCAACAGCATGTATCTCTGGATGCACCGCGAACCTCCGAATGCACCAGCATCAGCCACACGCTGCTGATTAAGATATCAGTTCCGCTTTGACCGATAGCGCCCGCTTTCCGAAAGATAACCCCAGCGGGCACATCAGCACCGCCCTCTTTAAATCCTCCAAAAATCCTCAATTCCAGAAACTACCCCTATTTCTAAACTTCCCGCCACTTCTTCCTATTTCTGAGAAATCAGAAATCCCCTTTTGCTGGGGCTTATCAAGCTCTATGTCCTTATCAGCATCTATAATTCCAGACGTTTTTTTTTTTTTTTATTTTTTTCCAGACATTTTCCACATTGGCATAGGGTATTTTATTTATTTTTTAATTTTTTTAAATTAAAAAAAAATTATCTTCTCTTCTTTTTTTTTAGATTCTCGTAAGAGAATAAAGGACTTTCACGCACTTTTTTTCAAATTGGTGAAATGACTTCCTTTGGGGGTGGAAAATTGAGTCAAGTGGAGTGGATGTCAAAAGGAAAAATGCGGAAGAAATGATGGAAAAGTTGTTATCAAGGCTGATAAACGCGAGACAACCGCACAGCACTCAGCAATGCACTATTAGGGAAATGCACGCGGGTCCGCGGTTCGCGCGCAACTGAGGAAAGGACGGAGGAACAAGCAGCAATCGCACCAGGCACAGCTCGAGAGTAGGCGCAAGTCAAACGAAACCGAAACTCAAACCATGCCGTCACCGCCGCTACCACTTCCACTGGCGTTGTACTTTGCTTCCCTTCTTCTTGTTCCCCTTTGCCCTTTTTTGCTTTTGCTTTTTCTTCTTCTTCTTCTTCTTCTTCTTCTTCTTCTTCTTCTTCTTCTTCTTCT
>CAJFCP010000080.1:615293-646775 GCA_904066005.1 Synergus itoensis
AGCTGATTTTCTTAGATGAAGCGAAATCTTACGTAAGATTTCAATTGACCCCCCCTCATAGAAGAAACAATAATAATTTACCTGGACCCCCCCCCCACAAGCTGCTTACGTAATAGTTGAATGAGATATTTTTCTGGAAAAATAATTTTCTAGACGTAATGCATTATTTGTTGAAAATCAATTTAGGGGTCATCCATAAACCACGTGGACAGTTTAGGGGGGGAGGTGGGTTTGGAAAAATTCCACGCTTTTCCACGAGGGGGACCGGGGGGGTCGGGCTAGAATTCACGTGGATATATTATTTATATTTTTATAAAATATGTCCACGTGGACTGAGTAGGGGGGGGGGGTGTTCATCAAATTTCCACGGCTGTCCACGATGGGGGAAGGAGGGTCAAAAAGTTGTGAAAAACTGTCCCCTTATAATGAACTCCAAATTAGAGAGTTTAATGCATAGATTTAGTATCGAGAGACTACTAAAAATAGAGCACGAAGACAACGGAATTAGCAGCGGCTTCTCTGTGCCAATTAGGCGAAGTGCATAACGTACCAGGAAATGTTCAACAATTAATATCGTCGTCTGGCCCACATTGAACAGACTATCCTCTCTGTTGTTTGCCTCTGCTCATTTGGATTTATTGCATTCGTTGTCGGGTAGTTTTCTCCATATGTGTTTACATTCAATTACTCTTAATAGGATCCGCTTGCATAACAGTTGTGTTATCACACATAATCTAATCAACTTGAGGATCAACTACTTTGACTCTTAAGTTATTTCAAACTTTTATTTTTTAGATTATAAAGTCAGGGAGAAAATTATGAATGTAATTTCGGTGTTATATTACGATTAGAATATGAAAAACTATATAAATTAATAATTTAAAATCAGGGTGGCGATTATGTAACTTTACACTTTCACTTTCACTTTCACTTTTATTTTCATTTTTTGGTTTTTCACTTTTTGATTCTCACCTTTTGCAAATGCACTTGAATGTCAATTTTGATGTTTTAAACGTCACTAAAGAATTGTAAGCAGTTCGCGTATTTATTTTATATTCGTCGTTTTTCAAGTTTTAAAATTTTCAAGTTTTTCAAGTTTTTTAAAAAAAGGTGAATAAGAAATACGCGAACATTTACATTCACGCGTATTTGGAAAAAGTGAAAGTCAAAAAGAGGAAAACCAAAAAGTGAAAGTGATAGTACAAAATTACGCCTCCAGGGTAAAAAAAGTCAGGGAAATTTCAAGGAAAAAGACATTTAATTGTTAGGGAAACTAAGGAAATGTCAGGGAAATGCGCGTAGCTGTTAGGGAGAATAGAAATTAACATTAATGCTAATTATGTTATTTTTGTCGTATTACATATATAGCTTTTATAGTTTATTTAACAGATTTGAAAAGCTTTCCAAGGATTTCGAAGGATTGTAAAGAATTTTAAAAGAGTTAATGAAACTAGAGGATTTCATGGAATATTAACAAATTTGGAGAGATTTTGTGGAATTTTAAGATATTTCTAGGAATTTCAAGAAACTACATGTGGTCGTAATGTTGTAAATTTTAAAGGATTTTAAGAAATTTTTATATTTAAAAAAAAATTCCGTAGAATTTTAGAGGATTTCAAAAGAGTTAAAGTGTAGGTACGTAAAAATGAAAAAATTCAATAACATTATTATTGAAAATTTATTGGCACTAGTAAACCAACACGCGCGATTATTTTGTTTTCTGTTTTACAACTTCAAGTCATTCAAAAGCCAATCAGATTTGCAACAACAATATATGCCAGATTTTCGAAACATATTTTGTAACACCACTTTTTTTAGAAAGAAATTTCGAAAGGTTTCTCAGAATTTGAAGGGATTTTGACGATTTTCAAGTAATTTTTACTAAATTCAAGAGAATTTTAGGATTTCTAAAAGGTTTCGTAGAATTTTAAGGGATTTCAAGATATTTCGTGGAATTTCGGGGAATTTTAAGAGATTTCTTATAAGTTTAATGAATTTTAAGGGATATAATAGGGAATATTATTGTAGATTTTTATTTCCAAAAGTTTTTTTTAGGAATTTTTAAGGATTTCGATGGAATTTGATGGATTTCTAATAATTTTAATGGATTTTAAAGAATATAAAGATATTTTAATTGTTTCTGGGAATTTTAAGAGATTTTCACGAATTTTAAGAGATTTAAAAAGGTTTTAAGGATTTTAAGGTATTTTAAATAATCTCATAGAATTTCCAGGAATTTTAAGAGAATTCCAAAGATTTTAATGATGTTTAAAAGACTTTGGCATTTTTTAAAAGACATTTTTAATAATTTTAAGCGAATTCAAAAGGTTTTAATGATTTTTAAAAGATTTTGGCATTTTTTTAAAAGAAATTTCTAATAATTTTAAGGTATTTCAAGAGATTTTTATGACTTTCAAAATATTTTATGGGATTTAAAGTGTTTAAAAATTTTTAAGAGAATTGTATTGACGGATTTCAAAAGATTTTTTATGATTTTTAGAAGATTTTGCACAATTTACAAGGATTTCGAAGGTTTTCGTAAAATTTTTAGAGATTTCAAGAGATTTTTCTAATTTTTAAAAGATTTTGTGGATTTTTAAATATTTCATGAAATTTCAAGGGATTTTAAGGCAATTTAAGTGAATTTAAGAGATTTTTACGAGTTTTATAAAAATCTTATGAAATGTTAAGTGATTTCATGGAATTTTATGAGATTTTTAATAATTTTAAGAATTTTTAAGAGATTTTTCTGATGTTTAAAAAATTTTGCAGAGTTTTTTGAAGATTTCTAGATATTTTCTAAAAGATTTCTAGATTTCTAGATTTTTTCTAGAAGAATTTTTAGATATTTTCACAAATTTTAAGGAATTTCAAGAGGTTTTTAAGAATTTTAAGAGATTTTAACAAATTTTAAAGGATTTCGAAGTTTTTTTTGTAAAATTTTAAGAGGTCCAGCAAACCAATATGTGCGTGACTATTTTGTTTTTCTTGTTATAATTTCAAGTAATTCAAAAGCAAATCAGGTTTGCAACAACAATGTATGCGAGATTTTCAAGACATTTCGTTACACCACTTTTTTAAGATAGAAATTTATTACTTTTCTGTAAGGGAAAATTGTTTGAAAGTCAGGGAAATGTTAGAGAAATTGAAAAATTGAATCTGAAAATGTCGAAAGATCATCAAATTGAAGGCGTTCCAAATTGAATAATAAAGAGAATAATGAAATGTAATTGTAAGACCGATATGTAAAATTGAACAAATATAAATTAAAAATGTTAAAACTAGATTCCTTTAAAGATCTAATTTTAACTTAATTTAAAATAGAATTCTTCGGAAGTACAAATGTGCAAAGTTTTAATAAACACATACAACCACGAATGGAGGCCATGATAATAGATAGGATGTATTTATCAGCTTTCGTACCTCCTCACGATCTAGTTATACCACTTCTATTTTAAATACATGAAATTCTAGACGTTTCAAAACGAATATAACTTAAAATGGAAATGATGGAATTTTAAATTACCCTAACATTGAAAAAGAACAAAAAATTTTTGAATCCGCGTCCTTTATTCTGTAACACTTTATATTCAGTGAATTCGATTTATGGCCCTATATAATCGATTGTTTGCCGTATATTAATAGAAGTCAAACGTCGCTTACAAAAAGTACCGTATGAATTGCAAAAATGTCAAATTTATACGGCGAGTTAAAAATTTGCACAAAATGACAATATCCGGTCTCATCTTTTTTCGCAGTCATCCTGGCGTTTTCTGCATTTCAAACAGGACACTTTGAGGACATTTCTCACTTTTATTGTCGAGATAAAATCATCCTGTCAGATTTTTCGAGAAATGCTAAACAATTCAGAAATGTCCTAAGCATATTTATTTATATTCGCATAAAATTAAACTTTGATTAATCGTTGATGATTTTCTCGTACAAAGTCGCACAGCAATTATATGACAAAGAAAAAGCATGATCAGTTTCATTCATCTGAGAGATATATGTACAATAATAAAATCAATCACAATATAAACTACATGTAAAACAAAATCTATAAGTGTCATAGGTTAATAATGAGGAAGAAAGACTTTTGATCTAAGATCGATTAATTAATTGTAAGATTGATGGCCCTAAATCAATGTCTCGTGATATCTCGTGATTTGAGAACATAAAATTCGCCATAAACTTTTTTTTTGCTCTATTAACAATAAGAAAGATCGACAGAATGAGGTCTGACATAAAATAGTCATATTGGGAATATCAAATTGCCATTTCACAGATAGAAATTTTTAAGACGTGATTCAATTTAGAGACTTCGATGAAAATGGGTTTCTACAATTGAAAATGATTAAGAGAAATTTGGTACAACATAGATAATAATAAAAGTCGATACTTTTGTTTTACTTTCAGGAAAAAGTTTATATTTTACTCTTTATTCTTTTTTTTTTTCATAGGCATATGAGAAATATGTTACAGTTGGAAATATGTATCAAGAATTGAATTCTTCCAGTTGAAGACATCCAAAATTGAAATATTTTCAATTGGAATCATCTAAAATTAAACCCTTTCCAATTTGAAGCAAACAAAATTAACATTTTTAGAAGTGGAAAAATTTTTAATTGAACGCTTTCCAATTAAAATTAATCAAAACTTAAATATTTCCAACTGGAAAAATTGAACGTTTTCCACTTTGAAGCATCCAAAATTCAAATAATACTTCCAACTGGAAAATTCAAAATTAAATGTTTTTTTTTTAATTGGAATCATCAGAAATTATAAAGTTTTTCAAATTGAAAGCAACCAAAATTGCAATATTTCAAACTTATAAAATTGAAAATTGACCATTTTCAAATTTGAAGCGACCAAAATTGAATTATTTCCATTAGTAATCATTAAAAATTGAAAAATGAAATTGGAATTAACCAAAATTGAAAATTTTCTAATTGGAATAATTTACAATTCAAATATTTCCAACTGTAAAAGCTCCAAATTGAATGCTATTCAATTGAAACCCGTGTAGAAATTTCTAATCCTGGCCCAGATCGGTGATGAAACGCCTGGCCCGATCGGGCCAGGTTTGGCCAGGTCTGGGCCTGGTCGGGCCGTGTGTTTCATCACCAGTCTGAAATCCCCCGATCTGGACCCGATCGGGGCCACAGCAAAATTTCTACTCGCGGGAATTAATGAAAATTGAACATTTTCCAAATTAAATAATTCAAAACAGAAATATTTCCAACTAAAAAAATTGTAAATTGAACGTTTTTCGATTTGAAGCAACAAAAATTGGAATATCCCCAATTGGAATAATCAAAAATTCAACGTTTTCCAACTAGAAGCAATCAAAATTGGAATACATGTTTCCAACTAGAAAAACTCAAAATTGAACATTTTCCAATTAGAATAGTTTAAAATTCAAATCTTTCCAACTGTAAAAATTCAAAATTGAATACTTTCAAATTGAAATTAACAAAAATTGAAATATTTCCCACTGTAAAAATTGAAAATTGTACGCTTTCCTATTTGAAGCATCCAAAATTGGAATATCCTCAAATGGAATCATCAAAAATTGAAAATTTTACATAATTGCTTCCCAATTAGAAGCAATAAAAATTAGAATACATATTTCCCACTAAAAAAATTCAAATTTGAACATTTTCTACATGGAATAATCCAAAAAATTCAAAATTGAACGCTTTCCTATATTTGAAGCATCCAAAGTTGGAATATTTTCAAATGGAATCATCAAAACTTGAAAATTTTACATAATTGCTTCCCAATTAGAAGCAATAAAAATTAGAATACATATTTCCCTCCAGAAAAATTTAAATTTGAACATTTTCCAATTGGAATAATCCGAAATCAAAAATGGAACTTTTTCCAATCGGAATAATCCAAAATAAAAAATTAAACATTTTCCAATTGGAATAATTTAAAATTCAAAACTTTGCAACTGTAAAAATTCAAAATTGAATGCTTTCCAATTGAAATTAACCAAAATTGAACATTTTCCAAATGGAATAATTAAAAATTGAAACATTTCCAACTGGAAACATTGAAAATAGAACATTTTCCAATTTTTTCTATTTCTAGCATAAGGATCCTCTCTGAAATTCTATACTTTTCCAAAATCTTCAATAGATTGAGCTTCTAGGAATTTATTGCTGAGAGTAATTTTTAATTGTTGGTGATATGCAGCTTCCCTTTCTAGGAACAAGATGGGATAATAAAATTGCGGATATGTGTTCTAGTTTTTGTTTGTGTGCATGCAACAGACCCTAAGTGCGTTGAACCAATGAGAGATGACGATGAATCGCATAATTAAGCGAATCGCTCTGTTCGCGCGATTTCATTGGGAAACGAGACAATGTGACCCAGATATTAATGCAAATGCATTTTATGCTTCTGGTCAGGCTCACCGTACACTTTGTCATCTAAGAGCAACTTGAAACAATCGTTTTGATCAGACATTCACAGATGTAATATGTATGTTCCTTCGATAGGTAATTTACTGACTGCTAATGTAGTAAAATTGTATGTACCAGAACTACATAAAATATTTTCTACGCCAGTGAGGTATTTGGTGACAAAACTCTAAAAACATGCATTTTTCATGGCAAGTCGTAATCTCGAAAGAAAAAACGACCTAACTATAAGTAAAATGATGTTTTTATTGGTACCAATCAAGATTGATTTGCTTTTAATCAGATAGATTAAAACAAAATTAATATTAATATAAATAAATGTAAGTGAGTTCTTAGTGGGTTAACTACGAAGCTAGGAATAGTGAAAAAAGTTAGCGAAGTTGTTTCATAAATTACATTTCTTCTCTATTGTTTTCCACTAGTTATTGCTTAACTGTTGCTACTCAATTATGTGTTTGTATTCTTCTCTTGAAATTAAAGTCTTCTTGCTGATGAAATCTTAAATTGAAGAGTGCAAGAAACTAGTACCAGGTCAAGGGTCTAATTGATAGTGTATTGCAACCAATCTCCAATGATCATTTAAATATAATCATAAAAGGTTGGAAAAATGAGATTAGCTGAATTAAAGACTCTGCTCTTTTTGTCTCATTTTTATAGCTGCCTGAAGAATTTTTTAATTTTCGACGTAAAATAAATGCCTCTAAAAAGTCTATCGCATAATCCTTCTTAGAACTTCAAGTCATTCAAAACCCAATCAGATTTTCAACAACAATGTATGCCAGATTTTCGAAACATATTTTGTGACACCACTTTTTTTAGAGCGGAATTTCCAAAGGTTTTTAAGAATTTTAAGGGACTTTGACGATTTTCAAGTAAGTTTTACTAAATTCAAAAGAATTTTAGGATTTCTAAAAGGTTTCGTAAAATTTTAAGGGATTTCAAGATATATCGTGGAATTTTAAAGGAATTCATGTAATTTTAAGAAATTTTTAAAAAAATTTTAATGGATTTTAAATTTCGTAAAATTTGGAGGAATTTTAAGAGATTTTAACGTATTGTAAGGAATTTTGACGATTTTTAAGTGATTTTAAGAGAATTCAAGAGATTTTAAGAACTTTTAAGAGATTTTGTGAAATTTTAAAAGATTGCATGGAATTTGATGAGATTTTTAATAATTTTAATGAATTTTAAATAGAAATATATTTGGAATATTATTGTAGAATTTTAGGGAATTTCCGTAAGTTTTTAGGAATTTTAAGAGATTTTCACAAATCTTAACAGATTTCAAGAACTTTTTATGAGTTTTAAAATATTTTATGGAATTTGAAAGATTTTAATGTATTGTAAGGAATTTTGACGATTTTTAAGTGATTTTAAGAGAATTCAAGAGATTTTAAAGATTTTTAAGAGATTTTGTGAAATTTTAAAAGATTGTATGGAATTTGATGAGATTTTTAATAATTTTAATGAATTTTAAATAGGAATATATTTGGAATATTAACGTAGAATTTTAGGGAATTTCCATAAGTTTTTAGGAATTTTAAGAGATTTTCACAAATTTTAACAGGTTTGAAGAACTTTTTATGAGTTTTAAAATATTTTATGGAATTTGAAAGATTTTGAGGTTTGCCCAGTAATTTTAATGATGGATTTCAAAAGATTTTTATGACTCAAAAGATATTGTAGAATTTAAAAGGATTTTGTAAGTTGTCGTCAAATTTTTAGGGATTTCAAGAGATTTTTCTAATTTTTATTTTTAAAAGATTTTGTGGATTGTAACTCGAATTTATTTTCTTTTCAATAAATTTTTTTATCAATAGTATGAAATATTTTAGTATGGGTAGGGACATTTTTAAAAATTTTAAGAGGTTTCTAGGAATTTTAAGGAATTTTAACAATATTCAAGTGATTTTTAAGATTTTCAAAAAAAATCTTAGGACTTTTGAAAGATTTCGTAGAGTTTTAGGGGATTTCATGATATATTGTTGAATTTTAAGAGATTTTAACGAATTTTAAGAAATTTCAAACAGTTTTTAAAGTTTTACGGGATTTCAAATGTTTTCGTGGAATTTCGGGGAATTTGAAGAGATTTTAACGTATTGTAAGGAATTTTGACGATTTTTAAGTGATTTTAAGAGAATTAAAAAGATTTTCACAAATTTTAACAGATTTCAAGAGATCTTTATGCGTTTTAAAATATTTCATGGAATTTGAAGGATTTTAAAGTTTGTCCAGTAATTTTATTCATGGATTTCAAAATATTTTTATGACTCAAAAGATATCGTAAAATTTAAAATAAAATTCGCTGAATTAAAATGTCTGCTTGTTTTGTCTCATCTTCACAGATTATAGGACAAAAGACGACATCTTTGCTTCGAAATTAAATACATATGCTTGCAATTTCCGTAAATAAGCAATAATGCTGTCTGAAGAATTTTCTAATTTTCGACGTAAAATGAATGCCTCTATAACTCCTCAGTTTAAACTGAGATTTAACTTTTTATAAAAAGTGTATCGCATAGTTACTAAGAATTTCTCAGCATCAGATATAATAATTCGGGAGAAAAATATGAACTTCGCTAAAAAAACGTACACGAGTGTCCCAATTTGCTGAGAATTTTTAGGCTCCTTTTTAATTTACTGACACGAAAGATGAAACTTCGGCATGGGCTGGGTTTTAGCACTGATTACAGAACCTGCTGCACCCTTATTGTATATCTATATAGGCCCTTTTCTCGAAACTGCACGCGAGATCGCAAAAAGATAGGACACATGGATTTTACAAGGATTTTGTATAGTATGATTGTAACGTGAAGTATCGGGTAAGCCCTTGAGCCACTACATGGGTCCGTCAAGCTTAATGCATTTCGACAGTCGGTTCCAAGAAAGCAATTACCGGCGAATTAGTAAATTAGACGCGGCTCGACTCTCCTCATTGTCGAAACTAGATTGGAACCTGTACCTTCCACTCCAGTCGTCTTCAAGCCAGACATTTGTCTGACCTTCTATACGTTTCATTGTCCTTGCACCCAGAAGTGTCTCAATTAAGCGGATCGAATCAAGATTTATTCGGGCGTGATTGAAAAAGCAATGAGCAGCTTATTTAAAAATTTTCTGGTAGCGTAACTCTTTAAGATTCATTGAGAAAAGGATTGTTTTAATTAATGGAATGTTTTAGCAGGTTTATTGGATTAATTGAAACATCGAAAGCCTACATTGTTTGAAAAATCTGTATTAGATTTGATATATATGGGTGATTCTCCAAAAACAGGGCACTTTTGACAAGAGCAACTTTTTTTGGAAAAATGTTTCAAATTTATTTATTTTTATAATGTTTAGATTTATTGACCTTAAAGAAAGGCGCTCTATAAATATTCACGCTTAATACTTGGTTTCGGTTTGGTACCTACTTACGCTTTTCACCCTTTACCATTCCCTTTGCCATTTCCCTTTACCATTCCCTTTGTCATTCCCTTTACCATTCCCTTTGCCATTCCCTTTGCCATTCCCTTTGCCATTCCCTTTACCATTCCCTTTGTCATTCTCTTTGCCATTCCTTTTGCCATTTCCCTTTACCGCATTCCCTTTGCCATTCCCCTGCCATTCACTTTGCCATTTCCCTATACCATTCCCTTTGACATTTCCCTTTACCATTCCATTTACCATTTCCTTTTACCACTCCCTTTACCATTCCCTTTGCCATTCCGTTTGCCATTTCCCTTTGCTATTCCCTTTGCCATTTCCTTTTGCCATTCCCCTGCCATTCCCTTTGCCATTTCCCTTTGCAATTTCCCTATACCATTCCCTTTGACATTTCCCTTTACCATTCCATTTGCCATTTCCTTTTACCATTCCTTTTACCATTCCCTTTGCCATTCCGTTTGCCATTTCCCTTTACCATTTCCTTTGCCATCCCTTTTGTCATTTCCCTTTACCATTCCTGTTGCCATTTCCCTTTACCATTCCCTTTGCCATTCCCCTGCCATTCCCTTTGCCATCTCCCTATACCATCCCCTTTGACATTTACCTTTACCATTCCCTTTGCCATTCCCTTTGCCACTCCCTTTTCTATTTCCCTTTATCATTCCCTTTATCATTCCTTTTGATACTCCCTTTGCCATTTCCCTTTGCCATTTCCCTTTACCATTCCTTTTACCATTCCCTTTGCCATTTCTCTTTTCCATTCCCTTTGCCATTCCCTTTGTCATTTTCCTTTACCATTCCCTTTATAATAATTTTCTTTTACAATGATTTCTATTTAGAATGTATAGAATAAAAAACCCATAGTATATGGGTTTTTTATAAATGAAAGTCGATATATTTGATTTTCTCGAAAACTTTTACTCGTAGAAAAAAATGTTTGAAACAAAAAATGTGTATTTCGATGAGTTATACAACTTTTGTTTGAGACATTTTTTTAATTTTACATATTAGCTGAGATAAACGCAAAAAAACATGATTTTATGGGTTTTTCATGGTTTTCGTCATTAAATTCAAATTTGCGCCAATTTTCACTATCATATTCGTAATTAGCGCATTAAAATACGTAAGTATACGTAGTTCCAAATGAATCGGAAGTAACCACTATTCGGAACTTTATCCCTTAAGTTATCCATAATCCATATATATATATATAATAATAATAATAAATATATACACCCAAATGTGCGATGATTGAGTAACCGAAATGTTTGACCCCTTCCCAATGAGATAGGAAGTTGGGGTTTTTTGCAATCGATTCTACGATAGCTGTTATTCTAAGTGAAAAATTGTCAAAATTGCCAATTTCCCACTCCTTCACCCTTAAATCACCAGATTTAAAAGTCAGGAGTGGGAAATTGGCGATTTTAGGGAAAAATGTATTCTTTTCACCCCAATCAATAAAATCGGCAAGAGATTAATAAAAAAAAGTAAAAAATATTATTTAATTTTTTTTTTTTTTTTTTTCTTAATTGAAAATTTATCAGAAGCTTTTTCAAATTAATAAAATTTCGAATTGAAATATATTTCAAATGAACTTTGTTTCTTAAATGGTAACCATGCCAACCAAAATAAATCGATAGTGAAAATATCAAAAGTTCAAATATTTAAATGTCAAAACAAATGTATAACAAAAATTTTACCATTTAAATAAAATATTCAATATAAAAGAAAAGAGGAGATCAAGATAGTAAGGAATCAAAAAAGCAAATATAAAACAAGGAGATCAAATAATAAAATAGAGAAAATGAATAATGAAGGTAAATAAAAAATAATTTCATTTTAAAATGATATATTTTGTTAAAATAAGTACATTTTTTTTAAATATTTTAGAGGAATGATTTCACAATGATTTAAAATAATTTAATGTTAATTTAATACTTGAAAATAGAAATATAATTTACAACAACGTATCATCTGGATGGCAATGCAATGGTAATGTTTAAATATTTATTTATTTATGTTTAAAAAAAAAATTTTTTAAAAAATGAAAAAAAATAAATAAAAAAATGGTTTTAAAGATCTCCGCTATCTCCTCGCGGTGAAGATAATTGAAAGATTTTTCACGGCAAACAGTAGAGGTAAATCTGCCACGAGCATTGTAAAGGTGAGTGATTAAGTTATATTGTTTGTTTGTTATTATTAGTTCGAGATTGAAACCTGGTAAATTCCAGTCCATCTAGTACGAAGGCACTCATCCGAATAGAACCGAGCAAGAAATGCTTAACTCAGTTGATCGAATGAGAACCGTTAAACCATTTCATGTGTCCAACCAGACACATTATAAAATATAATTTTACCTCTAATATTATAATATTACTAACAAGCTTCTTAAATTGACAAAAAAAAAAAAGAATCTCATGTTGATACGTGTTAATATTATTTTTTACTAGCAGAAATTTAACTAGTATTGCTCGGGGTTTTAAGAGATTTCTAGTGAACTTAGGGAATTTTAAGTATTTCAAAGGATTTTAGAAAATTTAAAGGATGCTGAGAGATTTCAATCGATTTTAACGAATTTCAAGAAAGTTCAAAAGATTTTAAATAATTCTAAAAAAGTTGAAGTGATTCCAAAAAATTCTTAATGATGGGCTTAAATCTAACTTTAAGTCTAAAAATGGACTTAAACTAATGTGTATCAAAAACAAGCTTTAACAAAAACTAAACTTTTTTCTTTGTAGTTAAATTTCATTATAAATTAGTCAACTAATAACAGTTCTAATAGCATAAGAAAATGCAGTGTTTTTTTTTTAGATATAATTAAATTAGACATATTAATTGAATCACCCATTTTTAAAATATATTTTTCATTTAACAAGTTCATAACGAAGAATACGAGACGAAAGAAAATATCTCAATCATTAAAAAATTTATTATTGTTATCGCGTGCAATGAGCGATTAGTCGAGACTCCAGAATAAGCACGACCCGCTTCAGAGAATTTATAAATGACAAAAAAATCTAATGGAATAATCCAATGTCGTTATGACTTATATCAACGTCCAAGAATGCTATTTAAAAAATACCATATTCTAGATTATGCATATGAAATCAAATTTCCTCGTTTCACCTTCAAAATACATATTCCAATTGTCAACATAAGACATAAATTAACTTAATAAAAAAATAAACATTGAAATATTTCATCCTCAGTAGATAAGAAATGTGGATTCTAATTACAGATTTCTGCTATCGACATTTACCGACACTCAAAAACGTCCAATGGTTCATGTCCGTGCTAAATTTCTAAGAAGGGCATCCGTTATTTGGACGGCACTTTCTTTTATTCAACTTGAATCATATTGTTTTTTAAATCATCATATTATTTAAAAAACAATATGATGCAACATAAAATAACATAAAAAAAGGGCCGCCCAAGCCGAATGCCATTCTTAGAAAAAAAAAGTGATAAACTGCACTCCCTTTACAGCCAAACACTATCTCTGACGTCATCAACTCCAATCCTTAGTAACGTATGTGATAAGTAATAATAAACAATTAATGACACATAATAAAATGAATATCATGAATTTATCTTATTCACCTTCCAGATTAATATAGAAGCTTGGAAATTTAGCACGGACATGAACCATCGGCCGTTTTATAGTGTCGATAAGTGTCGATAACAGGAATCTGTAATTATTTCCTTGCCTAGCTATTATGCTCTTCTTCTTTTTTTATCTACTTAATCATGAAATATCCATGATAAAACCACAATTATTTTTATTCTTATTGTTGTCACTATATTTTAGATATAAAAAGAAAATTATGACTTTTTTACGAAGCCAAAAAATGTTGTTTTTCCCTATAGGAAATTTAAGTAGAGAGATCGTAGCGAAATCGTAGAGGGGTAGAGGGGGGAGGGGCATAAGGCTATGAATCGAAATTCTGTCTATCGATGAGATCTTGGGTAACTCGGCTGTGATTTGTAAAGTAACTCAAATCGCCTCGTTTTCCCCATGTTTTCAAGTTTCTCGAGCGAATTGCTGAATTATTGATGACGCAGTTGATCATTGGACTGCGTAGGTAAATCACACTTTGAAATTCAGATGTGCTCGTATAAACGGTTTAACGTAACAGTCACTTTTTCCAGGATTTCCATCTATTTGAATGCGTAAGATACAAAATTAGCTTCGCAGAAAATAGCGTTTCTTTTATTCTAGGAATAGTAAACTGACTAAAAAAAGAAACGCGACTAAAGATTTGATGGAGATGGAGAATTTAAATATATATAGGAAACCTAACAAAAAAACAAACAATAATAATAATAACAGTACGAGAAGAAAAATGAGTACCTAGAGACGATTTGAATTTTTTCTCTTGTACTTTGATAACAGGTATCTGTATAGATAACGGAAGGTTTCTACATTTATAACATGTACAGCTTTCTCCCAAACTTTATCTCAAAAAAAGAGTCCACTAAACTGTGGGGAGTCCCTGAAATGTACGACCTGAACTTTCTCCTTTTCGGAGAAAAGGATGTCCCGTACTTTGAACAGTTAAAAAAGCTGTTAAGATTTGATACGACTTGTTCTTATATTAACAAGCCTTATTCGATTTTTCACAAATAATCTCTCTTAAGGGCAAGTGGTAAACTATGACGTCACTATTTACCGACCGTACCATATATATTTTCTTTATATTTTTAAACATTTTTAAACTAAAGAAGATATCTCCCTGAAATCTCTTTAAATATTGCAATTTTAATTAATATTAGTTGGGGCACTTTAGTTTGGTGCGCGCTCTAAAAGCAAGAGCGCCATTTTTTCAAAATTGAGTTAAACATAAATTTTTTATTTTAAATAAAAATATGACGTGTTTAATTCAATTTTGAAGAAATAGTGTTTCGTACTATTTAACGACACATAGTTAAAATTATTGCAGCTTTTTTGTTAGTTTAATCTTTCGAAGCGTAGCAAATGTCAACCAGTTTTTTTTTTATCTTGAAAAATCTAGTCCTTTAAAAATTATCTGAATCCTCTTTCCGCTTCTAATTTCAAAGAATCGTTTCAAATTTTTTTATCGCGTTTTATTTTGTAACTTAATAAAATATTTTGACCATTTATGATGTAATCGAGAAAAGGGCTTAAGGGCCCTCATTCGCCATTAGCCAAGCTTCCCATATTTTCTTCCATTTCCCCAAATCTCAGCGCGATATTTTATTTTATTTACTAATAATAATAAAAAAAAAACACAAATAAAAACCAATTCCTTCTATCGCGAAGTGAATAATTCTTATTTCTCGGGACTGTGATATATTAGAAGAAAATAAAATGTCAACCGATTGGGAATCTTTTTGCGAGAGAATATATTTTAATTGGTGACAGGTTGACGTATGGGATTAAATGTGAAGACCATAAAGTGGCAGAACTCGGAGGAATTATATTATGCGATTAGAAGCTGGTGGTGATGTGGACCGGGTTACCCCGTCTTGTTTTGAGTTTTTTGGCTCTTGAATTTAATCCGAATGGGGAGAGTCACTACATTCAAAGCACTGAATCCAGTCTAGACGGCGGCGACGTCACGAGACAAGGTCGACCACCATTTCTGTCCACGGTGAAGGAGTTTAGATCTCTGTCTTGCTTCCCTTTTCTACATACTTGTTAATTCATTCAATTTTCCCTCTCGCAATAATCAAAATGATTACCAATTCCCATATCATCTCCACATAAGAAGCTAGCCACCCTTGTTTTCGTACACTCGAAACCCAGTCGATTTCCCACCCATTCAGACGAAATAATCTTCATCTTTTTCTTTTTCTCTTAAGTTCTCCTGTTCAATGGAATATTGGTATTGTATAAATCTATAAATAATCAGAATCTACTCTTATTGGACCTTTTATTTTTTTAGAGGGTTTTTTTATGCTCAATTTCAAACATATCATATCTAAAAAAAATTTAACACTACTGTATATATTTTGTTCTATGAACAATTCAAACATGGCATATTTTTCACAAGTTTAACAAAAATTAGGATTATTTATTTTATTATTGTTACTAAGGGATCGTTCATTAATTATGAAAAAATTATTTTCAAAATATCACACCTCTTCTACCCCTATGTTGGGATTTGTAAGATTTTTCATACCTCCCATCACCAACCCTTTTAAAGCCTTGTGTATATATCTAATAGACAACAAATTTCTATATTAAATATTAATTTATTAATATTAATCTAAATATTAATTTCTATTCTCTATTAATCCAAAAATTGACTTTTTCAAAAAGATACGAATGGATTCTCCTATCTTAAAAAAGTGATGTTACCAATATATCGAACACATTGTTGTCGAAAACCTGATTGTTTTTTTTTTCTTGGAAATTGCGTGAGTTTGTAGGAATGTATCGAATTTAAAAACTATCTTTAGACTATTTCCTTTGTCAAAACAATTATTATAGTCAAAAGGATTATATAAAGACAGAGAATACGAATTTTACAAAATTTATTAAAATTTTAGAAATATTAAAGGATTTCAAGGTATTTCAAGGAATTTTATCAGTTATTGGGTTTTTATAGAATCTAAAGAAATTTAAAGAATCTAAACATGTCAAGAAATTTCATTGGATTTTCAGGTATTTACAAGTATTTAACGAGATTTTATGGGATTGTAAATAAATTTAAAGAATTGAACAATATTTTGTGTAATTTTAGAATCTTTAAAGCGATTTCAAGGCATTTTACATTGGATTTTCAGATATTTTAAGGGATGAATAAGTTTTCATTTAATTTTGAATAATATTAAGAAATTTCAAGGAAATTTAACAAATTTATTGGGAATTTTTATAAATTTTGAGGAATTTGACGATATTTTATGGGATATTAAGTAATTTTCAGGACTTTTAAGGGATTCATGGAATTTTGCAAAATTTTATTGAATTTTCAGCAATCTTATGCGATATTAAGTAATTTTCAGGGCTTTTAAGGGATTCAAAGAGTGTTACGAAATTTCATTGAATTTTCAGAAATTTTAAAAGATTTTATGGGATTTTGAGTAATCTTAAAAGATTTGTCGATATATTGTGGAATTTTAAGTGATCTTAAAAACTTTTAAGGGATTTCAAAGGATTTTACGAAACTTCATTGGACTTTTAAGTATTTTAAGGGCTTTAATGAGATTTCATGGGATTTTTAATAATTGTAAGGAATTAAAAAAGATTTTAAGAACTTTTCGGGATTCCTAAAATTTAATCAGGAATTAAAACTTTGTATATTTCAAAAATAAAAAATTCTGAATTATTTTGCTTTTTTTTCAAATCCCTTAATTTTTTCCAATTCACATTTTTTTTAGGATAATGGTTTTCACTAACATTTTGAAGAATTTTCCTAAAACTTTTGGAAATTTACTAAATATTTTAGAAAAATTTCCTAAAATTTAGGAAATTTAACAATACATATTTTTAGGGAAACCTTCCAAATCTTTTGATAATTTATAGGAAAACTTATGAAATATACCCTAGATCTTTTTGAATTAAAAAAGACCTATACTAAATATTGGGAATTGACAAATTTTTAATTTTCTATGTAAGTTTGTTAAATTTGCTCAAAGGTTCTGAATTTCAAAATTTCCTAATCTATAATAAATTATGTAACGTTTTTGGGTAATTTTCAAAAAAAAAACCCTTCCTCCCTGTCACCAAAAGTTACGCAATGCGAATCTGCCTCCTTTTCAAGAGCATTTAGAGAATTTTTCTAATCTTGGGAAATCTTGTGAAAAAATCACAAAATGTGTTGTAATATTTCCCAAGAGTATTTTAGGAATTTTCTTTTTCAAATGTTTGGGAAAATTTCGGAAAGTTTGCGGCAATTATTAGCGTCCCAAAAATTTGATGGAAAATTCCCAAAAATTCCCGAAAACTTTTACATTCTCTCTAATGAGAATGTAAAAAAAAGTAACTGAAAGGCAACTCGTTACTCTTTTCATAGTAATGGTAGCGGTAACGCGATACTTAAAAAAAATAAAACACTAATGCGTCACTTTTTATAAACAATATAATGTGTCAAACACAGCCCTTTAAAAACGTTGCACAACATGCGGACAACCCCTTAATATAAAATTGTTCTGGGATATATTAGAGCCAGACACCCTCTGCTGATATAATAATTTATCTTTTTGTCCACTGCCTCCCTTTTAATCCTTTTAGCCATGACCTCCCCTAATCCAATTGACAAAGGCTAAATTTTTTAACCATTCTGAAAGCACAATCATGCTTCCATGGGGTCCGAATTCGTTGGGGTCACATCGCGGGTAGGACAATTTGGTAAAACCCGTTCTGTATAATCCAGAAGGGTTCTTCCTGCTTGCATCATGAAATAGCACGTTACGCAGAAAAGCTCAAGTGCCGATCGATGCACGCACTCTCCTAGACCACACCCGTCGATACCTATCGCTGGGCTTGTCCCGAACTTCGAGGAATCGATGCACGTGTATCATGAAAACGAATCGTGAATGCGCGCCCACGCGTCGCCATTCATTCGGTATATGGGCACATATATATTGGGTACAAAATGCACCACCAACGTTGGATGGGTAACCCGCGGCGTGGTCATAACTCCTCCGAAAAAACTTTCTCCAAAAACTATCTGCCGGTACTTTCCATAACCGGTCTAGTGCATGCTGACGAGACTCAGGATGCTCTGGGTCCCATAGACGTCTCACTAAAATCTGATACATCTATACAAGATAATCTGGATTATCGTCTTGTATAGATCCTATCTTAAGAGGAATTATAGTGATGTTACCATATATACCATATATGGGCATATCTCTACAATTTTTCATTTTCGGCATTTTCAAAAAAAGAAAAATAATTTAGTGGCACAGTCCTCCAACCGATCTTATCTTCTTTTTTAGGCCTTAAAATGAGAGGAAAAATTTTGGAAACTCAGTTTCCGAGCTCGGTACGTAAGTAAAAGCGAAAAAAAAAAATTAAAAAGGTTATGAAACTATCAAGAATAATGTAGTAATTTTAAATCAATAATTATTTGTATTCTTACACATATATCTACACATACACACATCCACAGGGATACACTATATGCATATTTTTTACAAGGTTAATACTATCAAAAAGTTTGCTAGGATGACATAAATAATAAAAATCCATCATTCGTTGTATAGAAGGTGAAATACTTTAGAATGTTTTGGCATGAAACGAAAACAAATTTTAAAGAAGCAAAGATATTTTTGGGGTTATCAAAGAGACTTTACGGATAACTTTATGTCATCAAAGGAACTGTTTAAATTGTATTTTTTTGTTCAAATTTTGACTTCTCAGAATTATTGCCTTGAAAATTCATTCGGACTTCGTTTACGCACTAACCGATTTACCAACATATACAAGTGTGGAAGTACAGTTTTCCAACATAAAATTCCACCCAGCTATTGATAAACAAGTGTGCCAGCCGAAAAAATGATTTTTTCCCTTGAGTTTCCTTTCCGATACTATTTTTCTAAAAGCCCATACTCTGGATCTATTATAGGCACATGTTTCGTTTTGGTGCCATTTTATAGAGTAGATCATGTAGAATACGGTGATTTTTTAATTTTTTTCAAAACCCAAATGGTAAAAAAGTTACGGGAAAAAAAGCAAATTTGAGATAAATTTCAATAATTTATCATCACAACTTTGGGAATTTTTTAAAATTTCCACATGGCAGGCACACCTATCTAAAATATATTTTTAGTATATTAATATACGTAAGAACACTGCAAAAAATGTTCAGCCCCCAAAAAATTTCGGTAAGAAAAATACAGCGCGTGAAAAATTGTACACCCAGAAAAAAAGTTTGTTTGAATCAAATAAACGTATATTTGATATACAGCCAAATAAAAAATATCTTTGAATTAAATAAAATTTATTTGATTCAAAGAAATTTTTTTTTTGAATTAAATAAAAAATATCTTTGAATCAAATAAATTTTATTTAATTCAAATATATTTTTTATTTGGCTGTATATCAAATATATGTTTATTTGATTTAAAAAATTTTTTCTCTGGGTGTAAACTCATAAATCACCACATTGACTTATAGTATTTTAGGTGGTTTTAGGGATTGTAACGAATGGATAATAGCTCAAATCGATTGAAACACATTAACCCTCAAAATAGTATATTTTTTTGGGGAAAATCGATATCAAGTGTAGCATTTCTTCTCGATTGTGGGCGAAACTGTGCATCATCACAAAAATGAAAAATTGTAGAGATATGCCCATATGGGTGATTCTCCAAAAACAGGGCACTTTTGACAAGAGCAACTTTTTTTGGAAAAATGTTTCAAATTTATTTCTTTTCATAATGTTTAGGTTTACTGACCTTAAAGAAAGGCGCCCTGTAAATATTCACGCTTAATTCTCACTTAAAGGACCTGTAGCACATAAAAACGTTTTCAATTTTTGATTTTCCGGATGATTTCTTCTGATTGTATGTAAAGTAAAAAAATACTGTAGAAAAAAATATAAATATAGTTAAATGAAACACCCGAGAACGAATTCACAGCTAGTTTTTTTAAATTTTAAGGGATTTTACCAGTTATTGGGGTTTTATAGAATCTTAAGAAATTTAAAGGGTTTTGGCGAGATTTAATTAAATTTTCAGAAATGTTGAAGCATTTAAAGAAATTTTCATGTGATTTTAAATAATTTAGGAGAATCAAGTGATTTTACGAAATTTAAAGTAATTTTGTGAGATTTCAGGGGATTTTCAGGAATTTTAAGGGATGTCAGAATATTTTATGGGATTATAAAGAAATTTTTAAGTATTTGACGATATTTGTGGAATTTTAAGTAATTTGAGTAACTTATAAGAGATTTCATGAAATTTTGAATAATGTTATGAAATTTAAAAGGGTTTCACGGAATAATGTTAAGACATTTAAAAGAGTTTTACGAAATTTATTGAGATTTTAGAGATATTAAGTGATTTCTCGGTATTTTGAGGGATTTTATGAAATTCTAAGGGATTTTAAGATATTTTATTGGATATTAAGTAATTTTAAAGACTTTTAAGGGATTTGGTTAGATTTCATGTGATTTTCAAGAATTTTAATGTACTTAACGATACTTCATGGAAGTTTGATAGTTTGATAGGTTGTGGAATGATAGATTGTGGAATTTTAACGAATATCAAGAAATATTAAGTGATTTTACGAAATTTAAAGGAAATTTTGAAGGATGTTAAAAAGATTTTAAGAAATTTTATGGGATATTAAGTTATTTTTAAAACTTAAGGGAATTTAAGGGATTTTACGAGATTTTATTGGATTGTTAGGAATTTTGCGGTATTTCATGACATTTCATGAGATTTTAAGTAATTTTGAGAGATTTTATGGTGTTTTATGGAAAATTAAGTAATTTTAAGGACTTTGATGAAATTCAAGGAATTGTACGAAATTTTAGTTGATTTTCAGGAATTTCAAAAGTTTTAATATGAGGCTTAATAGTATTTTAAGTAATTTTAAGGAATATTAATGAATATCAAGTAATTTTACGAAATTTAAAGGAATTTCACCAAATTTTGAAGGATGTTCAAGGTATTTTAAGAAATTTTGTGAAACTTATGGAGATTCCTGAAATTGAAATTGAAATTTGAAATTGAAATTTGAAATTCATTCTGAACCAATCCGAAATTTTCCGAATCATTCATGAATTTGTGTTCGAACCAAACAGTTTCATTCCAATTTAATTCGAAGGAAGTTTTCAATCCGAATTAATCCGAGGCCCAGTCAAATTCAATCCGAACTTGTAATTTCAATAAATCCGATCAATCCGAATTCATCAGAATTAATGCGAATAAATCCGGTCAATCCGAATGAATTCGAATTTTTGAATCATTCGGACTGATTCGGATAGACCGAATTCATTTGGATTGAAAGTTCTATGATTGACTGGATTTATTGAAAGTTCGAATTTATTCGGATTGACCAGAATCATTCGGATTGAAAGTTCAGATTAATTCTGATTAATTCGGATTGATCAGATTCATTCGGATTCATTCAAATTACAAGTTCGGACTGATTTTGAATGGACTTTGGAATCAGGGCCGGTCTTAGCTTCTCTGGCGCCCCTGTGCGAAATTTTGATATAAATATAGAAGTATTATAGAAATAGAAGTATTAAAAAACTATAAAAAATCGTGTAAAAATCGAGGCGCCTATTCGGAATAATTCGGATTGAAAACTTCCTTAGAATTAAATCCGAATGAAACTGTTTGATTCGGATACAAATTCCGGAATATATTGAGAAAATTTCCGATTGATTCCGAATGAATTTCAATCCAAAACTTTCACTAGGGTAGAAAAGGAATTACAATTTTTTATATTTCAAAAATGATAAATTCTCAATTATTTTCTACACTTTTGAAATCCCTTAAAAACATTTCAAAATCCTTTGATTTGAAGTTGTTTAGAATCCTCTGAATCTTTTTAGAAGGTGTATAAAAACGAGAAATTAAACATTAAGCGTGAATCATAGTTACTAGTTGTTTTTAAATTTGTAATGCCCCATTGCTTCTGAATGCCATAATCCTGTGTCGTTTCATATCAGTTCTGCCTTACAAATTAAAAAGACACTTATGTTCGTTTAGTTTTTGTTATTTTGTCAATTTACAGATAGGAAGAAAATATTTGACGAGATTTGTTATTGAATGAGTAGGAAGAACCGTGAAAAGAAGAGGAAAAAAATGTCTAGAGTGTAGAAAGAGTAGGCGAAGAACAGGACGGAAGATTTTTACACAATAGTTATAGTCTTTGGAATGAGGAAGTCTCGTACGTGGCGTCATAGGAGGAATACTAAAGTCTGGGTTACTAGTTGGTTACTTCGCGTCTTCTTCATTCTTACGAGTCTCTTCTACGGATTGTATTTCCGTTCGGTATGCCTCTTGCAACATAATGTCTACGTGCAATAATCTGCCTCGCGACAAACCATTAAATTTACTTCCTCTATTTATATTTATAAGTTACGTAACATTAACGGAGATAACCGCAGGACAGTTTACAGTAGAAAATAAACTCTATAAGATTTGAAAAAAGAAAGAACCAATTTATTTGAATAAAAGGAGAACAGAGAGAGATATGATGTTTGTCTAATGAATTGGAATTGGAAGTTAAAATATTTTCAAGAGTGCTTGAATTATAATACATTCTTAAATGGCTCTTGTGATTGAAATGAAAGCCCATAAGTTTTTGACCTAGACACTGTGGATGCCCAATCAGGTGATTCAATGTTAAGAGATCCGCCCTTGGCCCTCACTGTGTCTGATTCGCCTCGTTAAATTGATTCTCTTTCAATCTGCTCGCTAACATCCTCTCCCAGACTTAAAGCCTGCCGACTCGCAGTGACCCACATGTCCCTCCAAAATAACTCAACGCTTCGCTTGACATTGACCGCCAATGGCCTGTGCAGATATTAACTTATTTAAGCATGCACATAACTTGACGTGCTCTTTTTGTATCCACGTCCTACTCACATGCACGACCAGCAGGTTTGTCAGCTCCCAGATTCATTTAACCTTCGTCGATCTCAATTATTTCTATGTTTGATGCACTTTTTTAATCGACAATTAACATTTGAAAGAAGTGATTTCATTTCTAAACTGTTTTCAATCTATTAGTATCTTTAGTTGCCTTATTACTTTTCTTTTTCTTTTCTAAATCAGAGTGGCGACTCAGCAGACGATTACAAATTTCTGGTTATTTTTCCGATCAAGTTGTTTTTAATTGTCCTGGTATTAACTAAAATAAGTAACATATTTACAATTACCGCAAAACGCAAAAGATTTATTTTAATTCATGACTTTCATTATAAACATTCTTGATGTGCTAATTACGAATATGATAGTGAAAATTGGCGACTAGACGATTTTCATGGTGAAACCATGAAAACTAGCTGTAAATCCGATCTCGGTTAAATTTTTTGTGAAATTGACATCATGTTTCCAAAAAAAAAGGTCCAAAAAATATCAAAGTCCCATATTTTCGCCATTTTTTTGGAATTTTTCAAAAATATTTATTGTGGTTTTTCTAGATTACTACTGATTACACCGAATTACACGCAAATCCCATTCAAGCACGAAAATTGTGATCACTTGACATGGACTCCACCTAACAACGTTCGAGAGCTAGCGTCATGGGTGTTTCGAGTTACTCGATGTTCATTTTGATAGATAAATAATTTCAAATTTAAGAATTTTTTTAAACGATTTTCAACGATTCCAAGGAATTTCTCGGGATTTTAAAAGACTAAAAATATTCCAAGGAATTTCAGAAGATTTAAAAATGGGATTTAAAAAATTTCAGGGCATTTTAAGAGATTTTAAGGAATTTTTAAGGGATTTCAAGTTATTTCATAAAATTATATTTTATAGGATTTTAGAGATTCTCTAAGGATTTCAAAGATTTCAAGCGATTTAAATAATAAATTAAATAAAATAATAAATAATAAATTTCAGCCCACTTTTGGACCTCAAAGCTCTCAAAGGAAAAGACCTGAGCTTTCTTTTGAGCCAAAAAAAAGGTCCTTTTTGAAAAAAAAGTCAAAAATGTTTCTTATTTTCAAAAAAATCGGTCAAATTTTGGATTAAAAAATTTTTATCTTTTTTTTTTAAAATATTGAAGAAAAATCTGTCGAAATAAATGCAACTATTACGAAATAGTTGTGGCAACTATTTAATACAAGTTTCCACATGGCTATGGTTGTTACCATATAATAGTTGTGGTTATGGCAACCACAATCGTGGTTGTAGAAACCATAAATTAGTTACATGGAAAATAAGTGCAAAAAACCATGCCAAGAAATTCAAATGATTTTAAGGGATCTCATTGGATTTAAACAAATTTTAAAAGATATACTTAGAAATTTTAAGGAATTTCGCGGAATTTTTAGATACCAAAAGATTTGTGAAATTAATTTTGAGAGATTTGGACATTTTCTTAAAGAAATTTTACGTGTTGTAGAATTAAAGGGATTTCAAAAGCTTTTTAGATTTTTAGACAGTTCAAATGACTAAGGAATTTCAAAGGATTTCGTAGAGACTTTAAATGCTTTTAGGTAATTTCAAGTTATTTTAAGGAATTTCACTTGATTTTAAGAAACTTCAAGGAATTTTAAGAAGAAATTCAAATGATTTTAAGGGATCTCATTGGATTTAAACAAATTTTAAAAGATATACTTAGAAATTTTAAGGAATTTTGCGGAATTTTTAGATACCAAAAGATTTTTTAAATTAATTTTGAGAGATTTGGACATTTTCTTAAAGAAATTTTACGTGCTGTTGTAGAATTAAAGGGATTTCAAAAGCTTTTTAGAAATTACAAAGGATTTTGTGGAATTTAAAAGATTTTCAAAAGAGTTTGAAAGAGTTATGAAAAGGATGTTATACAGATATTTCTATAGATTTCACAGGATTACATCCGATTTTAAGTGATTCTAAGGAATCTCAATTTGCAAGTGATAGTAAGGAATTTTAACAGATTTCTAGAGAATTCAAGAGAGTTTAAAAATTTTCAAGAGATTTCAAGACATTTAGAGTGATTTTCAAAAATTTCAAGGAATTAAATCTAATGTGGAAGAAATAAAATGAAAACCCTTGAAATCCCTTAAAACTACTCGAAGTTCTTTTAAATCTTTTAAATCTTCTGTAAATGTCTTAAAAACGTTTCGATAACATTCAGACCAGACATTATAATCCCCTAAAATCGCTTGAAATCTTTGAAATCCTTAGAGAATCTCTAACATCCTATAAAATATAATTTTATGAAATAACTTGAAATCCCTTAAAAATTCCTAAAAATCCCTTAAAATGCCCTGAAATTTTTTAAATCCCATTCTTAAATCTTCTGAAATTCCTTGGAATCGTTGAAAATCGTTTAAAAAAAATTCTTTAAAACCTTTTGAAATTGTTTAAAAATTTTTAAACTCTTGCAAATGCATTAGAATCTTTTAAAATACATTTAAATTTTGAAAATTCTTTGAAATCCTCGGAGATCCGTGTGTGGAGATGAAAAAATAGTTTAATGACAGTAACAGTACATTATTTGCTCCATAAAGATAAGATTAAAGGTAATACACGTTTAAAATAGGGATAAAGGTCTTTAATAATATTTTTTTTCTTAAAATAGAAGATGTTCCCCAGTGGCATTGAAATATCGATGTAATCTTGTTCCCAAGTGCTCTCATGGTACTTGGCTTAATGAAATGAATCACGAACCTTAAACGCATGACAAATCGTTTCCTATTCTCGCTCAATGCTAATATGTAGCGGCTAGTTAGCAGTGAATACTGCAATTACATTAATGCTGATAACTTTAATATAACAGGTTGCTTAATGATTTCTCATTGAAAAAAGTATATCTTTTTCCACTCATAACTTTAGCATACACTTTATTAACATTACATTGTTGCAGTGATTTCTTGGAATGAATAAATTATTATATTATCTGCATATTAAAACTTTCACTTACAGGTATTAAAATTGAAACTCGAATTCTTTGAAACACGAGAGATATATGAGATTCTAAAAATACTCATTATGTTAAGATTTGAGACTTCGTTCCCTAAATCATTTTAAATTTAAATAATTTTTTTTTGGCTGTTATTTTAAATAAAAAAGTTGAAACCATGATCCATGGTCTGCACTGCATCTATAATAAATTATCCGGGCAAAATTATGTAAAAAAAATTATGTATGTAAAAAAATGATTAAATCTTTAACACCTAGCTAATAACGTTTTTGTATAAAAGAAAGTTGAAAATTATTTGTAATTAGTGCAATTCATTTCTTTTACTTTTTGATATGAAGCATATATCAACTTTCATCTTTTTTAAGTAAATAGTTTCGAGCTATATTTTTTACCGGTTTGAAGTCAAAACTTTTGGAGACGAAAAAAAAAATGTTATTTAGGATACAGCTCTCAGTTCTTGTACATAAATAATGGAAAAAAACGAGTAATATTGCGCATAATAAATGAGCATGAGATGGTTCAAAGATACCTGACACCGATTTCTCAATTCATTCTACGCACCCGATACTGCAATATTACGTAACAACCTTCGTTCGTTGAACTTTAAAAATCATTATTTTCGGCACTTATTATGGGAATCAAAAAGACTTTTATGTTTGGAAAATAAAATGACTTAAGTGGAGTTGAAATTATTTTCATTATCTGTTATATTAAATTTAATTATTCCATTAAGCATGTCTTGAAATACTCGTAGAGGATGTAACAGTAACTAATAATTATTTGAGGAATAAATGAAAAATTTAGGGAAGTAAAGAAATGTAAGACATATAATTTTCTTTGCAAGTAGAATAAACAGTATTTGGTCAGACATAGTGAAGTAAAATCACTATTGCGCTTCTTCAGCATTACTATAATAACAATATGTTATTGTTTAATTCTATTTTAGATTTATAAATACAATATTCACAGTAAAAATGTGTAGTTTTGAAAAAGTTGAGTATCTTAATTAACTTTCTCCAAATGCCATTTCCATAAAAGAAATGGAGAAGAGCGAAAAAATGGTCTCAGTGGTCGAAAAGATTTTGGTATCAACTTTCGAAAAGTGGTACACAACAGGGAAAAGTTACGAAAGACGTCCATAAAGGTACGTTGACCGAATCGGCAATAATATGTAATGTGGAACGCGTGAGCATCTTGAATTTCTCTCAGTCACGTGTGGGAAGATGACAATGTACTAGTGGCCTCGCGCCCGATATTATATGCCTTACGTGTCTCTCGACATGATTCTACTGTTTACAGATTTGACCCTTGCTCACAGGGTTACCCGGTTTTCTTAAGGAAATTTCAGTTGAAAAATTCTTTGCTGATTTTCATAACATGCGTGAAGCAAAAAATGAATAGCGGCATTGAAATACAAATGCTTTCAAAAATAATAAGAAAATTAAAACTCAGAGGAATTCATATAAATTTTTGATCTTGATGTAAAAAGAAGATGACAAAGAAGTTCAATGAACTTTAAATTGCGAAAATTTCAACTGCTTTTAAATTTCAAGCTTTCTAAAATTAAATATTTTTCAGTTTTGAGACGCTGAATTTAAAACACTGGTAGACGTTAAGACATCCAATAATACATATTCTTAGAGTTCTCAGAAATTTTCAAGGCAAGAAATCTAGCTTCTAAAATAGAATATTTTTTTATTCTATGTAAAATAAACTTGACTTCAATTTTTTAGTTTATACGTTATAAAGTTGAGTGAGATTACAGATTGTCATTGAGAAATATAATTATATCGTTTAATAGGTCATTTATACTACTTAATGTACTGCCTACTTTCATGAGAACGTCTATAGAAGAAATATAAAGTATATTTGATCATTCTTTTTGAAATAGATTGAAACGTCACCAGGATCCATTCTCCGTCAATAAACTTTTACTTTTAATTATTTTTTCTTTAGATGACTTAGGTATTATACTTGAAAAACAAATAAAAGAAAAATAAATAAAATCCTGTTAATATTTAATATAGCAGGTATATGTATTCATATATTTACAGATTAGTTACCATCAGAATTATGAGATTTTATGGAATTATAAAGTAATTTTAAGGGATTTGAATATATATTTTGTAGAATTTTAAGTAATTTGAGAAACTTTTAAGAGATTTTTAGGTATTTTTAGAAATTTCATTGGATTTTAAGGCATTTTAAGAGATTTAATGAGATTTTTTTGAATCTTGAATAATGTTAAGGAATTTAAAAGGATTTTACGAAATTTATTGAGATTTTAAAAATATTAAGTGATTTCACGGTATTTCGAGGAATTTTATGAAATTTTAAAGGATTTTGCGAAATTGCATGAAATTTAAAATAATTTTCAGAGATTTAACGATATTTCATAATGAGTTATTTTAACGACTTAAGGGATTTACAAGATTTCATTGGATTTTCAAGAATTTCAAGGAATTTCATAAGATTTTATGGGATTTTAAGTAATTTTATGGGATTTGCTGATATTTTGGGAGATTCTAAGTAATTTTAAGCGACTTTAAGATATTTTATGAGATATTATGTAACTTTAAGGACATTTATTACCAGATATTTTAAAGGACTTGGTAAGATTAGATTGGATTTCAAAGAATTTAACGAAATTTCATGGAATTTTGAGTAAGTTTAAGTAATTTTAAGAAATACCAATTGATTTTACGAATTTTAAAGGAATTTCACCAAATTTTGCAGGATGTTAAAGCATTTTAAGATATTGTATGGGATATAAAGTAATTTTAAAGACTTTTAAAGGATTCAAGGGATTTTACAGGATTTCATGGAATTTTAAATAGTTGTAAGATATTTAACAATATTTTATTGGATGTATAATCAATTTATTATATTTGAATATACAAATTTAATATTTTAAAGACTTAATGGATTTCAAGAGATTTTTCGAGATTTCATTGGATTGTCAGGAATTTTACGGTATTTCATGACATTTCATGAGATTTTAAATAATTTTAAGGTATTTGACTATATTTTGTGGAATGTTAAGTAATTTTATGGGATATTAAGTAATTTTAAGGACTTTGATAAGATTCAAAGGATTTTACGAAATTTCAGTTGATTTTCAGGAATTTTAAGAGTTTTAATGAGGCTTCATGGTATTTTAAGTAATTTTAAGGAATTTTAAGGAATTTTACGAAATTGAAAGGAATTTCACCAAATTTTGAAGGATGTTCAAGGGGTTTTAATAGAAATTTTGTTAAACTTATGGAGATTCCTGAAATTACTCCAACGAAAGCTTCGGTTTGAAATTGGATTGTTAGTAATTTTAAGAGATTTCATGACATTTCATGGGATTTTAAATAATTTTAAGGGATTTTAAGATATTTTATGGGATATTCAGAAATTTTAAGGACTTCTAAGGAATTCAAGGGATTTAACGAAATTTTAGTAGATTTTTAGGAATTTTAAGAGATTTAATCAGATTTCATGGAACTTTGAGTAATTTTAAGGAATATCAAGTGAATTTACGAAATTTAAAGGAATTTCACCAAATTTGGAAAGATAATAAAGGCATTTTAAGGAATTTTACGAAACTTATGAAGATTCCTGAAATTAGATAAAGAATTACAAGATTTTATATTTCAAGAATTAAAAATTCTTAATTTTTTCTACTAGCAAAAGGCAAAAACGAGAAAATAATCGCGCGGATCATAATTTCAAGTAATATAAAAAATCAATAAATATTGCATATTTTCAAAAAGTTCAACCCAAATATTATCATAATAATTTACTTTGGATAAGTTCTGATAAGTTCTAACATAATTTCGACATCTTTATATTTTTTCCTCAAGTAAAAAAGAAGTTGTAATTAACGAGTGAATAATAAAAAATGTGATTTAATGTGGAAATAAAAATTCACTACAATACCTAGATAGCAAAATTCTATTTATAAATTCACATATTAATGAAGCATTCACCTTTTATGGAATTTTATAGGTTTATTATAGCGATGTAATAGGTCGATGACAGATAATCACACAACGTATTTACAAGCCATCTACCATTATAAAAACATCTGTTTGTATTTCTACCTGCATTTTTTTTTCACCAAGTTAAAACAAATTCACAATTCTCAGTATTCCAAGCACTTTAGAAATTCTAGATTTAATTTCCATAAGACATAAGACAAAATTCTTCGAATCTTTATTGTACTTTTCTGTAATTTATTATCGGGGAAAATAATCTAAGTGAACAGTTTTAATGGATAATAAAATGTTCTGTTTATGCAAATTATTTTTTTTTCAACACCTGCAGAGATCTGTATGCGCTGAATACGAGATATTTTCTCTATCAGTGAATAGAAAACATGAAAACACGTTTTAATGCCGATTCATCGATCTGTCGGTCGATACTTTGATTCTTTATGTATTTATGCCTTATAAATTTGTATGCGTAGCTATCTTCCATTGAGTTCGAGGTTAACGAGTCCCTGTCAAATTGAAAATGGACGATTTAAATAGATTCATATACAATATATGTATATCAACAGTTTCAAATTCAGTCGGAATATTACAAAAATTCCTCACTTATGCAACATTGTAAAATTCTAAAATATGTTGCATATGCACATGTTATCACTAAATTAAGTTATTCAGATAAATATTTTTTCAAGCTGATAAGGAAATATCATATTTGCAGGAAAATTATACCTAATTATAATAAATTTAAATAGTCAGCTTAAAGAGTGCACGAGAATTTATGGACCAATTTATAATATCTGTAATCGTTCTACAGATTTCGTGCCCAATAAAGTGCGAAACCGGTTTCTTAATTTTTGGAACAAATCTGAGAAACGTACCTTTCTCCGAGAATTAAAGTAAGAAAGTGAAGAAATTACAGAGTTGAGCACAATTATAGAAAACTCTTGAAATCCCTTTTGAAACTTTTTTTTCAACTTGAGTTTTTGTAAATTCATTTCAAGTAATTCCCTTGCTTGCATAATATCAAAAAATATTTTTAAATTTGTAATTGCATTGTCATGTTCCGTTTGCACTCGGGCCAAAAAATTTCATATCCCTTCCCAAGTGCGAATTGCCGGTACTGAAAACACGGCACAATACTGGA